>NW_027019698.1:11664656-12222104 GCF_013076305.1 Rhopilema esculentum
GTTTCCATTGATCCGTTGTCTATCGTTCCCAAATGCAAACACTTTACACCAGCATCTGTGGTTTCATTTTGGGAGTAAATTGTGACTTTCCCCCTTTCAGGATTTTGCCAGATGTTTGGAATGGTTGGCAGCCAAATATTTTATGGTTGGCATCCATATTCAACCAGCAAAACGCAGATACAAAAAAGCTAGATTTTTCTTAATTGTGGGGAGTGATAGCATATCAAAATTTGCTTTGAAGGTTACAAAAAACTGTCTGTTATCTTTCACTTTGTTTCATTATTCATCATTTGCAAATTTGCAAAAATGCAAAGATTTTTGTTTCCTTTGCATTTTCAACATTTATTGCAACATGCGGCTACAAATCAGCCAAATTTTGCTTCTTTGGGCAAATCAATTTACGACGCCACCTGTGCCAAAGACAAACCCCAAGAGGCACCGAAAAGGCGTACCCTATCACAAATTAAATGTGAGCACCATAAATACCTTTGTGAGCGCTGCGACAGAGTTTGGGTTGGGGGTAAGTGGGGAGGGGAGGAGGGGGGTCTGCAGTGAAGAATGAATGTTTACAGTGATGAATAAAATTTGCGCAGTGATGAAATTTTCATTTTCTCTTTCGAAATTGCAGCGGCTGTGTCATCAAACTGCACGATAACGATAATCAGGGAGGTCAGTACATAGGAAACAAAGGTCGATGTTTAGTACTCCAGTTTCTTAATGTTCTGGAAATTTCAAAACCTTATTGTTTCTTAAGGGTTTCTTAATTATGATGTCATGAATGATGTTATGAAATGTCTGTGACAAGAGATTCGCTTCCGTGGCTGTATTTAGATGTAGGAAGTATAACTTTATTCCTCGTGTCTTAATTTCTAGGCCATCAGAGTAATCATGTTTTTGGATTTTACAAAATTTCGTTGTTCGCAGTTTAATCACGTTTTAATAGCTTCTAGATTATTTTTCTTTGAGTAATGCAGTTTCTTAATTTTTTCTGACTGTCTCTTTACCTATAGCCAGTTTCTTATAAAAAAATGAGTGTATTGCGTCACCGTGGCTGGCAGCAAAGATGGCAAAGAAGACATCAGTCTAGACTCTAGGAAATAAGATGGGGAGTTGGCTACGATTGACAAAAGGTATTTTTGCCCAGTTTGTCTCTAGCTTCTGATATCTCCAGTACATGGCCTGCCCCCCCCCCTCCATTTTTTGCAAAACAAAAGAGCTTTTTTTAAAATCTCTTGTTATGGGTGTTAAATTTGGCTTTGCCCCCCATAATATAGATAATAATAATAATAATAATAACAATAATAATATTGATAATAAAAATAAATTATTTGATTAAGGTTGGCGTAGCTGATAGCACAAGGCTAATTAATGCCAACCATAATTTACATAACAGCATGAATAACTAAAACGAACTAATACAAAATGGTAACTCTGATCCCCCCCCGCCCCATTTTCCAACCTGTGTCAGTCAGTGCCCATGCAATACCTCAATGAGCGATATGTAACCTTCCCTTCACAAAGGATCTACCTTTAATAAAAGTATGTAGGGCCTGTGGTGTATTACCATAGATGTAGGCCATATGATTAACAAAACAAAACAGACACGGACAAAATGTTAAATCTCTGAGCTTTTTGCCATTCATGAACATTTTCGGTACTTATTGCTTTATCCTTTCCTACTTACAGTAGCTAAAATTGTTGCTTTTGTAAGTACTTCACTGAAGATGACTTTAGGTAGAGTCGAAACGTTTGAATATCTGATTCTGTCTCACTGATATTCTCGAATTTTTTTTCATCGATTTTGTCTATTATAATAAGATGTCGAAATAGAAATCCATAAAAATCTATTATTTATTCTCTTAACTCAATCGACAACGCTGTCTTATCACACGTATCCGATCCTTTCTCATTCCGGATCGCTCCTAGTATATATGTATAGCTACTCGAGTCCACATTTAGTGAAGCTAGAATTCTGGATTTTAGAAACCTGCTCTACAGATCATGACACGTTCTTGGCTTCAGCGCTCTAGCCGCCAAACACCACAGCTCACAGCATTCCATTTTCATTCTGACTTAACATTTTGCAATCTGCTTTTCTTTGTTTCCTTTGTTTTTATTTCAACTATCCTTCAAATAAGATCAATTTTCGTTTAACAATGCCGTTTTCGGACAAAGTTCTTGCTAAAAGTGAAAAGGTCAAGCAGCAGCCCACGTCCGTGACCTGCAGTTTGGTACCCTGACCCTTTTCGATGAGCTTATATCACTGCAAAACTTTGCGTTTGAAGAACATTCTAAAAAAGCAACTTTTTATTTACAAAAGTATTTTCATTAGACAAGTACACCACTACGAATAACTTATATCTAAAACATTGATAGTTATATGAATCAAAAATGGTACGTCAATATTTTGAAAGACATCGTGACACAGGACTTTGGATGGACCAGCACAGGACAGAAATTGGTGAGATAGACTGGTTTTTTACTAACTTTATAATAAAAACAGACTTAACAATTGCAGGGAGACGCTGCAATCAGCCTAGTATAGTACGATAGCCTAACCAATTGAAATCTTCAGGTAATGACTTGTCACAAACGCTGCCGCAAAAGACGCTCCATATTGTGCCGAGTACAAAGTCCATCTACGACCAAAACACCTGAGTGGGACGTATAGGCCGCTTATAAACAGAATAAACAAAGATCATGACGGGACGCGCGAAATTCTACATATAGCAAAGTCAGATTAGTACTACATTTGTGATACTACTTTAGGTTTCAATAATTAAAATGTCCTGATGAACATACATATCGATAATAAAAACCCCTGAAAGATAATCTTTAGTAGGCTCTCGCATGGGTGCTAAATATCGAGAGAAAATGGTTTCTCGATAGCAGGACATGGTTTCGATAACCTCTGTCAGAGTGGACCAAGATGTTAAATGATACGGTGACACGATAGTCAAAACATGAATATACACTGTTTTATAGCCAATACGGGTCTGGCCTTTGTAAGCTTCTTGCTTTGACTGGCGTAAAGACACTCTGGGAGACATAATGGGGTGCATCTTATACAGGGCTGGCTGCACTCGACAACATTTTTTACAGACTGCACTCGGCAATATACGGTAAACGATTTGTCGAATCAAATTTCAAGCACCTCTTCTACTCTATCTACAATGACACAAAATGAGAAATTACCGAGACAATTAACCTATATAGAAATACCACCAACCTATACAACCGAACAACAATTGATTTGAACTAGAAGCAAAAATGAGTAGGCTATTAAAATTGTAACAATGGCAAAAATTAAGAAATCAAGAAACAGCTTTAAATTTGAATACAATTGCAAAGGGTATTTTAGGTGTACGGAATATTTAGATTTCATTCCGTCTTGAAAAGACCCTGCCGAGTGATTTGAAATGAATTACCGGAAAAGGCTTCAAAGGACTTCGGGGAGACCAACAATTTTATTGGTTTCAAGATAAATGGCTTCCAGTTCTCACAAATCTAGTGATCAACATAAGTTTGATGTCGAAAATGTAAATTTTGCAGAAGCCTGAAATTGCACGGGCTTGTACGGTCATCAATACTTTGTTTATTAGATATAAAAAAATCTAAAATTATGAGAAAGAAAGACAGCAGCAACCAACAACATAAAAATTTGTTCATGTTTTCAACTTTCAGTTACTGGTGGTTAAATAAAATCAAGAAGTGGATTCCAACACTTGACCAGCTATATTACGACCCTTTCTTATCTGGGACATAGAATTCACATTTTTCACAATTCACAATTTTGAAACCTTTTCTTCACCCCGAATTAATGTATAATATACGACAGCACCGCGAAAAAAGTTATCTGCAAAACGACAAAAACTCGGTTGGCAAAAACAGATTTCTGCTAACTGCAAGTAATTCGAAATACATTTCTCGAAGATCGACAATTAGATAATGCATCACACCAAGGAGACGTTGCACTTAGAAGTCTTTCCATTACTGGGAAGGCGCATAGAGCGACTAGCTAGGCAGCAGCCTTCAATATCAAATGGCAAAACGGGCTTTTCTTAAACCAAACACTGAAAGGCAGGCGGTAAGAATTTGTATCAGTTAAAAATAAATCACTTGGAACCCATTCTTTCCGCAGTTCTGCTCCATTGAATAACTGACCTCACAATACTTGCGTTAAGGGGACTTAAGTTGTTCCAGAGCGCAAACAACAATGTGCAAGCGAGCTGTGACAACCAACTTGATACGCACTTAGAGAACAGTTCTACACATTGACGAAAATCTGAATCCAATATGCCGCCTTTCCTAATTCAAACTACGTATCTGCTTCGGGAAGGTACGTACTCTTTTAGAGTCCAATGGAATCTCTTTGAAGGTACGAGGACTACAAAGAACAACATTTTATCTTTGCATAAATTTGCTACAATAGATATCATTAGTTTTATCAAAAGCAGATTGAATGTCTGAAACACATCACAAGGACAGCTGGGGAGGGGAGGGGGAGGGGGTCGCAAACAGACGATTGAACTTGTATTAGCTAATTAAAATGTTTTCGACAATTATCTACCCCCCTTCCAACTTTCGTCTATTCCATAGTGTGTCTACTCTACAATAGTACCATATGGCATTACATCAACTCGTCTACATATCCAGATAAGGTAAATTTATCAGCATTGCCACCATGGTTTTGAAAATATGTAATTAAATTGAAAGCTAATTATTCCTGACCAAAGCCTTCACATTCCTCAATTGCAAAAGTGAGTTTCTCATGAAGCTGTTCGTAGCTTTTGTACGGGGGTAAGTCCAGACGATTGAAACTAGGAACAAAAACATTTCGTTACAATAATATCTCGATTAATCAAAATCTAATTTGATGAATAGAAATGGTGAACACCAAAAGATGTTGCTTAAAACATTTTTACAATGAAGAAGATAATATAAACTGGGAAGTAAAAAAAATATCAAACACTGGTTACAGATATTTGCGTGCAATTTTGGATAATTAAAAAAGAGCATATGAATATTGCGAATTAGATGTATTCAAAACACTTTTTCAATTCCATAGATGTCAAAAACAATTCACTAATAAAAAAGAAAAATACTTTGAAATAATAGATAGAATGTAAAAAAATACAGATTTGTTCATATAATGGTTCTATGATGGCAAGTTTAGGAGCTGATACAGGTTGGTTACTCCAAATATTCGTGTTAATGACGGTGATAGTTGGCAAGCACGCATAATTCCAAAAGCTATAATTTGTACTCTTGTTAAAACATTGGGTCTCAGGATTATTGCAAACGACAAAAAAGGAAAGGGCTTCACTTGTCTATCAAAGAAGGTGGTCAGCAAAGGGACCTCAACATTTCAAAGCATCTATGCTTTAAACAGGATAAGTGCCACTTGGTTTCCAAGTTATCCTTCCCAAGGGCTAATGAAATTAGGTACCAGATAAACAATTCAGTACATCAACATACCAAGTATGACTTCTGGGTAGCCAAGTTTCCTTCCCAACTTTTTCTATGCAAAACTTCTGTGGTCCGTTGCTCCCTAGAATTGACCATTAATAGCAAGATAATAACAAAGTTAAGAATTAATCCTGTATATATGATTGGGTATTTTCATTTAGCTGCTATTTTCATGATCCCTTTCACAAAGAGGCATTTTATATTGTAAACAGGCCAATGAATTATTTGTTGGATAACATCATAATCAGGAGTTTCTTTTGCAATGGGATGATACAAAAAGAGGGCGTGCTTCTCTTGATCACTCAAACAAACTTGAGTAACGATAAACTGATGTTTATGTAGAGGGATAAAGATAGGGGTTTTTTTCACAATTATTTAGATTTTGTAATTTTCAGATTTATCATGAATTGGTTTGAAAAAATTATTTCATCTCAAAAAGGTTTCTCAGTAAACGCTCCTCTCTTATAAACACCCTCTCCAACAGTCGCCCCTTCTAAAAAGAAATAAATTCAATAAACGCCGGGGCATTAAATATATAAAATACGGTAAGTACCCATAAGATCCTGAAAGCCACCGACAGGAAGTCTGCACGTGCCAGTCACAAATTGTAGCAGCCTCGTTCTCTTTTCGTTATCGTACGATTTGACAGCTTGCCAAAACCAAATGACTTGCTTGCTTGTTTTCGTGTAGTTCCTGTACACAGTGTTGCGTTGCCAGTCATCTATATCATACTCCTGCATTCCGCAGAGTATCAGCTGAAATGTAAGCTCAGGATAAACTGTCTTTTCATGGTCAGAAGCGATAAAGGGAAATAGGTTTGGTGACAATATTTCTCAGAACTGCCCAGAACAGTTGTCAATTACCTAATTGCAATTGAAATGAAAAATACAGAAAATAGAATCTCAGCGCACCTCATTCAATCCAAAGAACTGAATCGCTTATATGTAATCCCGTTGAATCATAGCCAAAAATACGGACTGTAGAATCAAGATAATACACACCTCCAACTCCCTTTCGTCAAAGTACTGAAGCCAGTGCATCGGCAACACTTCGTTGAATCCGTTGAAGAATGAGGTCAGCGGCTCTTCGACCCCACGACTAAATCTCCATTGAACCATAAGGCTAAAATGGAAATCTCCACTATATTAAACGCAGTATGTGGGTTCGTATTACAAGTATTCCATGGTTGATAAATTTACATCAAGACTTTGCAAGCGTACGGCTTATTGAATATGCTGGCTAAATATACATGAATATGCTGGCTCAAAATGATTGATAGTCGGCAAGAGCATCTTTTGGAGGACGGGGGAGAGGTTGGGGAGTGTGGTGGTGGTGGGGAACAAAGCTTGCCTGATCTTCGCACTTTAAATGCACTATCTATTGCACAGAAGCCCAGCTTTCAACCTTAATCAAAGTAACTTAAGATACTTTGATTTTTCTTTCACTGATCATTTCTATGAAAAAATTATGAGTTAAATTCTCACTCAATGTATTCCTCTTTGTTTTCATCCGTGACAAGAATATCTTTTCCGCCTTCTTTTAAGTCATGTGTGGTTGTTTTTCCAAGAATTTCCATGTCGGTGCAGAAATACATATCAAGGGCGCATTCATCGATTTCGTTCTCCCTGAGAGCAACAAAAAAGGATGTTACAAGTGTCTAAAAAATATTTGCTTTGCTTTAATTCAGAGGCTGTGTTTTAACATAAACAATATTCATGAAATGCGAAAATAAATATGGAGTTAAACAAAGTACATTTTATGACGAAATTATGCCATATGAGTTCAGCCTGCATAGAATTGAGGGGAACCAAGCTAGAGGTCTTATAGGAAAAAGCCATTCCCCGTTCGAGCATCAACCACAATCATTGGTACGCATGCTTTTCATCTTAAGACGAGAGAGAGGGGCACAGACTTGAAGACAAGTACATTTTCGTTTCATTGAAAAAATTGCATGCATTTCCATTGGTTAAAGGGGGGCAATTGCCCTGAGGCCACATGCCGCAAAGGATCATGTAAATGTTAAATGGGTATTCCTATACCAATATGCACTTAAAACAACTTTTCTGAGGAAAAAAGCTAGTTTACTAGTCTGTGTCTAGTCTGCTTCCAATTCCATAGATTAGACTCTTTGATTCGTTGGCATGACGAATTTGGGGTTCGATGCAATAACGAAACAGCATTCAATAAAATAGGGGCCGGTTGTACTTGTGCTACCCAAGGGCCAAGCATGGTTCTAGGCGGGGCTTACTGAATGCTTCATTGCTCAACACAGGCGAGATAAAGATGGCTTGGGTTACAAAGGCCAAAGCAAGAGCCCAAGAAAAGACTTGCAAATGACTTGCACTTAGCTCAACCAATTAATATTTACAGCATCATATTTTTGAGGGAATAGCAACATTTCTGCACATTTTTTAAGAGATGCTGCTTCGTGGAATCCAATAGATTATAAATTAAAAGTATGATTCAAAATCTTAGAACGTACTTGATCCACAACAAAGAATTGTAATATTGGTTATCAAGAGTTTCCAGATCTTGCAAAACCAGCTTTTTCCCCAACATTCTCTTGTAAAATGGCATACTGAAGCCTCGGTCGATAAATTTCCCGTGATACAGCGCCTTCAAAATCGAAACAGTTACAGAATTATAACTTTGGGATAAGATGCACTTAAATAAAAGAATTAAGTATTTTCGACGAACTCCATAACAACCCCCTCCTATCTCAAATAATACAATTTTCAGAGCTGCAATGTGGTCACATCAAATTCTTTTTCGCCTGAAATTTCACTAGGAGATTGCGTGTTTCAAGCCATGGGCCTAATTGTTTATTTTTCCAATCTGTCGAGAGCTTGACTAGAATCAAAAGGATTTGTTGAAAAACGCATATACTCTCTAAAAATGTCATATGATGCTCACTTGAAGAGTGCTAATTCAGGAGGAGTACGGGGAAACACATCCCTCGCACAGGAGGGAGAGGCCTCCCTTATATAACGAGAAAGTAGGGACACACCCTTCATGGGAGGGGGGCCTCACTCAGATACTGAGAAGGAAATGATAAAAGACCATAAGATCATATTGTATTTTGGAACACTTACCATTGCAACAACTCGGCCGATGAATCTGAAATACTCGAGATGGTCAGGGTTCACATATGAACCTATGGGAAAAAAATTGACCGAATATCAGGGCATTTCATATGATCTCACGATCTTGTTAGTCAAGCAACTACGATGCTTCATCTTTCAGACATGACAGTGTGTGATCGTGTATCATATTTTGAAAATTCATCAAAAACATCAAACTGAATTGAAGTTGAATTTCATACCTGGATTAATTTGAAGAGTGTAGCTTCCTTGCCCAGTGTACTCAAAAAGGCAATACATCGGATTCATAAACTCGTGTGTCAGCAAGAAAAACCATTCCCTATATAAAACAAAGTTAATTTTAAAACAATTCTAAGGTAGCGAGCATCTGAACAATTCTCTAGTTTAAACAAGTTAATTGTCATCCTCCTAAGGTATCATAAGCAATTTCTACTTCAAGCATAAGAGTCATACTTCAAAGGTAGTTATCATTTCATCACACTAAACCATTTCCATTACAAATTAAGTGTCATCCTCCTTAATTAGATAGAATTATAAACAAATTTTATTTCAAGCAAAATAAGTGTCACACTTCTAATTTAGTAAGCATTCTAAACCATTATTATCACAATCGAAGGAAGTGTCATCCTCCTTAGGTAGATGCGTTATCAAAAATTTCCATTTCAAGTATTAGTGTCATACTTCAAAGGTAGCTAATATTATATCATTCTAAACAATTCCCATCAAAAGTTAAGTGTCGTACTTCTAAGGAAGTGAGTACTCAAGAAATTGAATAGCTGCAATGTCTGTGGGCTTTTGCATAGCTGGACTGAAACCAGATGTAGGTTTAAGTGCATTGACAAGGCTCGATGGAAAACTAAATAAAAAACGTCCAACAAGCATGAATACTACTGGTTACCTTGCTACACCGCCATAATCAAGCCCTTCTTCGCCTTTGAACATAATGTACAGTCTTCGAGTAAGATCACGTGGGTTGAGGCGCATAATCTACAACGTAAACGTAAATATCAATCACACACTGACACCTGTTAAACCGGTTTAAAACCTGTTTTTAACTAATCGATCGAGAAAGTGAAAACTAAGCCAAAGAGCAGGTGAAAAAAGACAATGTCATTTAAGATCGATTTTTCATCCCAAAGATTTGTACTTTAAGTTAGTCAATAATAATGTCTTGAATTTAAAATTGTCTGTTCATCATGGGATACCATGTAGCAATTGTCAAAATATTTCATGGAAATTATTCAATGCTCGATCTGACAAAAATAAACAAGCTGGACATTCAAGAATGGAGTAAATTTATTAAACTATTACATCCATTCCCGTCAATCTGGAAAACCCCAGTTTCAGCTTGAAAAGATGTGTCTGTCATAGGAAAAAGTGCATTTCTAAATTTTAATTTAAGGTTTGATTTAAATCCACAAGAATTTCATGAGTTTTCCAATATTTGGTTCGTTAATATTATACTCAACACTGGACGGGGCAATATTATGCTACACACTATTTTAATAAAAACATTGTTTATTGGAACCTAGGTGCTTTTAAGAATTTGTCCAGACGGCAGATCTAGACTAGTGGGTTAGTTAAGATACGACTTTGTCGAGTAAGGAATTCACCTGACCAAATGTACCTTTGTTGAAAATGTGGACTGCACTTCTCTAAAAAACCGGGGTTGTTTACGTCATGTAGTGAATTTCTTTGATTTATGTGGAATTAAGCTGACAGGATACATAAGTTGAAAGCAATTGCTAATTCAGAATTCAAGGCATTACCTGCTGGAAGGAATCCTCAAAAATGTTGTTTCTGCTGACTGGAATTTTGACGTGGCTTGGCAAAGCATAGTCCTATATGAAAGAACAGGGTTGATCAAAAGTGAGGAACAGGGTTGTAGGCCTATTGACGTAATCAATACTCTGTAAAAATACTTCAAATGGTCTCAGTGAGTGCAATGAAGCGACACAGTATGGAGCAGTGGAGCTAGATATATTTATGAATGAACAAATATTTGATCCAAGGTGGAGAGCTGGAGGAGACACCAATCAATACAGATCTCTCTGATGTTGAATTCTGCCGTACCTTGGTATGAGTTTTGTTTCCCTACCTGTCTATTAGGGGTATCTTTTTCAAATACATTAATCTAAGAAAGATTGACGCTAGATTGATGATGCAAGTTTTGACAAAAAATGATAAGTTTGTGGCATGGATAATTTACAGGTCATTTTTGTCCATAGTAAAATTCATGAAAATTAATGGTTCAAGAGCAAATGAGAATACAAAATAGATGTATGGTGTTTAAAGTTACCTGACACAGCCTTCTGAATTGCATCAATTTAAAGGGGAAACTTCTTTCGTATGCAATAGTCCCTAAGGCAGCTGATCGACTAAGAAGACAAAGTACTTTGATCAAACTGGATCAACATGGTAAAAGATTTCTAAAGAAACTGAACGGAGTGGAATAACAAACTTAAGAAAAGCAGATATAAGTTCTTTGCAAAAAGAAGTGGCGAAGACAAATGTCCTCAGCATAGTAGCTTCAAAACGCTAGCGTGACGTCTAACCCCAACCCCCTCCCATCCAAATTCGGCAAAATTGATCTCTCAATTTAATCAGAGCAGTAAACCTGCTTCGTATGATTGACGAGAAACAAAATTTCAATCTCTGAACAATTTTTCGACTGTCAGCAGAGGCTTTCCTTTTGTCAAATTTTAAAACCGAACTCATTTCAAATTCAACCAACTTCAACGCAAGTTGCGTGCATATGCGAATTACTAATCAATTACCAACAATACTTTACAATACTCAATTTGAAATAATGAAACAGATTGCCAAAAAGGCGACAATTAACACAATGAAACTTACTTGACTGCCTGTCCTGTGCGTGGGTCTAAAAATAAACAAAGAGCATCAAAGCTGTGCATAGATACAATGCATGCCAAACAAAAGTTTTGGTACACTACACTAGAATTTCACACATGTTCAGTAGCAGTCCCCCTTGAAACAATGTTGGATAACAAAAGTAACAAAGCTTAAAATTCACCCCCAGGTAGCTCTATCAGCTAGGGTAAGTAAAAGGCTTCTCAACCAACATGGTTTTTTAGGAGGAGGGGGATATTTCTGTATCTTACGGCCAGAAACTTTTATTTCATAAAATCTATAATTGACTGTATAGTGTTCCAAGGACTTTTAGCATGTATGGGAGCCATAAATAGTTGGAACAAAGAGCCAGTTATTCAAATATGCCGACCAGTTCATTACCCATCATTGCACAACCAGGCACCAAGAGGGTAATGTAACATGGTGACAAATCGCATACAAAAATCATCTGTAGTTATGAAGTTTTCTAGGTGAGGTTTTATTAAAGTCAAAATAGTATGGAGCCGTCAAGGTCTTAGAAAAATGATTAAAAAGCGTGTTAGATTAAATTTTAACTTCGGATACGAAAGATTTTCGACGTTAAAACAGGCTAGAATCCTTCCCGAAGCACGATCCCTAGGAAGACCAGCAAATCCATACTGTTCTAGTCTTTCGTTTTTTGCTTTCTTTACCATTAGATGCAAATATAATGATGCAAATATAGGTTAAAAACTAGTAGCTGATAAGGATTTCGTGTATAAATATGATATGACGATGTGATGGCTATATTCTCCATCGCCAAGAAAAAGAAAATAAGAAACGCAGAAACGAATGGAGAAGGGCAATTCAAAATGCTACTCCAGGTAAGACAAGGGATTTTGGAATGTTCATGAAACTTGTCTTATAGTATTGAACAACGTTTTCAGTTTTATTGCTTTGTTAAATATTTCAGACTACAAGAGAAAACAATCTAATCTGAAGAAAACATGAGTGGACCTCAGCAGTTTTTCTTAGAGCAGTGGAAAAACTTATTAGGAACCATTACGTACATATGCATGCACTTACCTGTAAATGTCGTTGTTCTAGTATTGTGGTCGACGAAGTAAGGGAGTCCTTCGGGAGTATACCGCATTTCCCAGCCGGCAGGGAGAGGCTGTGCGCTGCCAAGGATCCTGTTGTCAAAGAGATCAAATACTTGTAAGACTTACAAACAACATTAAAGAGTTGCTTGCAATTTTAAAGATCTTAACAAGTAGCCCACATTAGCCTTTATACAGGGGCGACGTGGCTCAAGTTCCGTAGAAGGGGCTTAGCGGGCGAAATTCCGACACAAAAGCGAAGCTATTAAGAAGCGTAGCCAATTAGCGTCGTGAAAAACGCAACATTTATTTTAATAAGGTCAAATATTATTTATAACAAAGTTTGTGAGACTAAAAAAAACAGAATTCAAATCCTTTTTCCGACCAAATTTATCTAGAAAATCGTCAAAAAATTCATCAATACAGTTTTTGAAGCAAGTGGGAAAAAGGCCAAAATCCCCCACATGAAGAAATAAAGGAGGGAACTTTACCACCCTGACCCTTATATGACCTTTCTTTATGGTAGTTTAAGATAGCAACAAATTGCTTAGGATATGAGTTTAACAGTCTTTGAAGAATATGCAGCAAACCTAGGTTAGTTTACTTAATTAAAGTTAGGTTATCTTTCAGCCTAAAGAAACAGTTTTCTAAAGATATTTCCATAGCGCAGTGGAGATTTCATAATGATATTTCCAAAGATCATACCCTGTTGTTCTTGGGTCTTCCCATTGTGTTTGCCTGGTGTTATGGTCAACGAAGTACACTCGACCACTGTCATGAACACGTTTTTCTAAATAGGATATTTTGCTATTAATATACAAGAAATAACTAAGGGCAGAAATAAAAGCTTAAAAAAAGTTAACAAAATACATTAAAGATATTAGGTACCTTCAAACACGTTAAAATAATATCTTTACATATATTTTGAATTTTAAGAGTCTTATTTTAGTTTCAATAGTCTTTCATCTGAAACTTACTGATCTGTTGACACTGCCCTCTAAACTTATGTCCAAAACTTGACTTAACTGGTTAACTCCGTCTTTTTAAATTCAAGATACATGAATCAAGGTGATTCGCAGCAAGTAAAAAAATGAATAAAGATATAAACAAAGAACCAAAGAAAATAGTTTATAGAGCCAAACTTTCAAGGAAGATGCTTATTCTTCATAACGCAGATTTGCGAAGGAGCATCGAACTATATACCTGCTAGAATTGATGTGATTTCAAGTCACGCGATTTAACTTGCTATTTTACTTACCCCAGCCTGGTGGAAGGGGGCCAAGTGGGTCATTTGTTGCTGGCGGGGCAGGGGCTCCCCCAGCAGGTTGATTTTGTTGATTTTGTTGATTCTGACGAGAAAGAAGATCATCAAAACTCCCATAGACATAAAATGCTTAAATGAGACAAAAAAAAGTTTAGATTGAGACATATATAAATAAAAGACTATTGAACAACTATTTAAGTAAGCTGAAACGACGCAAATGTTCCTTCGTGTAACGAGCTAATAGCAAGGAAAAGGGAACAATATCGATTAATCGGCAGACATGTCATTCTTCGGCAGCATGAATAACTGTCAGACTGCACCATTACTTTCATCCTAAAATGCACTATCCGAAACCTGTTTTCAAAATAATATGGTCGAAAAAGCTTTCTGCGGTCTAATGCGGTCTTAAATTTCCATTAGCGTTACTCTTGAAACGACTCTTGCATTTTCAAATTTGAATAATGCCAGGGGTGTTGAGCCAAGACGCTCTTTGGACTAAGGGTAGGCATTTACCTTTTCCTGCTATTGAGAAATTTATTGCGAGAGTTCTATTTTGTCCCCTTTAAAGAGCTACACCCCTGGTTAGAGCATCATAAATATACCCGCCATTTCTTTAACTTAGATTTTGACATAAAGACGGACATAAGATGGCGCTAAAGACGATATAGCTAACCAATACATAAGTTCTGATTCTGTGGTTCAAAGCTTGTTGCAACGGGTTTTGATAATCGAAGCGCATCACTTACCAGCAGAAGGTATCTTTGCTGATACTGTTCCCGTTCTTGGGTGACGTGTCTTTCCTGGTTCGACCTCCATTGATTGTAGTTATTCACTGATTCTACGGTAGGTCTCTGCCAAGTAGTCGTTCTTGAATTATGGTCAACATAATACGTCCGGCCCCTTGCATCAACCCTTCGCTCCCATCTGCAAGAAAAACACTGCGATCATAACAACATTCGAAAGATTTCAAGAGGAAATCACCAGATAGTGACAGAGAAACCACCTGAAATTTCTGATTTTAGCCTCACTTAATTTCATATAACAATTCATATAAACTCATGAAGAACTTATGCTTCACATTATAACTGCGAGTTGCAACTTAGAGCAGTACTGTTCTATGCAGCGAAGCTCGTGCAGTTCTGTCTATACGGCGTCGAGCACAATATGACAGACTGGTCAACAACTTTTTTTAGTAGAGCTAAGAAAATCATGATGGATTCCTCCGTAGGCGTCACATTCTAAAACGAATTAATGACAGCCTTAAACAAAAATAATTTCTATTTTAGATTATCAACAGTAAAAAAAGACCTAAAATCACGTGGCAGAAAGCCCAAGAACAGATAAATGGGATTAATTGATGCACAAGTCTAGTCGAAGTCAAGAAAATTGTTTATATCCTCCCTTATGATACTCTTCTTAAAACATTGGAAATGGGCGTTGCCTTATGGCATTTACTATCATTCTATTACTTTCAACGATCTTTATCGCAGTTTTAGCCTTGGGTCAGTCAATGGACACTGACATCAGTGTCATAAAACACGAAATAGCATCTAAGTATGTGCAATAGGCGATACACCCAGTATTATTATTGCAATTACAGAACTATTACAAAAACAATTCGATGAACTTGGATACGAACCCTGATGGAAGAGGTTGAGGCCGTTCCCAACTGGTGCATCTGGTTGTATGATCAACATAATACGGTCTCCCATACTGATCGAATCTCCGTTCCCATCTAAAAATCAAAATTAACAAATTATCAGAGGCCATACTGATCGAATCTCCGTTCCCATCTAAAAATCAAAATTAACAAAAAATCAGAGGCCAGGAAAACAGTATTGATGTGGTCTGTGAAGATGACTCAGTGGTTTGGGTCGCGGACTACTGATCCAAAGCCCCCCCAATATTATCCGAAGCCCCCCATCCCCCCAATTTCGTGAGGTTAAAATCATAATAAGCAATGACCGCAACATCAATATGCGTACGATTGAGCTGTGGACCTGAAAACTAACTTCACAAGCTAAATAGTAACAAATATGAGATTATCAGTATATTCAAAGCTGTTTCTCTCAAATTGTTGCCCGTGAGCGACATAATCATTTGAAATTCGCTATGACGTAATTCCATACAGTTCAACAGGTGCAAATAACGTCTTGTCTTCTATGCTTTCAAAACTCCCATTGGTTTCTAGTAGCTTTTATGATTTTATTCAAAACAGATTTATTAAATTCAAGGGTGAACCAATTAAATATTAATTTATATTCATCGCAATAGCAAAGAGGAGAAAGGATTCTTGGAACCACAAAAATCATTATAGCCAAATTTGAAAATATTATTGCTATTTAATACCGAAATGGTAAATTGAAATGATTTATTTTACCCTGCAGGAAGAGGTTCTTCAGCAGCCCCACTGGTAGCAGTAGGTGATCCATTCGGTGGTCCATTGGCCGGCCTATTTGCAGGCGGGGCGCCAGCAGCTGGAAAAAAGCAAATTTGTCATCCGGCTAATTTAAAAAACAACAAACGACAGTTACAACTACCATAAAAATAAAATGATTAAATTTAGAACCTAATTCACAGTGGAAATAAACTTACACAAAATATATCATTTGAAAATGTTAGGGAAATGCTTTTATCTTTTAAATATCGAGAAAATCGAAGAGTGATTCACATGAGTCATATATAATTCTGAACTTCTGGATGACAATTCATTTTTCTTAAAAATAGACGTTCTTAAAAAAAGTTGAAATTTGAAAGAAATTTTACAACCACAGCAAAAATTCATGACAGCATTTCAAGAACAGCATTCAAGAATAGCCTATAGCAAATAAGAATCAACTAATTTGATATTACTTTGAGACGAGTTGTTCCTCAATATTCTTTAACTTTAAACAATATATAGAATTTATATTTCTTACAAAATTACAATTCAATAATAGTATCTTGAAGCTGAGCGAAATAACAAGATTAACCCAAATGGCTATATCCACCCCAGTATAAGGGGAAGGAGGGTGATTATTCTAAAACATGGAACACGGAAAAGTGAAATATAATAACAATTTAACACAAGGACTTGGGCATCTCAGGAAAGGGTATTTTGTTTACTTCGTTTTGAAATGTCATAGGCATTCTGTTGTTCAGGGTTGAAAATTGCCATGCTAAAGGCCACTCAATAACTTAGAAGTAATAGCGATGACGTCACAAAAACCATTTGGAGAATTTTTCAATTTTGACCCCATAACCTAGAAGAGCATCATGAAGTATTCCTAAATATGCAAAATCAGTTGAAGATATTACAAATGGGCTGAGATATTACAAATGAGCACAGGCTCTAGCCCTTTAATTCGTCTTGGTTCATAACTTTATGAACCAGGTCAGAATAACAGTAATTCGTTAGCAAACTTGAAATTTTTAACCGACAGAATCTCACTTAACTTTTAATATAACTAACTGGTTTTGCCAAGGTGAAGGTATTTTATAATGCTCTCTCAGGTTACGAGATCAAAACATAAGTATTCTAAAAATAGATTTTAGAATGACATCACAATTTGGCCCTCTTTTCGGTCTCACCTGACAAAGAGGTATTGCTGTTACCACTGCTGTTCAAAGGGGCTTGGGTTACACTGTGTCTGTTGCTGTTCGCCGGCTGTGGCGGCCGTGGGGGCTGTGCTCTTGGAACAGTAGCAGCTCGATTCAGCGGCTGGTTGCTCGGGCTTGTGGGACTGCTTTCTCCAGCCACTGACCGACGGTTGGCATTAGACTGCGGAGGGCTTCCTCTTGCAGCCGCACTTCCATTACTCACATTTCTAGTGTAAACAATAACAGGGCGTTATCGATGTGATCAGTTGAAAATAAAAAGTCAGCATCTACATCAATGATATGAAAATCTTTGCAAAATATCCAAATCTAAGTTCAAAGCACGAGAAAACAAAACGAAAACAAGGTGCAGTTGAATCCTATTGAGTTGTGTCTCGGATACCCCAGACTGTCACTAACTCGGATTTAATTTCATTTCCAATTTGATCTTGCTACCTTATTCAAGCCAAAAGTGGTACTCCAGCTAAGCTAGAAAATTTCCTTATCCACCCAACCCCCTTGTTCCGAAGGTCCATCTAAAGGCGATTCAACTATAAGGCTTAAGATAATGAAAATGGTGAAAATAGGTTCAACTCACGAAAGAATATCATTCCTCGGTCTGAACGCATCTATATCCAAAGATAATCCAGTCAATACAATTTCGATGTCACCAACCACAGTCTCATTCACTGCCAAGAGGGGAAGTTTAAGCGCCAGGTTTGTTACTACGGAAAATATAGACTGATTAAAGACTGGGCATAATCATAATCATGTGCCGATTTATTTCACATTTTACTATTTTGATTCTAAAGATACTCACTTAGACAATTAATGTCACGTCGTTAATTGATAAAAATATTTATCGCAAATTTATCTTGTTAACTGCCAGTTGTTCAGAGTCTCGTTTCGTCACTTGAACAATATCATCTATTGGCTACCAGAAGTATTTTGTTCACTATCGATCGAAGTAAAACTATCTTTGTAATTACAGCAAAGAATACACAGTTTACGTTAAACAAATTTACTGTTTTGAAAGAGTTTGATAATTTGAACAGTTGCACTTACAAGTCCCATTGTTCGCTTTGAGCAAATCATACAAATCGACTTTTGTTGACCCAAGCAGTGCGTCGCTTTTGATCGTCTGCTTGTTGAAAACTTTGAGTTCCAAAATGCTATGTGGTGTTATCAAGCTGTAAAAGAAAAAACTTGCTCAAACTAAGCAAATTAAATGCAAAGATAAAGATATATGATCTTAAGGGCCCGTTAGTTTTTCACGTAAAGACACTTGGCTACACTTTCCTAGTTGATTCACTAGCCGCATTCGTTTTAAACAATATTCATAAAATTCCACCGAATTTCTAAAATTATGCCTTCCTGAGATTCATAAAGGTCTAAAATTATGCCTTTATCGATCGAAATATCTAGTGATTACAAATACTTGTACACCAACAAATATATAAAAATCCCGAAAAGAAATTTTGGTAGGGTAGAAACTTGATTTTTGTGTCAACAAAACTGACAAAGGGAGAGTGGGTGGATCAACGAAAAGGTCGTATCAATAATGCCATTAGATTTTGCTGTACGTTTCTTGGAGTATCATCTAAAACACGGTTTCAGAGTGAATCACTTTAAAAATACTACTCTCTTGGTCAAAGGCTTCAAAGTTGAAACGATTCCTAACCATGCAAAATTTTAGCCTAGTATTTATTAGGTTGCGCATAACTCAGCTCAATTAATTGCCTTTTAGTAATTGAGTTATAGATTAAAAATAGATCTTGATTATTAAATGATACAATTATTGTTGGTGATTAGTAATATAAATAATAATGGATAACAAATGAGTAAGACAAACATTGTAAAGTCTTCTGTCCACTTCGGCTCCCATGTCTTTCGCGCAACATCTGTTTTCCTTGGCCGCTGACCATCCACAACAAGCTCTGCATATGGATCAATCTTGCTCCCTGAAAGAAAAAGCCATTGACATGTTTTGAAGACAATGGAATAAAAAACATAGAAATAAAAAACAATGGCCTACCTGCTTGCTATTATCAATCCATAACACAATAAAAACAGCCTTCAAAAAGTACCTGTGCCAGTAGGGGTCATTTCATCAACCCAGACATGTCACCCACTATCTCAAATTTGTCCCATTTTAGATACACATGAACATGTTAATGAAACATAGAGAATCTCTGAATATCTCAATTGGATCCAAAACTAGCGCCAGTTTTCTGAAGGCCTGGCAGTCTTACTCAAGAAATTTCCCTCATATAGCCTGTTCATTTTTATGATCTCAAAATCTACTGTCTTAAACCCACAACATGCACATATTTCGCTATGATTGACAAATTTTTAAATGGACTCAGAACCATTTTGATTAATATAAGCGAGTGGGCAGAGAACTTGACCTAATTGTTCACACAGGACTGTCTGCCAAGCGCCAATGGGGGGGGGAGGTCGGACTCTTCCTGCCAAATTAATTATCATACACTCTTCACATGAAAATATATTTATCACAAAAATGATTGTACAACAGGTCTAGTTGAAAGAATTAAACAGAACATTGATGTTTCACTACAAAAATGGAGTTATTGGAACAAAGATTGCATATATGGCAATCTCTAGCACTAGTTGCAAGGGAAGTATGGAGCCTACTCAGAAAAAATTGTTTCTAGGTAAATTCCTTGGCATTGAGAATATCCTGGCAAACGTTTCATAGAAAAAAGAGTAACAATGTTTTTCTGTGCATTATTTTAAAAAGTCTTTGCTGTGACTCTAAATTGATTTATCATTACATAATAACAATTATTTTCAAAAAAGCAAAGCTGGCTTTATGTAAGCAGTTCATGAAACCTGAGCTTATATTGGTTTTACACCAGTTGCATAACATTAAGGAAAAAAATCTGCAAGTGTGAATTGTCTGAAGCAAGGAGCAGTCGATTGGGTCATTTACTTTTCCATTAAAATGTCAATCTATAAGCAAACAGGGTAGGTTGCCTCTCATCAGAAAAAAGGATTCAGCTTACAAAAGGTATTTGGAACCCCTACACACAAAATTCTTAAAAATTATGCACCAATCAAGAGCAGCTATCAAATTTAGTAACATGTCCGATTTCATGTGCCCCCAGGAAAAAGAAAACTATTTAGGGAAAGGCAAGACCGATGTTTGATTTTAGTCTGCACTTGGAAAGTATATTTGCTAGCAAATTTCTTCTGGCTATTAAAGTACATACTCAAATTACAAATCAGTAGAAATCACTTCAGGAAGAACTAACTGGCCACAAATCTACTCACCAAACCAGCTACCACTGCCATCTCTAAGTTTAGCTCCATTTACTGAAAAGAAAATAGTAAATCATAAAATGAGTGTCCAACAAAATGATACAAAAAGTATAAACAGTGTGATAATAGAAGAACTTCATCCTTCCCTGTTTACTAGAAGAATTTAATAGATAAATTGAGGCAATAAAAAAGATAGAGACATTTGAGGCAATATAAAAGAGGCCAATTCCATAAGTGTTGCAACGCAAACCTTTGTTTCATTTAATTAAGAACAAACTTTAAATAGCATTTAAGTGTAGCAAAACCTAAAGGTATTTATGGAAATTACAAAAGAAAAAGGAACCTTAATTTACCTTTGCAATGCAGTTGATAAAAAGACCTAAAAGGGAAAAGAAAACTGTGTTACTTAAGCAAGTTGTGCTAAAATTGGTTTTCAAATACTGAAATTTGATTATATATATTTTCTGGTTGATGCCCAATTGAAAAGTTGGATCAATTTTGCAATGCTTTATTTACACTAATTTGCCATCACTACTTGTTTTATCAATGTCACTTAATACATAAACATCAAAATCAGTACTACCTTGGTGGAACTGCTGCGGCTTCACCCATAATCTGTTAGCTGCAGAGTTTGCAACAAAATCTACAATAAAGAAGAAAGAACATACAAATGTCTTGCACTATGACTTCCAATTTAAACCAAGTTCATAGTTTATGCATTACATCAAGACTTACACTCTAACACAGTTTTTTTTCTTGGCTGGAGGCAACAGCTTGTCTAATGTCAGCTTGCCAAAGAGCTAGAGTACACTAAGTTTTGGGCCATAGCATTAACAGTCGTGTGTTTTGCATACTGGAGTTTATTCTGTTTTCCACAAACCTGTAAGCCTTGAACTTATCAAGTTGAGAAATCTTCCACTAAACTGTTCCAACCACTGTACGAAAAATTTCTTAGCAAAAGTCGACTTTCAAGCCACCATATTACAGACACCCATTAAAGAAAAACGGCCATAGGTACACAATAAGAATCTTCAATGTCAGATACAAATCACAGTTAAAAGGATTCCATATTGGCCCACCCCCCTCACACACACAAACACAAAACACACAAAACAGTACCAAAGGAATATATTTCTTCATTACAGTAGTCTGGAATCAAATGTCTCCCTGCTAAATTTTATTTCGTCAAGGACATCCTCATTCCACCCATCCTGAAAAAATTCATCCATCTTTATTCCAGAAACCCCCTCCTTATTATAAATTTTTAATTCTCATCATCAAGAAACTGGAGAAATCTTATTTTTGAGTTTGTTCACATTTGTATGACTTGTGAAACCATAGCCATTGTCTTCAAAATTGCTGTTTTTTAAGTTACCATCCAGCCAGTTCTTTGCAATTTGGAACATTTTAAACCCACATCTGTTTATTCCTGACTTAATAGTAATATGGAACTTAAATTTGTTTCATATTACCAAACAAACTGAATTATCTATTGGAAGAAAGTGAACATTTTATATTCAAATATAATTCTATGCTTTGCATGCTGTCAAATCAGAAAATCTGCTGACCATTTATTACACAACAAGTATAAAAACATTTGATAAAACAATATTTCATGGGAGCTCTTTGTGCCTGAGAAGGTTTAATGTATTGCAGGGCAACTGTCTTGTTCAATAAAAACACGAGTATACAAATATGTAAATCAAGTTATTATTTGAGTGGTCTCATACAGGCCTGGCCGTTTGTATTTTTATAGGCGAGCTGTGAATCGCTCCCCTCATTTGCTGAGGCGAGCTAAATCAGTAACACATAGAATGTACTTTAAAGACAATCGACAGATGACTTAATAAGCCCCTTTAGTATCTGTCGGTTGCCTTAATGTAATTGCCTCAGTCAGGAGTGTGCTGTTTTACTTCTTTCAATTTGTATTTGCTTTAACCGTGACTTAGGCACCCCCTTTACTTTAAGTATTTAAAAGAACAGACTTTTTCAGTTTCATGTAAAGCTGGCACAACACAAAAACAACCATTCTCTTGCAAAACAATCTTTTTGTTGTACAGAATTTGAAAATTTTTTTTAAAACAAGCTGAAGTTATACGTCTAGCACTCTTCAGAGGATAAAACGTCAGAACAAAGATGGAAAACTTTACGCTAAAATACCCAGTTTTGGATCGAAATAGGCCAATCAGAAAGCGCGAGCACATGACTGTTGAGGTTGTCCAATCAGTGCCGCTTTCCTATTGAAAATGTTACCAACGGAGTCCTAAGGTGAAAACGAACTCACTTATGTCTACACAAAAGCGGTTGGTCATGTTTATATAGTAGATAGATTCACAAACTGCTAGATGGAACGATGATCAGGCTTTGCCAATAATGCCAAACATGTTGCCGTTATAGTTTTCACCCAATCTGGGTTTTTCAGTAAATGCCGCTGGATAGTGGAATTCCATGTTTTGGTTGTCGTTTTTGATCTGCAAGACAGAGTACCTTGTTCTCTTTGAGGCATAGTTTTGTTTCTATTACTGGGAGGGACCTGCTGTCTTATTATATCCCCAATCTACAATTCCTACCAATTTCTTCGACTTTCCTTCCAAAAATATTCCTGTTTTCTTAAGATTGAAAGGTTCTAATTCTACAAATGTACCTTTCGGTTAACTATCGTTTTCCAAATAGATCGAAGTTTATGCCTATCATAACAAAAACCGCCCAACAAGCAAAAAGTTAATTGCAAAAAATGCAATGACGGGAGAAATCGCTGTTACAAAAATAAACCAATTAACCCTTGTGCGTTTTCATAATTCTCTGAATAGGAAATTTTAGGGGAGCGATTCTTCCTTCATGTTCTGTTTAGGAGAGCAATTCATAGCTCGCCTCAGGTTGCGAGGGGAGCGTGGAGGCGAGCGCGAGCTATTGCTCGCCTCAAACGGCCAGGCCTGCTCATAAAGGGGCAGCTTTATTCCCCTTTATCTGCAAAGCAAATATAATAATTCAAGTTCTGGTAAAGCCAAGGACAATTAACTTCAGGACACAAATTTGATTCCATTGAACTCCAACAAAGATGTTGAAGAAAATGATGTGAGCACATGTTAACTGAATTATAGAAAAATACACATGCTAAAGCAGAAATTTTGAACACCAATGTGCAGAAAACCATGAAAGCTTGAAATTCACATGCAATTAGTAAAACAAATAAAAATATATTGCAAAAAATAATTGAAGAAAACAGTGCTTCACAACTTTTACATTTTTTTCTAATTTAAAACGGACAGTGTTCCATAATTATGTGTGTTTTCATCATGCTAATAAATGATATGCAGAATTTAGACTATGATATTGATGCAAAATATCAGGTACTCATTGGAATAACCGAAACTGCTAATCTCATAAAACTTTAACAATCATTAAAACAAAACTTGTCTAGTGTCTCAAGACTTCAGACAAAAAGTCAAAACACAAAGATGATAAAATCCAGTATGACTTTGCAAATGCCAAATTATATATATATTAATAAATAAATAAATATATCATAAAGAAATTTTTTGCACAAAGTTGGCAAGTTGTAAAGTTGGATGCAACTTTACACATATATAAAAACTCTAAAAACATGGAAAATTTAAAATGGAAAACATTGAAATTGAAGTTTTTCAATTTCAGCCATGCCATCAAATTTTTCAATTTTTACAAGTTTTACTGGGTTTAATTGGGTGCTTAACTTTAGTTTCATTTCATTTTGTCACATTGGTGTCACTACAGCACTGAATATTTTTACATGTAGTGCAAAACTTTTCTTTTATATATTTAGTCATAGGGAACATAGACTTTGGTCTAAACACTTCACATAGCTGATATTTATATATAAGCACCTAAAAAGTAAATTATCCAAGAAGGCTCTACACAATAAACATCTTACTTGAATAGGGCATTTTTTATCTTAAGATATTGAAAATTAAGTTTTTTGAAACAGTTTATGGATTTCAAAGCATACCTAATGGAATCTCATCATGATAAAATATCCCATTTCATACTGATTATAAAGTATAATATCATGCTTTTAGCATTGATATTTCAGTATTAAATGGGCATCCAATTTCCTAAGAATTACCAACTTGGCATAGAATAATGAAGAGATGCATCATGCATGCCTGGGGACATCAAAAGTCGTTTACAGAAAAACTTTGATCAAATATTACAGATGCCATTCGAACAGAAATCATGAATAGTTTGTTGATACTATGGTAGTTTTAAAGATTTGCTATCAAGCATATTAGAGTGAGAATAATTCTCATTAAAAAAATTCATCTTCCGCTATTGCCATATAAAGAACAGCTTTAAAATTACAATAAAATCTGTTTAAATGACAGCTTTTGTGCTATGCTTGCATCAGTAATTCCTCTCATTGCATGTTTTGATATATATATATATATTTATGTTTTAAAATATATGTTTAGATGTTAATATATAATATAACTAGTAAAATGATTTCGTTTGATTTGAATAAAAAACAATAAATATATACATTGTTTTATCAAAAATTTGTTTTTAAGATTTTTTATTTACCTGAGTGCAATGGAGATTAATATTTCTAATGAATTTTGTGTTTCCTTACTTACAAACAAAAATCAAACAATTTGACTGAATGATCATTCAATTTTTTCAGAAATTTAACATTTTCCCCTGCAGATTAAAGCCCAACTTTTGACTATAGGGAGTTTCGATAGAAAGAAAAAAATTTCGATTCCCCTCCCCCAATGAAACTAACTTATCAGATATGGAATAACAATAATGAAGTGATCAACAATGATCAACAATCATAGAAAAAATTTCTGAAACTGCAACTTAAATTAATGGCGTGCTTTTTGCGTTACCTTAACAACATCTTTTTTATGATTCATATGCTAGAAACATGCAGATAGGGATGCTTATTTAGAGCAAGTACTGAAAATGAATGCTTAATCCTCCGGGGCCAATTTTTGACTCTAAATTCAAACCATATTCCTATCATAACATTGTCCACCACAATAAGAATAAACAGAAAGTAATATTGGGCTGCAAACACAAAGTTTTTGCGTGAAAGTCACTTTATTTTCTTGCAGAAATTGATCGTATCGTGCAGAAATTTAAGTGTTATCTTGATCGGGTTTATTCGTGTGAAATCCAGAGCGACGGACAAAATTCTTCCGTATGCCAGGAACGGCACATATGGTGTCCACCAAATACATAATTATTTCCCTTCTCAGCTGCAGAAGAAGAGCAGATTGCTATGCATTCACTTAACTTTATATTTAGGAAACATCGTTAGCTGAACATCTGAATGATTAATTAACAAAATCGGGTCATTCTGCGATGCGCTATAAATGACAGGCGGAGAAAGTCCAATGAGTAGATGTGATAAATAAAAATTTGGATTGCTGCAATCTAAATAAAGATCTTACCACTTAACCATATCTTCTTTATTCAAAACCAAACTACAAGTATATTTTTATCGAGATCAGCTATTGAGTCCTTGCGATTTCCACATTATTTATCATTCCTTCCTTGCTTTTCTGTTCTCGTTTTACTTCGTTAGGCCTAATAATCAACCAAATGTAAAACACTGTATCATGTCACGTGACATTCAGATTCTTCTAATGCGTAGTTTTTGCAAAGGCTTATGGGAGAATACAGACAGTGACGCAATGACCAAGAAAAACCCATAACAATGGAGATACTTCAAAAGAGTTTCGGACTTTGAGTAAAATCATGCGAAATCTATTTTCTGGAATTTTAGACTTTTAACCACATAACATGAAAGAACATCTTGGAATACATTGGAACCTCTAAGACACCTTTTAAAGCGGGCATCTCTCTAAGACGGACAGAAAATCAATTCAACATGATACTTAACAATTCAACTATTAATTTCAAGATAATATGAGAAAAAAATACAATAATGAACAACAAAAAGACACTTTGAAAGTAACAAAACGACACCGAGAAACGTAACAGACAAAAGCCGAATGAAAGGATGCTCGACAGGGTGCAAATTAGCATACGCTCAATTTTTGATAAGAAACTGGCTATAAGAAACGTGTACTGGACAGTCAGAAAAAATTAAGAAATTTCAGTACTCGAAGAAAAAATTAAGAAGCTATTAAATCGTGATAAAACTGACAACAAAGAAATTTTGTAAAATCCAAAGACATGATTGCCCTGTTGGCCTAGAACTTGAAGTGCCACTGAATTGAAAAGAACAAAAAAATTTATTGATGTTCTAAGTCAAGTCAGTGCTCCTGAATCCGATGGTGAAGTTCATTTTTCGGAATTGTGAAGTGTTTTGAAGCTACAACGCTTCAAAGTTGCGATTTTCAAGACTTTGGTCTGTGAGGAATTTCAGGAATGTGTGACGCATTAACGTTTACAAGTCGCGGAAGTGATGCCGGTGTCATATGCGTTTCGGTAACCTTATGCATTTCGGTCCGGGTGCTCAAACGCATGGCAATTTTGGTTATGCAAAATCGTACCCAAGCACTTAAACAATAGAGTACCAAAACGAATGGTAAAATTTAGCATGCAAAACGGTCCGGGCACACAAACGCATGGCAATTTTGTTATACAAAAACGTACCAAAGCACTTAAATAATAGGGTACCAAAACGAATGGTGGAATTTAGCATGCAAAATGGTCCCGGTACACAAACGCATGGCTATTTTTCTTATACAAAAACGTACCCAAGCTTTTAAAAAACAGGGAACCGAAACGAATGGTTGAATTTAGCATGCGAACCGGTCTTGGAACACAAATGTTCTTGTTTATATTGTTCAGAACGTAAAGAACAATCAAATTATTTCTAACAGGGGGTACTAACAAGAAGCAGTGCTGTGATTTCCCTTGTTAAGTTTATACAAAAAAGTAAAACATTAATGGCGACTCCAAAGTTTTTTTGATTGAAAAATGTGAAATTTTAAACTCAAAAAAGCATTGTGTTCAATTTGTTATTTATAACGTGTCATAATATCGCACTACGATGAAATCACATGATTTGAAACACATTGCGTTTTACAATGTTACACTTTTGCATAGGGTACCAAAACGCATATTACACCGGCTTCAGTACTGAAAACTATATTTCGAGTGCGATAAAAAACCAGAAAACGTGAAGTGGATGGAAATAATGCGATACTTGTGCTCTAAATATCATTAGCTGTCTAATTACAAGACACGTGAAAGGTATTTTCTTGCAAAAATTTCGAGCCCATACGAAATAAACAAACTTTTTGCGTGCAGTTTTTACCAAGACTTCATGCCGATCATTTACCTTTTGTGAATTATTGAGTGTGTCGAATAAGAATGCTTTTACAAACAGCTTTACAATTATGAATGAAAGTGAGCAAATTAATAAAGGGAAAAAGTGGATCTATTATAGAACCACACAAATTGCACATTTTTCGGCGCTTTTCCCACTTTCCAATTTGCGTTGCCACTGTCAAAGCATCAGTTATCGCCAGGGCCGTCAAGATAGGATAAATTGCCCCAAGGCCTCGTGGTCAGGGGGCCTCAAAAAGTAAAGAAGTTCATTTCAAATGGAATTGATTAAAAGTAACAAAATTATGCCTTAAAAAGTAAAACTTTTAAACGTTTGCAAGAAAAAAAATCAATTTAAACCAATCTAGAATTCGTGGTTGCAAATATCTTTTCGCCTATCCTTTTTGGCTTCCAGAACGTCTAGGCGTCCCTGGTTATAGCAGTAGCATCATTGTTAGCATCATTGTCAAGGTATCGTGATCGAAAATGAAATTATGAAAATACCTTGCTTTATCTGGATCCTTGTTCTCCAGTCTACAAGTAGCACGGTGAGATATTTTTAAGCGTCTATTCACACCCTATCTTTTTTGGCGTATCAAAATGCATATCTCTACCAAGTTCCATGCTGATATCGCGATCTAATGGCTAAATTATGTCAATTACTGCTTAGAGGTTTGGAACCTAGTACCCCACTCTATAAATAGCACAAGGGGATATTTTTCAGCGTCTATTCAAACCCTATCTTTTTGGCGTATCAAACTGCCTATTTCTATCAAGTTTCATGCTTGTATCATGTTTTACACAATTTGTAACTTTTTATCTTCTTACAGCCCTCACTGTGGCTGAATTGACTTTATAAATCTTAATGCGTCACTCGCCCCAGCCTCTTTTCGCACGACCTACTCGCAAAAGAACCCCATAAACCCCTATTTGTGGGCCCCAAATTAAAAAACTAAACTTTTTTTGAAATCAGCGATGATTAGTCTACCAGAATCAACAATAAAAAAAATTTAAATTTTTTCAATTCAGTGGCACTTTAAGACAAGAATAAAAATACACTCCCCGCGTCTAAATACAGCATCAGAACGGAAGCGAATCTCTTGACGTGTAAAAAAGGTCACAAAGATTTCATAACATCATTCATGACATCATAATTAAGAAACTCTTAAGAAACAATGAGCATTGAAATTTCCAGAACATCAAGAAACTGGAGTACTAAACATCGACCTTTGTTTCTTATAACAAAATGAGTACATTGACAATATTAATGGAGTTTCAATGTTTGTAGCTGCCAAAATCATCCCGTTTGAGACAATGTTTAATTTGTCATCACCAAACAACAAAAGGTTACTGAGTGCCTCGTTGTCCAAAAGTTAAAGTCCAAAGCTGAAAAGTCCAAAGTCTCCATGCTGACCAAAGAGATATATACGAGCATTTCCTGCCAGTGGCAGTTTTAGGAACTGCGGGCCCCGGGGTCAAACAACATCTGCGGGGCCCAGGGCCAAAACATCTGCGGCCAAAAACATCTGCGGGGCCCTTGTTCTTTACAATTCCATCTTTTTGGTGTGGGACCCCTTTTAGCTATCATAAGCGCGGGCCTGGGGCCATGGCTCCCTGGACCCCCTCAAAACCGCCACTCTTTCCTGCCAAAGATGTGTTTTAAGGTTTATGTCACATCTCTCTTCAGTAGATTTCCGAAAAGGTCAAATGGTGATCTAGTTAAGGCTTTATTTATAGGCCACACGATATCGGGGGCGTCAGAACCGGGGCTCACCAAGGTCACGTGACTCCTGAATTTTGGAAACATACCCTTTCACAATACCGCCTTGGCTACAACTTTTGATAAAGTGCCCCTTTTTCTGACACATACCACTTCAACCTACCTGTGCCCCTCCACTATTACAAGCACAAGAAACAGAATGTGAGAGACAGTAAAAAGTCATCAAAATCATATATTTACATAACATTATGATGCAAATTTTTTGCAACCTTTTGGCTACAAATTTGATTTCATTTACTTAAAATCCAATTTTGAGCATTGTGAGTAAATCCTAGAAAAAATCGATCCGTGTAAAAATTGAAATACGCTCCTAATAAATACAATGGAAATTTACAGTTCACTCCTACAGTAAAACACTTTTACATCCAATTAAAACGACTATAAGTATTTACTCTAGAAAATCAAACCCGTGAATTTTTTGCATACGACGCAAGTCTAGGGGCAGGAATGATCTGCATAAAATTCTCATCAGAGTATCAAAAGTTGGAAAAGCAATGCCACATTTGAGGTGCGATAATCCTTTCACAGACCTTTTCCAGGAACGTGGTTGTGGGACTGGGCTGCATGTCGATGACTATATAAGGCGTTTGTATGCAAATATTCTAATACACAAATGATTAATAAAAAAGGAAAAAAACTTGGTTCTCGTGTATGTGCAGATGAGTTACAAATTAATGTTTCTGTTTTATATCTAGACGATCGAGTTTTTTGGAATACCAGGAATGGAAACCATTTTGGAAAATATTGGCATCTGGCTGGCACATAAAACAACCAGCCGCAACAAATTATAGAACACGCCCTTTTGAAGGTAAGGAAACGTCAATTTACAAACAGGGAACACCCATTTTACCGATTGTAAACGCCTGACTAGGTACTCTGCCAATGTTTTATCCTTCTCTCAACATTATCACGTCAAATTTGGAGTTAATTAACACAGTCGATAGCGAGGGACCCTGTTTGCATCAATCGCGGAATCCACCGTTCTACGAATAGGTCTTGTGCGAAAGAGAGCCTGTTTCTAACTGACTGAATACAAATCAGATCAGTATTTTAAAGTACATTGAAATGTTAGAGGACAGAGTATTAAATGACGCAGAAACTACTGCAAAGCGCCACGTAAGTGTCGACAGGCTCATTATTAAGAAAAATTAACTTGATTCAAAGCAGTTGGAGCTAGCTTTACTAAAGCCAAAAGTACATCTCTTGATTGAAGAGATTTTGGAGGAAATCGTTCTATTTAACCCCTTTTCCAATGTCCACCTCTCGAAGATATTGTTGACATGAATCGTTGCTGCGTCCTATCTCATTCGAATACAGCCCCTGTCAAGGCTCGATCGCGAGGAACAGGTTTATTTCTGAGAGTTAAGCAGATGATTTTTGCGACTGATAGACTGACGCGTGACAAATATTCACAATCACCACAAGAAATATGACATCTTGAAGCTGCTTAAAATAGGCTCTGCGATGGCGGGGAAGTCTAAAAAAGCTACACATATCACAGGGCTTTTTGTTTTTTAGGAGGGGGAGGTATCAAATTTGAAGATTAACCGGTCACTTCAATTGTAGACTGGATTAGATATAACCTTATTCGAACATTGAAGCGATTATAAATGAAAATCAATCGAAAAGACCTGGCGGTGGAACAAAAGATAAAAAACCCGTGAATCACATCCCAAAGACTTCTGTAAAAACATGTTGGCTTCTCGACCAAGACTTTGAAAAGTCTGACAGAAGTGTGTTTAGTTTGGTGTATGAGGTGTTCCACCCCCTATGACTATTTTTAATTAAAGATTTGGGCTAAAACGTTTCGAGTAATGCAGCCTTTATTGAACTCAGTCTGCACTGATCATATGTGAGTACTCAGCATCCATATCGATCAATCAGTCACGAAATCGAGGCAGTTGTCCAACCTGACGTCATCGCTTCTGCCTGCCCGTCAGTTGGTGTGCATTGAGATTCATGAAACCAGGTGATGATGTAATCGATCCCCTGTCTGCAATTGAAAAACAGTGACTTAAAACACGATGGAAATCAAACCAGTTGTCAAAATCACGTTTAGAACGTGGAATATGGAAAGAAACAATGCTCATGCAGCTGAAAAATCTTGAGTAACAAGAGAATGGCCATTGTTATATTATGGAAGAGATAGGTAAAAAAATTGTTTGAAGAGGAGGCGCACTAGCCTTGCCAACTTTTAACATTCTTCGATTTTGAGTTAGCATTAAGGAACGTTTCAGTGAACTCCTGTCTACCAACCAAAACCTCTGTTTATTCTTCAATGAAAACAAGATTTTTTGGAAGTTGTGCTCTCACTTCATTTAGGGGGCATTATGCTGTCTAACAACCTATAAGGAATGCTATGGGTAAACAGAAACTGCTATGTCGAAATGAATCTCTCTATATTCACTCAAAAAAAACATTTAAAGAGACAATATCTCCCTGTCCCTTTTTATTACAAAAGTTCTTTTCCTTTTTGAACTGGACTTTCAATCACATGCAGATTGTTTTTAAACACAAGCTTCTAAATTTGAGCATCTCTAATGACAAGTTTTTCTCGATTAAATTTGCAACCCGGCTGTTCCTTTAGCTGCTGGATTGCAAATGTGTTCTTCATACAGACTCAAAATAACACTGTGCTTCTTTGCATCATGGCACTAAAAGGACATGTCTTCATCAAAGCGCCTCTTGCCCTCCCTCCTGAAATCGCTTACGAGTATGCTCGTTGAGTATATAAGCAGCTATATAAACAGGGGGATAGCGCAGTTATTTTTCTCCCAATACTAGGCGTTTAATTTCAAACTAAATTTCATCTCAATCAGGTTCGAAAGTCATCTCATCTCAAAGATGGTTCCTGTAAATGGTAGGGTAAAGTCCCACAGGGACCCAGTAGCAACTGGGTGGACAGGAGTTGAGAATCCAGTACGAGTTGAGCGTTCAAACAACTTGGCCATTTAGCCTCTAGATTTAAAGGAAGCGATTTTCGTTTTTGCTCGTTTGCTTTTCGTGTGTGATTTCCTTGAAAATCGTGTAAGGTTCAAAGAATTAGAATTTACTTACGTTGCTTGAATTCGTGTTTTCCCGGTGGCGCGAAAACTTTTGTTTGCTCTCTACTTTTCCCCTAAAAAAGAAATAAAATGTGTATATTCAGACATACCAGATCTCTCAAATCAAATAGTTAGAAACTTCAAAATAAAGAGCTTCTCAATTCTGGACAGACCTCTTGTATGGTAACAGAGTCATCAAAACTATACCTCACCTTTTACGTATAGATGACATTACGTCTCAAACATTACAAAATTTCAAAAATCCTACTTCAAAAAATAGTTTATTCATGAAAAAACGCTTCTTAACTACTTTTAACATCTGCAAAACTCTTGAGAAAATCTTAAATACGAAACCATGTTGTCAAAACGCGAAAAAGTGAAACAGAAATCATCAAACTAGTGCTGAAATTACAATTCATTATAAATAATGAAAACTAATGGATTACAGATCACAGATGCGCGATATTGTCGCTCTCTGCTTTAACTTTTTCTAGTTTTCCTAGCCACTGAAAAAATCGCTGTTTTCTACTTTGTCTGGTCCGTTCCTTGTCCCGACTCAACTTCACATTAAATGACCAAAATGGCATTGTGCTATCACATGCTCAATTTAGGTGGTCTATAGTATTATGTGAGCGGAAAAAGCCTAGCAACGCTTCCGTCAATACTCGCAAGACAAGAGCCACATCAAGGGGCGGAGTGGCTAGGGGCAGGGGGCTACTAGCAAAACTACCAAACTCGTAGGAAAACTTTGGTAACGCTTCGGGATTTTAAGAAATATTCGACTCGAGGGACCAATCTCAACATGGTCTGTTATGATCATTATCAAAAGCAGGGCAAATTATTCCTGACCATAAAAGTATACACCAACTGAAGGTAGCAAAGAGGAGCATTCTCTTTTTAGCACGATAACGAGGCGATCAACTCACCTTCCCGGCATTCAGTTCTCTGATGGCATCCAGTATCTGCTTCCGATGTGTCATTTGCTTGATTCCCAGGGACTGCAAATCGCTGTCGTTCATTGTCAAGAACGCCTCCATATCGATCTACGGAAAAACCAGTATTTAGTCGGCAAATAATGGAGAGGGGCACTAGGACTTTGTTACTGGCCTCTTGGTAGAGAGTGGGGGATTTTCACTCAAGGCGTCCTGAATTAGTGAAGTAGGGAAAGCTACTCAGGGAATGCTCAGGCATTCGAAGAGAAAGAGGAGGATAACTTTGCGGATGTTCAAAAGTGCACTCGGTCACTCACGCGACAAAAGCGATTCAATCAAAGAGTAAAATCAACCTTTACGATTGCTACAACTTTCCGGCAATTGAATGATGACATAAGGTTTATTGTTTACAACCTGCTACCCAAGTGTAAACCCCTCATGTTGACGTTCTCGCTTCTTTACTAGGACAGCATCTTAATTTAGAAAGAATCAGGCACTCGGTCAGTCATGCAGACGATCTCGTTTATAATTAAAGATAAAAACACATAAATGATTATTTTAAAAATGCGGCCTTCTCGTAGATTGATGATTAACTTTCTGATATAGTTAAATTTAAATTGGTCTCTTGGATAATGCTCTTTTTTTTAAAAAAATGGCCTCTTAGCCAGGTATCAATTTCTAACATCAATCAGAGACTATTCGTTTGCCTACGTCATTCCCCTGGTTTTCCTGATACTTCACAAATTCGACAATAGACATCCCTCATTCATTCTCAACTGAAATCCTTCAGCCCATAGCAAAAACAGTGAAATGCCGAGGAGAAAAGCATAACCTTGCCAAGACATGGTGTTAACATAGCAACAGCTAAATACTGAAAATGGCGACAGTTAAATACTGAAAATGGCAAACCCTACCTCTTCCTCTTCGAATTTTGTACCGTATTTCTCTAATGACAATGTTTCAAGCATTCTGAGGACTTCATCTACAATGAAAACAGACAATGGATTTGCAGGAATCCATCTCTAAAAAACGAACCTGAAAAGTGATGAAAAACGAAAACATATTATATGATGTAGAAAATTAGAAACACCATAACGCGCCGTGAACAATCAACGATAAACACGAGTAATTGCCCGCAACTCGCGCGCGATAGCGCGCGAGTGAAGGGCTTATAGTCTGCCCCGCGTATAAGTAGCATATGGAAGCTTCAGTTCATGTTGTCAGCACTTTGTCAGCAGATTTTGTCACTTTTCTGCTGCCATGACAACTGTCAATCAATTTCATTGTCAATCAATCGGCTTTGTCGAGGAAGTCGTTAACCGCCACCTCTTTGTGCGAAAGGGAATTATCTTCGGAGCGTTGCTCTGCCAAGACTCTGTTAAAGGCCTTCGGTTTTTTTGGCACGAAAACGGTGCTGCATCACAGCTCGGTTCTCCGCAATGGATGGAAGTTTTGATTCGAAGTTTTGGGAATCAAAACCAGTCGAATGCCACACCTTTCTCCCAAAAACTCGACACCGTACGAGCAAAAGTTATGATTGTCGTGATTATAGCCTGTACATCGCTGTACGAATCCTTTATCGCAATCGATTTTAGCTGTACCCGTTCTATCACGTGTCCATTTTCATACGTCTTTGCTTCACGAAAACGCAAAATAAATGTCAAACCCTAGAAAAACTTCATGATTTTCAAAAGGGCGTTGGACTTAAATCAAAGGCAAACTGAACACCAAAAATTCTTGATAAAAAGAATAGTTTAGCATCAACTAGAGCAGCTGTTTTTATAAAATTGTGAAAACCCAAGATGGTGTCTTCTTCGAATATCCTGACCTAAATTTTCAAAACAATCATTATCAAGGAACTAATTGTTTGCGGGCAGTACTAGCAAGAGCTATTTCTAGTTTAACATTAGTTAATATTCCGCTTTTGCTCTGATGAAGCCCAGTGTAGCATGTGCTTCCCGGAACTGATTGTTATTGTATGTAATTTAATAATGTCATCGTCTCTATCTGAATCTTTGTACTCTGTTGTTTGTACAGTATGTCTGTTGTTCTGTCTTGATGTGTTGATTAAAAAACTGTGATGTTGTATAGAATGATTAGATCTAAATTGTAAAGATCAGTCGTTGGATTGAATATGAACATATGAACATATGAACTTGTATTTGTCTTCCTCGCTACACCAGTATGTCGGGGCAAATTATTAGCTACTACAAATTTGCTCGTGTTTATTGTTGTTTTTTCTCAGTGCATTGCGGTATTTCTTATTTTCTACAATTTTATCGACTTTTCGTTGCAAGCATTCCATTGGAGTCCGTTGCTACCATGCCTTAAGAATTTGAAATATATCCAACGTTGGTATACTGAAAATTCAAAATTAAAACTGCTTAAGACAGACAAAAATCTTACTCTCTTGATACTCGTCATGGCTGCTTCGTATTGAGAAATGATTGTCATTTCGGGGTGTGATGGCAGGAAACGATGACCGGCTGCGGGGTTTCGATGGTGGTCTTGGTACAAGTGATGGCTGCACAGGAGCACTATGATATGTATTTACTGATGCTACCGAGCTTGTGTTACTTGAGGGTGGTTTTGTATATCGGTTGCGCAGCGGTTGCGTGGCTGTATTTGGTGGGTCGTTTTGGAACGCCTTCATAGGTCGCCTGTTAAAAAAGGGGTCAAAAATCAGACTATTTGTCACATTAAGAGTAACAAGAGTTACAAATTTTCCTTCCAAAGAACGGTCAATAAAGGTTGGAAACTTTACGATGTTTTGAGCAAAACAAAGAAGCTATGATTGCAAACTGATGATGTTTATCAATTGTTTTTTTGATGGAGTTGACTCCATCGTTGCAACACAGTGTACCTCTTTCAGTCTTTGCTTTACTCATTTGCAGAATTTGTTGCTTCGAATGAAAAGGCCTCTTCCCCCGAGCGTTCCAAGATAACTTTTATTTTGAGAATGACTGTGTGTAGGTGCTCGAACAGAGCACGCACGCATAAGATCGTTAACCTGGGGGTTGGCTTAACCTAGGTTCAACCCAAGTTAGCTGCGTTTACACTACAAAGTTTCTAACCCAGGTGAACGTTAACTCGGGTTCAACCCAGGTTTGTGTTTCCTCTGCATTTCGAAGATCTTAACCTGGGGTAAACCTAGGTTCAACCCAAGTAAGCTGCGTTTATACTACGAAGTTTCTAACCCAGGTTAACGTTAACCCAGGTTCAACCCAGGTTCAACCCAGGTTCAACCCAGGTTCAACCCAGGTTCCACCCAGGTTCAACCAAGGTCAAAGTTTTAGTGTAAACAGGGCTTTAGAAGACGTATATCACTCCTGATTGTATTCAATAGATTTTATCCTCGTTATGATTAGAAAGATTGCAAAAAATTTTCGAAAGGAATGCACATTTCACTATGAACCAGGCTATAAGAAGGAAATAATTGTATAATCAGAAAACAAAAAAAACTTCACTTAAAGCCTCTAAATAGATTTTAAATACGTTGTGCAGTTTGAATGTCCTGTTTGTGTGTTGAGTGTCATGTTTTTATGCGGAGGGTGTTGTCTTTGCCTGTGTGTCGTGTTTCAAGAAAATTGTAGACAAACATTATCCAAGCTAGGTATTTACAGCGGTAGTGTTTCTTCTGTTGGACAGTAAACAATGTTACCTAAAAGCTTTTACTTCTCCGTCAAGGATGTGAAACTATACTTTAAGATCTTCTGTAACTTAGCTGTCAAGTCGAAAATTGTTGCGATATAAAGCTGATCGATGGGAGAGTACTGAGAAAAAGGGTACAGAAAATGCAAACATGCTGACTAAATTACAGTTGAAACCGTTTAAGTCCCACCCAAAATAACTCGGACATTCACTAAGTCAGACTGGTTTTATATTTCCATTGGATATTTCAACCGTATTAAAGTCAAATTCTTACCGCCGAAAAGTGGGACATTCGCTAAGTCGGATCATTCCCTTACTTCCTTGAAAATGCAACTGACTGGGAATTTTTTTATTGCATGACCAATTTCAAATAATACTTTGGCAGTACAGAATTTAAAATGGTTTTAAAAATGCAACAGTTTCAAAGCATTCTTAAGAACTTTGTCTGACACTCTTTAGGGTACAAAACGTCGAAATAATGATCGAAACCTCTAAGTTAGGAAATATATTTACCCAGTTGTGGATCGAAATAGGCCAATCAGAAACGCGAGCACATGACTGTAAAGGTTGCCCAATCAGTGCCGCTTGCCGGTTGAAAACATTGCCAGTGGCACCAATCGCCAGCCAATCATTTCAAATGCAGATAAATGAGCGTTGGTGCAATAAGTATATCTGAAACCTACCTAATCCCGCCATTGGACACTGACGGCATCACTGGCCTCCCTTTCTGCCGGCTGACTGACGTGAAGAAGGAGTTAGTTGACGTCATCGATGACAGTGGCGAATCTGGCGAATCGGCAACAAAATGCATGGATTGCGAGGCCTGGGAACGATTAGTGAGTCTGCCGTATCCCGAATGCTTCAAGAAGCTACTGCTTTCGGAGCTGCTGCTCTGTAAGTTAAATATTGCTCGTTTTGTAGTTAAATTATAAAAAGTTACATAGAGGATTCAAACTTATGACAAAAAGAATACCAATTGAAAGTTAAATCCCGTTAAGTCGCAGCCCGGATAACTCGGACATTCAATAAGTTGGACTGATTTTCAATTCCCATTTAAAATTTCTACCTCGGATGGGTCAGACATTCGCTAAACCTGATAATTTCCATACCTCCCGAGATTCAAGGACTTAACGAGATTCAAATGTATCTTTGTTTATTGTTAATGCTTCTTAATGCATAGTTTTATATCTTATGTTCAAAGACAACTTGAGCGAAGAGCTTTAAAATTTTAAATTGCCAAACATTATTTCTTAAATTTCATCAATATCATAAGATATGAAAACTTAAAGATGCCTGCTGGTACAAGACATTCTTAAAGACAGACACCTTAAAGGCATTGAGTCATGGTAAATAGGCTCTCTCTATAGGGAGTCATTTGGTTTCGGCGTGATCGCTGCTGTTTCATGTGATATTGGCATCCGTTGTTGACAACTTGCTATTGATGGAAACTGTTATGTTAATCAGTACGAGGTGAGTTCATGTGACCAGTTCAAGGTCAACCAATAGCATCGCAGTCATGGAAATCATGACTCAGCGGATTTTGGCACTTAGGGTATACCCAGTCTATTTATCATGACTCAATGCCTTTAAAATACACAGATTTCTTTGGTGTGCTAATTAATTTAACTGAGCTTAAATGACATGAAGATACCAAAGAGGAGAAGGATACATTTATCATAAATAATTGTTACATGAAATTTAATATTAGAAGTCAATCAAAGCTGAGTTAATAAATACACGAGCTCCCTGCGCTGATTCGAGAAAGCCATCAGAAAATTATCTTTCAAGAAAACAAACCATTGCCAAAAGCCCGGTCAAAAATTTGCCCACAAACTTTGATTTCAGCAAAAATAAGTAGCTGCAGCGTGCTCGTGCATAATTTGTTTACAACTTTTTAGAAATTCTGTTATCTGTAGTTACTTTTAGGCATCAGAAAGATCGAACTGGTTCAACTTTAAATTTTTTTATATCGTCAGTGCTTGGAAGACAGCAGAGACTGGTTTATTACTGATAATGCTATGCTAAATCATGCTGATTTTATGTTAAATTATGGTAATTATTATAATTACATCAGATCTATCAAGCCAATCAGTTTCACTGTTCCTATCACTAACTGTTTTCCCATTCACTTGTAGCCTCGGAATGGCAGACTAAAAGAGAAAAATTTCATGTTACAAATCTTAGCATTTCTACTTTTCATATTCCTTCAAAATTCAAGTTTACAACATTTTTCGGCACTATGATGTCAACAAAGCTTTAGTTTTCAGAAGAACTTAGTTGAAAATTTTGGTTAGTGTGGCAACTTACGGTTTGGCTGCACCGTTATAGTTTATAATAATTGTTTAAATGACATTTCTTATTGCCTGATAATTTATACTGATATCAGCACACAAAATATAAAATGAATAAATTCTACACTGTTTATGTCATTAAATTTTAAGCAGCAATTTAAATTACATTTATAGAAACACAATAACTCTAAGAGAATTGATCATCAGAACACTTTAGTTATTGCTGTTATTATGTGAATTTCAGAAAGACTGATGCAGATTTTGAATTTTTTCTGCCATTGAATTCGCCATGAAGGGACCACTTAGACTTTGTACCTGCGGGGAAACATCTGCTCCTCCGCTGCTTGACAGTTTTGCATCTTTTGGCATCCTTGGCAATTCAAAGCTTGTTCTTCTTGGAAACGGCAACAGAACTGGCGCAACCACGTCATCAGGCAATTTAGTTTGTGGGAAAAGAAGAGCCTGGAATCAAAGTCACGTGACATTGTTTACATTTGAAACGCATAGCAATAAAAATTTGCAAAAAATTATCTGAAAAATTTTAAAACATGAGTTTAAAGTACTACTCACTATTTTCGGCTTTTCTTTGGGGCTTTTATTGTTCACATCTAGGGCTAAGTAAAAAAGATAAACGTTTATCAATAAAAGATAACGGGTGAAATCAGTGACTTTAGTAGTATTGTTGTTTGTTCACTTCGCTTATTGTGGGACTGCCTCTAAACGTCAAACGAATTACTGTAAGAACTTTGCTGCATTGCCTTGAAATAGTTGCAATTCTAGAAATGATGGGATAGTGTAAAATCAATGGACTGTTGGTCTGGAACGTAAAAGAAACGCCTGTTCATGTTGATTAATTCCTAAATCAATTTCCTTATATAATTTTCATATAGTTTTATACAATTCTCAAATAATTTTAGGATAGAGGTTCTCAGGTTACTTTTTGTGTCTAGAATTTGAGCAGTACCTAAGTCAATTGTACCAATACCATTTTGGGTTCATGAAATTTTGGGATTTTAATATGAGAAAAGCTATTGATTCAACATTCCAGTATATTATGACACGGTCCAGTATATAAAAAATGTCTAAATATTCTGGAATGTCAAATAGAATAAGCTGGTTCTGTTTTAATATTGTATCATCTTCTACGACGATCTTCGTATCTATTCTTTTCATAAAGATTCACGATTTTCTAGCAGTTTCGATGGCAGATCGCAATATAACTTAAACCATTGTGTTCGGTGGTTTTTTCATTCATACGACAAAAGTTCAGCTCAACAGACTTAAACAAGATAATGAACGATAGTTGTCGCAAAGCTTGCAACTCAGACCTTTTCTGCTGTGCTAACACTGGTCCTATAAACAGAATCGCAAAAGTCCTATTGAAATGAAATTTTTCAAGAATATATTGAAATACAAGATGTCTATTGATATTCGAACAATCTTTTTATGGTACAGGATATTAAAATAGCTTTGAACAAGCAAAAGTTTGAACAAGTTACTAAAGCTTTTCGTCTGACACTCTTCAGAGTACGCTAGGAAATAAATATACCCAGTTGTGGATCGAAATAGGCCAATTAGAAGCGCCATTGATATTCGACTATGAATAGAAAACCAACCTGAAAGAATCGAACTTGAAGACCTTAATGAGTATGTATCTACAAGCATCGTAGGATCTGAATTCTCGCTGATCATGGTGCTTCCAAGGGCATCGGGAGGCTGTGGGTGGACTCGAGACGTGGGAAAGGAATTTCGCGACGTTTTCCAAGGTTGAATTTTGCCAGATACCATTTTGGAGATCCAGGACTAGAAATAATAATGCATAGTTTTATTGAGGATGATTTTATATCATGTCGTTACTTCACTAGACTTCGCAGATTTATGACTGGACCACCTCTTATAATGATTTTATATCAGCGTTTGTACTAGCTACAATGGCAGCCGTGTAAGAAGAATTGTGACGATGAAGGCAATAGCCACATCCATTTCATATAAATGGCGAAGTACTTTTAGAAATGGTGTTTCGCTCTACATTTGCGCATTTTCGTTTGGATCTGATTGGCTAAAATATACTGGACATGCAACCTGCTTGTTCCCCAGCTAGCAAGACTATTCCTTGAGATGCTAACACTGTAAATGATAGGCAACTTTTCCCAATGATGTTACATGATGTTAAAAATGACAGGTGAAAAAGCCTCCATAAAAACTATACAGAAACGATACTGCAGTTATGGTTGCCCCAACAATTTGAAGGGTACAAAAAAGCCACTGATCTATGTCACTGCAATCAAACCTATATGTTACCTTTAACAAGAAAGCCCTTTTTGTACCATAGCACACAATAAGCAGTTAGATCACCATAGAAACATCTACAGCTTGGTTGTTTCAACAACATTGATAAATCAGCGCAGCAACGAATCGCAACGTTGGTCGTTCCACTTATTGGGGCTTAAGTTGAATCGATGAACTGCATTGCGTAAAGTCCAGATAAACTAATCAGATAAACAGTGGAGGTCTCAGTAGAAAAATGAACCAACAACTTGTAAAAATAACTCTTTCCTTTCAGCCATAAATATTACGATAACTAAAATATGATCTATCTTTGTGATACAAAATCTTATTTACCTTGACTGAGCCCTTGTTCTCGCTAAAATAAAGAAGAAACTTTAAAAACATATATTCAATACAAACAGATCAGAATACGGTTGAAGATAACTGGAAAGATGAAAAATAGAAGAAAGCAAGACAATTGACACCCAAATGAGAAAAATACAAATCAGGTAAAATAAGAACTATCTAGCGAAATCAAATTCAACAAAATCCCTCGTGAAATTAACCCTGATAAAATTTAATTTGATCAGCATTTTAATTTTATCTTTAAAGGCAGTCTGTCCCCTATTGTGCACAACTTTATTTTCACGGGAGTGAAATTCATGCACCGTTGAGCTTGATCGATAATTAAACGATTTAAATCAGTCAGAGACAACGTGGATTCCAGAGCTTTTGAATCAAATTGCTGTGTTCCCGTTGAAGTGAAGCTGTGACTAGAAAAATTTTGTTCTCTGTTTGGTTGTTGCGACAGAAATGTCAACAGCGAAAGGAAATGCTTCCCTTATCATCATTTAATTCCAGTAATTAAATCTTATTGCAATTCCGATAGCTTTTTGCTCGCAGTTCCAAATGTCGTCCACTACCGCAGCTAGGCCAGCCAAATCCGTTAAGGCGGGAAGACCTATTGTTCATATTAGCCCCAAATTTCAGGGGCCAAAAATAGCAGAACAGAAGAATATTGGCTGGCTAATCGAAGGGGCCTACCCCTGGATCCCTGTGCTCTAGAGTGTTGGGTTTTATCAAAACATGTGCCACTTTGATAAGTCTTAAACGATTTTGGGGAACAGCTACGGAAAATACCTGACATAATGGCAAAAATTGCCTTTCAAAAGCGGTCTTCTAATTTATATAAATTATCCTCGGCTGTTTAAAATATCCTTGGAGCTGAACGCTTCGTACCTGTCTTCATCTTCAACTGCAAAGGTCTTTATCGCTGAGAAAGAAAAATACATCAGTACGCATGCGCATGTTCCCGATCCCACATTAAGTAGGCTAGAGAAGTTTAATTGGGCTAATCTGATAATAATTGCGGGCAACCAATCGTGTGTGTTACGGGTTAGAAATACTAACTTGGAATTTCTCGAGACTCGCGGGCTCCTACCAGAGAGCCTGCCCAACAAATGCAAAAGCTAAAAGTAAACTGGAGCAGCAGAACTGCGATACTGGAGGTGATGCCAACCCAGCGTTACGTTTAAACGCTCTCAAGACTGACAATTAGGTTCTGTTTACAGGTGAACGATTGCACACCTTTCTATTTTCAATAGCCAAATCTATGAGAACATGGAAATCGGCCCGCTTATGGGCCAGTTTTGCCGCTTACACCGAAAATGAAAGATTCTCTACTGTCCCACATAGCCCACATATCTTACTACTTGCAAGAGGGTTGCCATTTGGCCGTTTTGACAAACAAATCCATAAAATCTGGTCGTTTTAGAAAATTCTTGCCGCCAGTAAGTGATTTGGCCGGAGAAGCAAAAGTTGGTCGAATTTTTTGCCGTATGCTGAAAGCCACAAAAATAGCAAGGAAACAATAATTTTTGCACAGGAAATATTCAATATTCTGTTAAAATAATCTCAAAAATGTCGAAGCAAGAACAAAGTAAAAGATAATAGAAAATTGAAATTGAAATGAAGTGGGGGCTTTGGTAACAAACAAAACCAAATTTGACTACACTATTACTCCACAAATTAGCGAAAATGTAGCATTTTTGTATATATTGTCTGGCAGGCAGAATTTTGCCGGTAGCTGTAAAATATTTGACCGCCAACCATTCCAAACATCTGGCAACCCTGACTCGCAAGTGTTCCAATGTTTGTGAAGAAAAGGTACCACACAATATATCTCTTATCTTGTTTTTTTTTCACAACTAAAGGTGTTATTAGAAAAACCGGACTTACAATCAGGAGCCAAGGCATTGCCTTTTTCGAGGGCTTTTCGTACCAACTGCCGAATAATTTCGGGATTTCCTGTACGAAAAAAAACAATAATGATAGAATTTGCGATTTTAAAGCCTTTCTTAAAGTCAAAATTATTAACAGATGAAAAAGCTTTTTTCTCAAAAAAAATCAAAATCATGGGGAATAAACTCATTTAAGAGATTCAGCTGATCTTACTAAGACAAGTATGAAAGTATCAAATTCATCTTGATTTTGCTACGTGAGAGGGGTGAAAATTACTAGACCTCAAATAAGATATGAAAGAATAGAAATTATGTCACGAAATTAAAGATCTTCGAAGAAAAATGTGCTAATGATTCTCCTTTAGGTAAGAAAAAGCATTTTCTCCTCAGCAGGTTACTGAATGGGCAACTTGAATAGGAAGGATGAATCTGGTACCAAGGGTACGCTTGGTACTGCGAAAATCAAAACATCACTTTTTCAATATAAGCTTAGTCAATATATCAAAAATTAAAGGAAAATTACACGTTTTCAGATTTCCGAGTCTAATTACCGAAGTCTCACATCATTGGTGCTATAACTTTATTCTTTTTTTAGTTGGTGTTAGGAAAAAGCTCAAGGGCCTATACCTAAGCCCTAATAAGGGAAAGAGAGGTGAAATTAGGAGAAGAGGGAGGAAAAATCAAGCGTATTTACTTTTTTTTCAATAACAACAGGTTGTACGAGTCATGGAAACAAGGCGGGGATAGAGCACTCCACAGTTTACAAGATCTAGAGTGGAAAGAGTTCCTGCCATTGGCAAAGAGACTTGTAAAGGATGAGCACCGGAAGAGTGTCTGGTATTGCGTGCATGTTTCAGGGACCCGGGGTAATGACTCTGATCTCTTGAGAGCAATGGCTGTGGTAAAATCTATGAAAATACCGAGATCAGCAACACAGCGCCGATGGGAGAGGGGCTGAAGAGAGTTTAAAGAGCCCTGAGCAAACAACCAGTTATCGATTTTCTAATAATTAGAAAGTAAAAAAGCTCCCGCATTTAAACCCTTTTCTGTTATTGAGAACATGTCTGCCACCGGAAGCAGAGTTGAAAAACCAATTAGAGGAGACGATGGTCATGTCATATTTATTGTAGAAACATCCTGTCGTTCGTTTATACACAATGTTTTCGCTTTTTGCTTGGTTCTCTGTTTGTGTCTGATAAATCTTGTATCGATGTTTCAACATAGGTATTGTACAAATGTACACAAACCAATGTACACAAAAAGTAAAACAAGATCTCACCAACTGTTGTTGCAAGGTCGAAAACCGTCCTAGTTTTGTTGTCCTTGATGCTGATATCAGCGTCAGCTTTAAGAAGCAAGTTGATGCATTCGACGTGCCTGCAAAACAATTAAAGTTTTTAATACCTCGTCAGATTAAACGTTTAGCACAGGAAAACCTCGTCAGGTTAAAAGTTGAAAACATCTACCATAAACAACTGTTTCTTAAATCTTCTTTTTCATCTTAGACGCCTGTCCCGCTTGCAGCAGGGTCCGCCGCCTTAATTTTCGCTCGCAACTTCGCTCTTTCCTGAGCATCTTCTACATGTAGACCTTTTCTAAAATGTCCTCGCGGACACAGTCTAGCCATCTCCGTCTGGGTTTTCCTTTTCCTCTCTTTCCAGGAAATGGCTCTTTTTGTAAGTTTGTCCTCTTCCATTCCTTCTATGTGGCCAAGTCATTTCTAGTACTTTTTCAAAGATATCAAACACTTCCAGCTCTCTTCTTATATCATCGCTTCTTACTTTATCCTCGAAGGTAACTTCTTTTATCCGACTCAGCATTCTTATCTCTGTTGTTTCCAGTTGCTTTTCTTCCTTTTTTCTAGTCGTCCAGTGTTTTGCTCCGTATAGTAGGACCGGGCGAGCTACTGTTTTGTAGATTTTAATTTTCAGCTTTCGAGGCATTTTCTTATCGTAAATGACACCGGAACATTCCCTCCACTTGTTCCATGCGGAAGATATTCTCGCCCTTACCGTCTGTTCTGGGTTGCCTTTTTTCGCAAACGGTTTTCGCTTGTGTATATGTCGCTTGTATAAGACGCATGAGCTTTTCAGGGACGCTTTTCTTTCTGAGGCACCAATATACAGATCTGTGGGCACCCTGTTGCTCCATATATTTCTTCGTAACTGCTTGACAATAAACACTGCGCCTGTGGTCCTTCTCCCTTTCCTGAATCCAAATGGCATGTCGTTTATGAAGATTATATTCCGTAATTTGTGGTCTAATATTCTTTCCAAGATTATCATGGGGTGTTCTAGCAGCTTGATTCCTCTAAAGGTTCCGCATTCTAATGGGTCGCCTTTTTTGATTGATAAATACCACGATAATATTGTCATTAATCCATTTTTTTACTTTTATTCACTAACAATTCTTTAATCAGCTTCATTATCAGTAAATTGGTATTTTCTTGGCATTGCAGTGTTATCAGTCTTTATTGTGGTATAACTATTAATTATTACAATACTGTTGACTGGCAATGTAACAAAATCACATGACAAATGGAGTAGCAAAATTTTAACTGGAAGAGTTGGCATCAGGGACAGGGTTCTCACCTTACACACATGAAGGTGAAAGCCCTGTCCTTGAGGTGAAATTCTGAATCAGCTATTGCTTGTTAAATGTTTGATCTTGATATTGGTAGAGTCTAGGTACAAATTCATAACAATTCCACAAGATTGTTAAGTACTAATTAGCAAATCATTAAGAATTCATCAATACCCATTGCATGTAGCTTGCATGAGAGCCGTCCATTCAGTAACTTTGTCTTGCACATCAAGGTCTGCCTTTTTCCGTATAAGAAGATCAACTATCTCTGCATGGCCTTTCATGCTTGCATAAATCAAAGCAGTTGCACCATCACCATCTGAAAAAAATGTTAATTCAGATACTGTAGTGCCAATACAACAAAAACATTGCAAGACCTTGTGTGGTTGGTCATTTCAAATACCATATATATTTGCAACAGTAAATTTGTTTGAGAAAAAGTTCGAGGTGTATAGAAAACATATTGAAAATTCGAGATATGTGACAACAGACTGAAGAAAACATTCTCTTTGAAAGGAACACATAATGCAAAAGATTTATCTTGCATTGAAAAGGTGAGATAGAAAGACTTCAGTTAGAGGTAGAGAGTAGTTCCAGGTAGAGTGTAGTCAAAATAGAGAAAGTTGTCTGTATTCTAACGTTGCTCTCAAGTTAATCAAAAATAGCTAAAAACAGCTTAAAAATAAATCAAACATGAATAGAAATATAGAAAAACATAAATGAAAGCCAACCTTGTGCATTAACCTCTTTTCCAAAATTCTGTAGAATCTCTTTGACCTTATCATATTTTCCTTGAAAAGACATATGGTACCTCTTTAATCTGATGTTTTATGGAAAACAGGGGCATCATGGCCTTGTTTACTAAGAGAGACAGATCTAGGGTGTAGAGCTTGGGGAAGTCAGAACAGCTGTGCCCCCTCTCCTTATAAACATATGCATGACAGCCAAAAAGTAACCTTGTACCCTCTCAGCTGTTACTTGTTGAGACATTGTTTGCCCTGGTGTCTTGTTCCCTTCAATGCAATACAACCCTGGAAAAAACTAACGTATTAAATTCTAGGCAATTTGACATGACCCTATGGGAGTCAAGGCTTATTAAAGTTGCAAAATATGAATTATTACCTAAGCCAGGCTTAAAAAGGTTTGATTATTTAGCAAAAGCTTGAGTGATGGGAAAAAGTTGAAATCTGCTAAGTAGAAATCTTCAGATTTCCCTCTCAAAAAACCTTGGGTAAAGAAATAAACTAACCTTCTATTGCAGCTTCGATAATTGGTGGCCTTGATGGCTTTGATACTGTGAAAAGAAATAACCTTTTTAATTTAACAATAAGCATGGGTTAATGCTTCTTAGATTATATCCCCCCTTCCAGAAAATCTTAAATGCTTCTTTAGCATGTGGTGAATAAAAGGTAAAAGGAATGAAAGTTTCTCATGAGCCATTTTGCACTTTATCAAAAAAACAGGAACTAATCTTATTTGTAGGGATAAACCACAGTAAAAATTATATCTTAAAATATTTAATAACCTTTGTTCTCTAACTTCCTTGAAGTTCTTTTATCCAAATACCTCTCAACATCCCTTCTACAATGAAGAGATGCTACGGACAATGCAGTTTGATCTGCTGCATTCACCACATTTACATCAGCTCTGCCTGCTTCTACCAACAGTTTAACAACATCAAGGTGACCATTTAAAGATGCTATCATCAAGGCATTCCACCCTGTAACAGGATGCTGGTAGTTCACATCTGCATCCCATTCAATCAAGATTTGAGCAACTTGAATATGCCCATGCTGTGCAGCTGTTAGCAGTGGTGTGGTAGCATATGGGTTAAAGTCTTCTTCACTTTGATTTGTTTTTGCTCCTTTCTCTAAAAGTGTTAACACAATTCCAGAATGACCACATCTACAGGCACAAACAAGGGGTGTTGATCCCATTAGATTTGTAACATTAATTTTGGCCTTACTTTGAGAAAGAAGGTTTACAATAGACTGATGGCCATAATAGGCTGCAAACATGAGTGGTGTCCAACCATGTCTGCAAACAATATCCAGTGATGCACCTCTTGTAAGGAGAAACCTAACAACAGCTTCATGTCCATTTGCACATGACATGTGCAAAGCAGTGAGTCCTTCATCATCACAAGAATCTACACTCACTTCTTGCTGGCTAATATAACTATTCTTATCCTCATTTCCATCATCTTGCAAAATATTAGCAACATCAGGCAAGCTGCCTTTTTCAGCAGCTCTTAGAAGCAATCTTAGTCTCTCTGATGGTTGAATCCCAAATGCATCTTTATTCCTGGACATTTTCAAACATCTTCAAGTTATTTCAGTTGTCAATCCATTTTACTCCAACTTTCTCATCATGTAACCTCAGGTTGTAATCTCATTCTTGCTCAAGCCATGTAAAGGAGCCTTGTTGTGGTTACATCTCTCAACAGTAGAATACTTTCTATTCCTCCAAGTAACTGTTTAAATGGAAAATAGATATGTTTAAAAATGAAACAAATCCACAAGGATAATCATTAACAACTGTTGGTTGAGATAAATAAATATTGTAAACAGCTTATCTTCTACACCTTTGTAGATTCTAGCAGCTTTAGAAACAATTACGGTGCCTTCAAGACATTTTGGCATTTCATATTATGCAATTGCTACTCCTATTTTTGATCTCCACATTATCCCCATTTTCAAAGCACAAGGGAAATACTTATTGCATCGACATGTTTTATAATGAATTTCAACCATCATACAATACACACCAGTAAAAGCAATCATGTTTGAAACTAAAGGGAAATTTCATTTTTAAAGTATTTTTTATGAAAAAAGCAAGCAAACAGGCTGCTAACAACAGCACTTGACCTTTCAAAGATGAGGCCAAAAGACTTTATCTTAGCAATGCATCCAAAAAACTTTTGATATGAATGAACATGTGCAATGTTGCTTGCAGCTCAAATGCCTTCTTTTGCTTGCTGGTTACAGCTGTTGGTGGGCTCTTTCTTACAGCTCTGCCTAGCGAAAATCATACATGTTTGCCAACCTCAGCTTTAATATAAGAACAGGAAAGTGGTAGATAAGTTGAATAGAAGAATTATGGGATATTTGTGGTGTTTTTTCTTCTTCGTATGTTTAGCAACTCGCGTTTGTTGAAAAATTTGCATTGCATGCGCTGAAGGCAAAAAACAAATTATATCTATGTTGAGAAAAGATTCACCTTTTTGAAAAATAGAAAAACACATTTTTACAAACCCGGTATGTACAATCACATTTTTACAAACACATGTGCAATCATTATAAAATTCCATTCTATCAAGTTTTGTTTGCGTCGTCATCGTGCCTAGGTTTTTCGTCACGATAAGGACATGATAAAAAAGAGACAAATTAAAGTTTCTTATAAAAAATATGGTCAGACCGCATGATGGCAAGAATATCAACATTACCTCTGGTCCACATGCAGCAATTAATTTAAAAGTGGCCTAGACAAGTAACCCGAAGCAACCTTGTCACCATCAGCAACAGTAAACTTGACTTCAGGATCTACCGTAACAGTGCCATTAATGTGCCAATTTCTAATTTATAAGTTGTTAGCTTCAAATGTTTATTTGCAGCCCTTCAAAGAAATCAATTAGGAAATCATTCATCGACAATTCTTTGGCAATTATTTCATTCAGGAACGTCTGGAAAAGCAAAACAAGGCTTGCCATAGACATCGAATCGAGGCTGAAAACTCTTGCAAGGACCTGTGACTGAATAAAATAGGAGCAGGGGTGCAGTGCTAGGGGCAAAATTTCCTTCTTAATTTCTTAATCTTCTCCGTCGTTTTATAATGAACCAACTTTGTTCCCAGGGGGGGGGGGGAGAAGATGACCGAACTGGCCCTTGAAAACTACTGACGCAAGTGTTGCAAAATGTCTTGCAAGGATCTTACGAGATCTAGGAAAAGTCAGACATACTATAAAAGATATTGCAAAATGAAGAAAAGATGACTAGATGATTAAATAATAAAGCTTTAAACCTCTTTCTAATAATATTTAAAAACCACATAGAAAAGAGGTATGCATAAAGAACTACAAGATGTAAATTCATAAAAGCAGTGTTTCAAACAACGTGCTATCGTTGATACTAACAAAATGCAAATCTTAAAAAAGGTGCATACCTTCTGTATATATTAATCCTTTTAAAAATTTCAACTACATCAGTTTTTTTCAACTACCTGAATCCTGACAGAAAACACCACATGTAAAAATGTTTTGCGAATACCTTCAAGTAATTTCAAAACGACGAAAATTTGTTACAGGACAACACTACAGAAAACTTTAGAGACATACTGTAGAGACATAATTAGATTCATCTGCTAAGGAGGTTCTTTTACCATGAAATTGACAAAGCTTGGCATAACAAATACAAAGGTGTAAAATGCAACACATATCTGGAATTTTCACTGCGATGGCAATAAAAATTTAAAGGTTTAGTTCTTATGTAGTCAGCTTTGTTGAGCTCAGCAACTTGGTTTCTTATCATAAGGGATCCATAACATAAGTGAAGACGACAACATTTGTCGTTAGATAAGAGTAAGAATATGACAGAAAATACATCGAAAGATTTGCTCAGATAAGTTCTTGGTACCGCAAAAATTGAAGATGGCAAGGAAAGCAGAAACATACCATACTAAAGTACTTTTTGTCCACCCTCCTCAGATGATAATCATCGAATAACGACCAAAAGTTTAATTAACGCTGTGCTCCAACAAGGAAGAAAATTTGGTATAAATATTTAGGAAGCTTTAAGTAAAAGAACGCATTTTTCAAATTATGTTTGTAAGATCATCGACATTTTTAATCATTGCGTGTCAGTTCCAGTTTTTTCTTAAAAAAAAGAAGCCCATCCTCGCCTTTACTATGTCGAACACAAATTGATGAACTTTCAAATGTTTGTCGCAGCTAAAAACGATAATAGTATAGACAGTTTGATACCACATGGTAGAGAAAAATACTTACTAAATAGGGCTTTTAATAAAGAGTTTAATTGGAACAAAATAACGGAAAAATAATATTTGTAGCTAATGTTTACATCCTTTTTGTTTTTGTTGAGATTTAAGAACAAGTCCCCTCCCTTGAGAATTTCTTTGGAGGCGTTTAGAGGTCTCTTGTTACCGAAATTTCATATTGTACAGAGAGAATACAAGTCTCAATCCACTAATAGTTTTCCCAGGAGTGGAGGAAGGAAAAAATGTTCTTTAGAATCAAGAAGTCGCCTTTACTTTGAACGCTGCCGACAATGTGGCTTAGTAAATCAAAGAAAGGATTGAGAAATATCTCAAAATCTGCATAAAGAAGGAAAGCAGATGGAGGAATTAAACTATTTCGTATGAGTATTACTCCATAAACCAACTTTCAGCCCATTAAATCAGTTGGTTGCTTGCTTTGCTTACAAGTTAGTTTACAAGCAATGCCATATGTAGTTGATGTTGGTTCAAGTAGTTGGTGAGGCACCAATACTTAAATAACGTTAAACAACAAAGGTTGCATTATGGGAATTAATAGCAATACGCTAGAAGCAATTACAGAAAACGTAAACTAAAGCCACAAAAATATCGCTGGAAAAGTTGCTAGTGCAAGACAAGTCTGACTATGAACGGGGCTCGGTTGAATAGTTCATCATCGAACATTTAAAAAATCTAACAATTTAGTCAAAAAACTCATCGATTTCTATATTTGGGTCCAAAAGATCATCTCCAAACCTACTTAAATCCATTCCATTTAAAATCAAATTTTCAAAAGTTTCTTCCAGATCAGTTTCACCTAGCAACAGTGCCCCCATCATTTTGCCATTCTGCAAGACAACTTTAACATACTCAACCCCCGGGGTATACCGCACTAGCAGTTCATAGTCACTACCGAGTCCTTGTGCGTTGTAAGTTCCCAGGAGACAAAGCTTGTATCCTAAAAATGAGGTCACGTGAGCAAACAGCTCAAAACAGAAGTCTAGAGTTGCCTCTTCGCCCTTCAAATTCTGCATCATACATTGTGCAGCATATACTCCCATTTGATAGGCTTGCGTCCATAAACGCATTTGAAACCAATGTGGTGACGTTACCCAGGATGCACTGCAAACGTCTCCAGCTGCATAAACACCTGGGAGATTAGTTCTCATATTGTCATCAACACAGATGCCTCCATCTTGGGACAGGCCTATTTCCCCATCAATGATATTAAGGTCGATATTTGGAGACACACCAGTAGCTGAAACGATTAAATCAGTTCCAAAGGTTTTACCATTTGTAAGCACAACATATTGGGGCCATTCTATCTTTGTACATAAAACATCATCAAGTTTGCTACATTCAATATCCAATTTTTTAAATTCCTCTGCATTCAAAACGTTTTTCACTTCACAGCAATACTCTATGTGGACGCTTCGTTTTGACACCAAAATATCTTTTCCTTTTAAGTTTACATTCAAGCTCCAGTCTGGTCCCAGAGCACCTCCGACCACTTGTTTAATCTTGCTAGACTCTGTAGAAAAAGTTTAATTTGGCATCAAAAACAAAAAAAGGAGCGACTAAATGAGAAAAAGGCTTGCTTAAAAATATTTTATAAATATGAGGTGAAGTTTCATTAGTAAGAGTATCGATTCAGAGAGATGTTAAGATGTAACTAATCTAGTAAAAAGATACACAATTTGGATAATACTCCTTTCCAAAATTTTGAGTTTCTGGATCTCTGAACATTGATTAGTAAAATTTCAAGCATTCCTTCCTTCAAGCCACTGAAAGCTAAGAAGGCACACAATTGGAATGTAAGTACATTTGTTTAGAAGGAATTACCTAAAATTATGCTCACAATCATCACAAATTTTCAAGAATAAATAAATAGGGGGTGGGGAGGGGAAGATCAATCAGAATTGAGTACATTTTGGATAAAGACGTAAAAGCCAGGGGAACAAAGGGCATGTATCCTCCATTTACCATAATTTAGTTTAAGTGCTTATTTGCAGCTCACAGGAGATCTCTTTTTGCCCACTTATGTTCCCTCCCCACCTTTCAAATGTACCCTACATCTATGTACAAGAAAGAAAGTAAAGAGTAATAAATGCAAATGTTTAAGAAATATATTAGACAATATGTTGCCAACAAAAGTTGGTGGATAATAGATCTGAATTTTCATGCAAACAAACTGTGCATGTCTTTGAATATTAACTATCCAAAAATTGTTTGCTAATATTAAAAAAGCAGTATCTGTTAGACTGTCATGAAATCTTACCAAAATTACCTTCTGTGCCACTATTATCCCTTTCAGCTGCAAATTTTTTCCTTTTAAATATAATTGTATCAGCTTTTCTCTGGTGATTACTGTCATCTAGATCAGCATTCAGATTTGGTAACAGAAATTCTGCAGCTGCCTTGTCTAAAAACACATTCCCAATTGCATTGTCTTTAATTGCCCAGACCACTTCACAACCAACTAACTCGTAGCTGCCAAAAACATGAATATTTGGTCACTTATGTAGCATAGTAGCAACAAAAATATATTTAGACAAACATTAAATGCCTACCCTGGGTTTTAGAGCATCTAAAAGAGTTGGGGAGAAGAAGTTATGAGGAGAGTTGGATGGAAAAAAAGAGGCAGGAGAGAAACATGACTGTCATCTCATTTCTTCCTCCTCTACACTCTCTTGAAAATTCTCTGAAACCCCTTCTAGATGCTCTGGAATCCAGGTTATGAAAGGTGTAAAAAGACATATGGCTGTTGTTTGAATTTCAAAGTTTAAAAATCATCTAAAATTATTTGTGATTGAATTTAGAGAACAAGATACTTAATATCCGAGATAGATCCAACCAAATGAGCTAAATGACAAGGACAGATACTACCTTCATTGTAGAAGGAAAGAGAGCATTTCATGAAAGTTTTAGACTCAACAGTGACATTTGGTTTCAACTTCCAGTATAGTACAGCAGAGAAGTGACTTTTAAGAAATAAACCTGCCCTGTCTCTGTTTACAATGATATTATTTATCTTTATAATCAATTTTTCAATAAGATTGGGCTTCCTGCCTGGTTTTTCAAAATCAAACAGAATGTAAACTTTAAGCATGAATCTTTAGATACAAAATTATAATCTCAGATGAAAGACAAAGACATATATTATTTGAGAAAATACAAAACAATATCATACATTAGTTCCAGTGCGATTCCACCATTTCCAACAACAAGGATCCTATCTGCATTTTTGAGCTGTTTTTGTAGCACAGTAACACTGTCCACATCTCTAATTCCAATTATATTCTGATTGTGAAAGTTGATTAAATTTGGTTTTGCACCAGTGCATACACACAACTTTCTGTACTTAAGTAAATGTCCTTTTGAAGTCTTAACTTTCTTGTCTGAAATTTCCATGAAAAAAATGAAAAAATTCAGTCAAAAAAAAAGACAAGAAATCACTATAGATGCTCCAGTCAATGCATCTATATTTATAAATACCTACCCAATTTTAATGGTCTCCTTCTATTTCTGCTAAGTTGGATTAATGTTTTTTTATACATAACTTTTAGATAATCTAGGTCTTTAAGAAATCCTTTTAGTGGAAAATAGACTCACTATAAGATATGAAAAAGATTAGAATAAGATATGACATATCATTTCCACAAAACCTTCAAAAGTAAAGATAAACAAATTATTAACAAAGATAAAAAAGTGAATGCCTTTATTGTCAAAAAATATATAAAAACGTTCATTCTCTTTTTATTGCCATCAGCATTTTAATACCAGTTTTTGGGGAGCAAGAATTATATTAAAACTTAAAAAGATAAATGGAGGGTTACTTTGGTAATGCTGTCACCATATTTGATGCTTATCTTTTTGAGTAACAAAGTACAATATAAAGTAACATTTAGCAACCATTGGCAAAAAGGTCCATAACACAGCAATTGCCTTTGTGAATTAATTAGTGGTTGACATCCTCATTAATTATATAGCACTGGGTTCAGTAACCTTTTACAATTGTTTCTGTGACTTAGGCAACACTTCAGGAACATTCTTTCATGATTTCTTAATTCTTTATGATTTCTTACTTTATAGAAGTGTTGAAGTAAATAGATCTCTAGTATATACCATGTAAGAATGTTGCTTAATCAAATGGAGTTTGACTGGTTAACTCCACTCCTATACCAAAGTTAACTAGACAAAGATTTTGAAAAATTGCCAATTCCAAATAAAAATTGCGTTTTTTATATCCACTCTATCAGCATATTTCTATTTGAACCGTATTCCAATAACTGCATGTCAGAAATCACAAGTAAGTTTGCAACAAAAAGTGAAGAAGCTTATTCTCAGAAATTTGCCACTAGAACCCAACCGATGGTTTCACACAGGATATAGGGGATTTTATGGGTTGTGTTACTTCAAGTAAATATCCTTTTTCTTTGTAATACCTTCAGATAAACATCACATTAATGCCCACTTTTCAAACACCTAGTTTGATAAGAGTTTATCTTGGGGCAGAATTGTCTTAGAAAATAGAGAAAACATAAATATAATCTGTAAACATCTGTATGTAGATAAGAGAATCTGAAAAAATAATATTCTGCTTCAATATTTTGTAAATATATTATATTCTTATTTGAATAGTGTAGTGGAATTTCGAACTAATGGACCTGAACCTGAACCAACGAGCTGAATCACATGAGAGCAAAACCAACGAGCTGTTTTACAGTTTATTGAAAACAATAATTAAAATGACAATAAAATAATTTTCCTAAATCTTAAGAGTGTGAATGATATATTTATCTATTAAACGATCCATTTATATCGAATTGGGTTGAGTGTTGACTGCTATAATAAAATTTTGTCCTTAGGTTGGTCCTCAGGGCCTAGGCCTGCAGAAAATTGGAGGTTATTTGAAGAAAATTTGGCGAAGGCTGCGTTATCTTTCGCACTATATGATAAAATGCTTACACCTGCAATGCAACAAAAACATTTCAAAACCCTACCTTTGTAGTAAATATCCACAACAGAGTCATTCAAAACTTTGATACTGGGATAATTCTCTGTTATTGAAAACGTAGGCCGTTCTTCGACGTGAACTTCTTCGAGCGCTCGTGCGATCTTGTTATGTGAAGTAACGACTTTAATCACATCCTTAGGGGCAACTAAAGTTATGGCAAAGTTTGGGTTGCACTCTGCAAGGTGCTGACAGCAGCTTACCCCAGCTACACCTCCCCCAATAACAAGAAAATCAGGAGATAGTATCAAATTGTCAGCCATTATAAAAGCATCCTTCCTGCAAGCCTCTTTTTGGAGTTCTGGTCATTTTTAACTGCTGTTACAAAATGTTGTATTATAGGGCCCTTGCTGTTGAAGGTTTTAAAATAGACAAATGATGAATTCAGTGTGTGAGAAATCTCATGTAAGGTATTTTTTGAGTTTCTTGAGAACAAAATTGTAATCATGGCACCCTGAGTTCAGAAGTCGCCCAGAAAAAGCTTCGTTGAATTGATCATATCTTATAATCATTAGTTTAATATAAATTTACAGCTTATGATAATTTCTCAAAATCTTCTTACCTTAATCAAAATTTTCTTTAATCTAATCTACAAATAACATCTAGAAATCTGACATTTGATCTTTTACTTTGCGGTACCTAATATAACAGTATGTTTGTAAACAGAACAGGTAAAGGGAGACAAAGGAACTGAGAAATAGATGACTTTTGACAAAGAAAGAAACTACTCATTTTGCTTAAAAGAGCTAATCAATATATAGACCCTGATAGTCAGTGAAATCAAAATTTTGTTTGAAGACCTTTGCAAGTAAAAATTCAGTTTTTGCTAGTTGATCACGAAATATGGGTTTTAAAGAAGAAAAATAAGCAAGAAAAGTAACAACGATGGTTGTATTTCAAAATCTAGTTAAGAACATAAAATCTCAAGTTTGAGAGGACACAAAAAAGTTCACAAATTGAAACATGCAGAGCTACTGAAGATTTTAACATATTACTAAGCCTTTTCATACACATTATATAGAAATACAATTAATCGTGGGAGCATGAAATATATTGATTGGTGCATTTTATTTTACAACAGAAGATAGGATGGTTAGTTACATAGATTTTGAATAGAGCTAAGCGTATAACGATAACTACAGGCTAACGGTTTTATTTGAAATTTTTGACCGTCCGCTTTAGAAAATTTTCATTTTAGGCTTGATTTCTATATCGTTACCAAAAGGCTTAGTTCTCAAAAACTACAAAAGACACATTGGACAATAATTACTCCCTATAACCTGCCATAATACAAGATGTGATATACAGTTAGGACAAGCAAGTTTATACATAAAAATATATATTGCAAGAATCTTTAGTCTAATGTAAAGAAATATAGCTCATTTGCTCCCTGTATAGAGAATTCAATTGACATCACCCCTTTGGCCAAACAACGTCCAGCTTATTGACATATTTTATGGTTAAGCTGTCCCTCGGAACGAAAATAAAAATTTTTACAGTTACAAAATCACGAGGGAGAAACCGTCCTTGCGTTAAAACGCCAGCAATTCATTCCAATCGCGGGCAATTTCAGATTGGCTTCTTTAATTCACTTCATGAAATAGTTCTTGTCGATATTTAGAGGGGGCATAAGTCAGATTATCCAAGGAAGTTGGCGTTGAGGAGGTTATCTTCATTAACAACCTCATGACCGTTGATTATCTCGATACACTTGAAGTAAACCTCCAAATATTTGTAAACGTCTATGCATGTTTTATCATTGAAGAACAATTTGGTGCATCTAATTTCACACATTGTTGTTCCTTCGCAGGCATCTTTGATCTTCGTTAAAAATAGTGGGGTCGTTGGGCAATACTTTTGAGTAAGCAGGTTTCCGGCGTGCTCTGAGCAAAGGCCGAAGTTTCGACGTCCCCAGAAAGCGGAGATGATTGAGATGTGCTTGAACTCACTGCATCTAAGCCAGGCGGTATCCTCTTCGCACTTGACAGTGCCATTCTAATAAACAAGAACAGAGAAGCCTTACAAGAAAGCCAAAGAGTAGAACATCTATTCGAAGGACTTTTGCAGCTAATATTTTATAGCTAACACTTGCAAAAAGTGATATAAAGAATGGTTGATTTGAGGTCAAACCTCAAAGACCATGTGGACCTCTAGCGATGTTTCTTTGTTGTATTTCTGATTTCATCGTTATGGGTAATAGGAAATAAATACAAATCAAGCTAAGCATACTCACGTATCGGATTGGAGTAGGTCCTGGAGGTCCAGGCTGTCCAGGCATACCAGGGGGTCCAGGGAGACCAGGCATTCCACTGCCACCGGGCCATCCAGGTGCTCCAGGCATACCAGGGGATCCTGGCAAACCATCGTTTCCTTGGAAACCTGGAGGTCCAGGAGGTCCCATCATACCAGGGGCACCAGGCATACCAGCTGTACCTGGATCTCCTTTAAATCCAGGAGGACCAGGGGGTCCTGGTGCTCCTGATGCACCGGGCATTCCATCTCTACCAGGAGGACCTTGAAGTCCTTTTAAAATGAAACCAAGAGTCACATTTTGATCTTTTAATAGTTTGTTGAGCAACGGTGGGACTGGTGATACTGGCAGCGACACCTTGAAATAAACAGAACCAATTTATTGGTGAGTCACTGATAAAATGGATAGCTGAGAAATTCAGCCTATCAAAGAAGATTCTCCCCGAATATCATTCGTAAACCGGACCTGGAAACAAGATCGCAGTGGAAATATTTGTATGATTAGTTGGCTGTAGAAGGGTCACCTGCAAATCACTGCAAATCAAGATCGCCAAATGGTCGCCAAGAGCATTTTCAAAAGTTCGCCAAATAAATTCTAAATTGACTTTCCATGTGTATCTGTTATTCAACGTTGTTATTTTGAAACATTTTTCCTCCTAGTTGCTACAATAGAATCACCTTGGGGTCTCATCAAACCCAATGGTAAAAATCTTGAGCTCTTCAAAATGAATATCACAATCCAAAGTGTAGAAAAAGATAATCCTTATAATATCATGAAACATAACAGTATTATGGAATTTAGTTTCCATTCATTGCAATTCTCTTTTCAAAGTGCTTTCACAAGATGATGTCATCAATTTGGCAGTCTATAGCTTCAGTTTTGTCAAATATGCCAAGTTATATTCCTCGAAATATGCAAATCAATAGATAAAAAGCAATTCAATATATATTTCAAGAAACCTTTGGATTCCAAGGGAATTAATAACATTTTTTAAAATTTTGTTTTTTATATAGTCCATAGCGACTCCATTTCTTACAAAAAACCAATAGCCGTTTTGCATATGACGAGTGTTTGGAGAAAAATTGCACTTAGAAATGAGAATACGTTGACTGAAGTATAATTATGTTAAATTTTAGGATACACAATAATTCAATGAACAGGTATCAAAACATTCTCAGTTCTAGAATTGCAATTTCAAATATAAGTAAGAAAATAAACACATCGCATATTAGAAGTCATATGATTTATATCTGGTATATTGGAAAAGGGAATATAGTTAACAATCATTCGTTCATACTTACAACAGAACTATGCCAAAGAAATAACAAGTACAATAATCGCAAAATCATTCTTTCTATCATTGGGTAGGCCAGTAAAGTTTTTTCCTCATTGGTGAGACATGAATCCGGTGTTCGACGGAACAAATAAAGAATCAATAAAACTCCTCTTTCTCAGATTTGTTTATAATCCAGATTTCGGCTTCACAAAACCAAAGAATAATATAAATTTGTAATGAATTTCCAAAGATCCAAACTCACTTCGTGAAAAATTCAGAGACAAATTGACCACCTCATCTACGACTAAACAGTTACCTTAACGGTTGATTGATTGGGTCAACAAGAGCCAATCAGAGAGCTGCATATTGATGATACCATAGGGCCTAGGCTATCAGGTATTTATCGGGTGTATGACCTATGCGCAAAGCCATAAATACGTCAATCAACTAAATAGGCCTATTCACAGTGATCAATGCATTTCGCGACAATCACTGAATACCTATTCCACCACCATATAGTTTGCTGGTTGCCTTGGAAACCACACGGAACTCGGGAGGACTTTTTGGAACTTGTAAAAAGTTTTTCGTATAAACAAATCTAGGCAACTTTTTCCGAATTTTCGACTAATATCTAAGTTTTCCCGAACTTTTTTGTGATTATCGAACAGTTGATTTTTTTTTCGAATTACAATTTCCTAACGTAGCAAGAATTTTCGGACCTGCAAACTTCGATGAGCAGGCCTAGTGGATGGATTTTAGTTGTAAACAAAACAAACTTTGACTTACCGTGACTTCGATTATTAGTGCCAGCCCAACGGCTATCGTCAGAGCCTTTACCAGCGTCTTCATGACCTGATGAGAAATCAGAAAACCCTTTATAATACCAAAAATGCTAAGATATCGTCTTGACCATCATAGCTGAAGCCAGAGGCCTAGGAGAATCGCGAGAAAGCCAAAGATCACTACTTTCTCGTGAATAATTAATAGGATAGGTTGCCTCACGAGCTAAATATGTATTTCACGTCTTTACAAGAAAGAACTATACAGGAAGCTGCTGAAGCTAGGAATCTGGCTTGTTGTTAGCAACAAACTGGGAAAAATTCGCAATGACTGATCGCACATTTACTCTAGTGAATTTGTCTTCTAGATTACAGAAAACAAGCCCGTATCAAAGTATGAATAACAAAAATGTATTTACGTTGTTTACTAAAACTTGATAATTACAACAATCAAAACACAGAACAAACAAGAAATTCAAGTTTCTTCATCGCCCTCTCGAAAAATTGAAATTGCGTTGTTCTTAACTATTTGTACTGTATTGAAGTTTGATAAACCTTGCAAAATGGGCAAGATGGAAATTGATGCGTCGAGCCTAAGATTTGAGAAAGGATACCATAATAATCCATTTATATAAACTGATTAAAGAAGTCTGAGTCTTGATTTCATAATTTTGGGTGAAAGGTTTTGAAAACAGACGCCCAAAATTATTTTTCCACTAACTAACACATTTTAGCTATTTTGCTACAGACATTATTTGTTCCAGTTCAGTTCCAGCTGTTATTATCAATTTTGCCTTAAGATATCATTTGAGACCTTAGGGAATCACATTGCATGTACAGAGATCGACAAGGGCCTAGCACACATTCGCAAATGATTCCATAGCATCATGTTCTTATTCCATCATCATCTCAAGGTTGAGCCTTTTGGTACTTTTAAAATTAGCCTCCATTCATTCCCTTCAACTATCATTCTCCTTGCTAACATTAACTTGTCGTCAATTTAGAGTTCAGCGAGGCATTAGAAAGCATTTTCAGCACAAGAATAACGAAAAATGCTTAGTTTTCAATACCATTAGGTATTGAAAATGTGATAATAGGTAAAAACAAACTTCTACATACAACATCTTATAAATTCTATTACCATTACCAAAGCATTTCCTTGAGCATCATGGTAAAAACTATACCAAAAAACTATTTACAGGACACACATTTATAACATCAGTTTTTACAAGTCATGGTATACATCCTGTATACATTTTCGTCTTATTATTAACATTTTGCTTGTGATAATCATTCTGACTATAACATTTTTTTCATGGACGTGATATTTACATTGTATTGGAATAATAGGAATGAAGCAGTGGAGGAAATTGACAACGATAATGACTGTCCTATTGACTACTATTTGTCCTAATGATTTAAACATGATAATGATTATGATTGCTAAGAATAATAATGATGACAATGATTATGACAACTATGCTGATGATGTTGGAGATGATTATGATCATTAATTGATCATGATACACAAATGGTATTAGCATGCATAAATGAGACAGTTTCCGGTTTGGTTTGTAGGATAAAGATCAAGGAGTCAGAGAACAGGCAGTGTTTTCGTTTCAGTATTTAGATAACATTTGATAATAAATGCGCCACCGGTAGTTCTTTCAGTCAGAAAGAAGCGACAGGTTCTTTGAGACTGCTTTCTCGCATATTTTGTAAATTTCATTGTTTCACTTGTATTCAGAAAATTTACCTCTGTGAATTATAAAAGGTCACCAGACACAAACAAAGTATAGCTCTTGTATTTTAGACAGAAAAGCCCGTAAAATGTCTACAGGTGATGGATAATATTGTTGGCTGGATAGAGGATTCTTATCTATGACATTAACGTTGGAAAATTGAGTTATGATGAAATTGTAACGATTTTAGGAACTGGCTAGAAAGTCCGTCTTAAATTTGGACAATGGCCTATCTGAAACTTGAATCAGACGGGAATATAACTGATCATGTGGTTGCATTGCAAATGGTAGTTTCTGTTTCATTATTCTAGAAATAAATTGGGACAAGATTTGCTTTCTGCTGGATGAAAGAGTGTGCAGAAGAGGGGTAGGATTGTTTGCCAGTGTGACCTATGTAACATACAGACCAAATTAAACTGTTAAAGTGGTTACACTATTAATGGGCCAAACAATTGGTGACAAAAGTTTTAATCGATTGTAAATAATGTATAAAGTGACAAGTGAGGATACATAGCTACTTGGCACACCTTTAGCACAGCTTAATACTATTTACGACACCAAAATCAAATAGAAAAAAATGGTTGTTCTTGGAAGGTGTCACTAGAGGTGCATTAGTGGCCTAATTGCCAGTAATGTTGTGTCGACCGATACGAAGACGAGGCCAAAATTGAATTAAATGCAATCAAGGGAAATATAAAAATGTCCACACAACATTGTTGCTATGCAACTGCAGAAAAGTGCTACAGCTTTTAGGCTCTGCATTTAGCGCTTTTGCAGGTTTATAATACAATATATCTTTGTAATATAACACTGGTTAGAAAGCCTCGTTTACAAGTGTGTGTTTTGAGGAATCCTCGAATGCAGTTTTGCTTTTCTAAAGCGAAGTCTTTCAGTAAATGCTCGTTGTAATTCTTAATGTAAGCAGATGCATAAATTAAGCTTTATCAGACTGTCGTTTTGATAAAGGCTAGCTTTCGAGGTGCAGATATTTTCAATGAGCAGTCGACTACTTCTCATTTTTTTGCAAAAGTTATCATATATCAATGTAACTATGAAGATTTTTGCCAGCGAAAAGGCATTAAGCAAATTTATTTATTTAGTCAAAGCATCATGAAAAATATCAATTGAATTTCCAAAGTTTGGCTTTGATTTGAAAAGCTATTCATGCAATAGAACGCTAGAATCTTTTTTGTTAAGTTTAATATTTGTAAATTTTGATAACTAAGTCGGTTTTATAACATGTACCTCAATGCACTCGGTCTGATCTTTAAGTTGACGTCATAGGCCATTTTAGTGCAGGATTTTTGCAAATGATTAAGCTCATTGCAGGTGAAAACATTAACACGATTTTGATTCAAATTTGAAATTTAATAACAATATTTCTTCCTCAAATTTTGAAATTGCTTGAAAGAGTGAACCCTTTTAAATTTCCTATCACCTTTTTCTTCATAGTTCATCATTTTGTATTCTGACGAGTGTAGGAAAAAAGTAACCAAGTATGCAGGTTTAGGCTTTCACTTTTTCGAGCAATTTTTCAAGTCTTGCTACCTTTCGGTTAACAGAGTGCCTAAGTGCATTTATTCCGGTCCTAGCATCAGTTATTACTGTTGTACATTAGTGAGGATGTTTGTATGCGATGCCTCAAAGCCCAGTCTACTGGTCAAGGATCACGACCTGCTTGTCAAAGAGAAGCCCTGTTGCCGCAAAGCAAAGATCATTTCCCCGTTCTACCAAAACAGTGGCCTCTCTATTTGTTGCTTACTAAATGCAAGCAATAACTTTCCAAATTGTGGTAATTCGGATTCTGCATTGGAACATTATCTGCGATCTGCACCTATCTACAAAATGTGCCTATATGCAAATGCCTTCGTGCAAGATGTATGAAGCAAAAATTTTGTGGTAAATCTCTGAGGCTCTATTCCAGTGCTGTGCAAATAAGTTGAAAGCTTGGAAATGAGTAATAGATCAACTTAATCGATCATTTTTTGTCAAGTAATGGGCTCGTTGCAAATGTGGCTGCTATGTAATGCCGACTGAAATTGCAACTCTGGAAACCAATGCACTTTACAAAGTAAGGACTTTTCAACATCCTTAGGGTGTGCTATAGATCGTCTTTAGCAAATAATCTGCACTCCTTGGCTTTGCAATAGGCAAATTCTGCAGAAGTACCTGAGCAAGTTTGCAACGGGTCTGCGTGAGCTACCAGCACAAAACTACAAAAGGCCACCAAAAGTAGCAAAAACAACAATTATAAACGCTTGTGGTAATGTTCAAAAACCAAACAGTCGTACTAACCTCTTTTGTCCAGCGGCGGGTCGAAAATAAAGTTCCGGTTAAAGAAGGATAAACTTGCCGTTATCTACTAGAAGAATTTATCAGACAGCCTAGCTGAAACTAATTATCAAAGTTGATTGTTGATGCCAGAAACGCGATCAACGCATGCGTATTTTCGAATTGGCGTTAAGACGGCGTTACGTGGCGTAACCTGTGCCCTGGCTCACTGAGTTTTCAATTGGAAACAACTGATGAAAAATGACTCAATGATTTTGTTCAATTGCTTCACAAGAATTTCAATTCAAGTTTAAGTAGCGTGAGTGAACATGAATCGCGCGATCGAAGACCCTTTTGTTATTGTTTATTTTCGCTACTCATAAACAATGGAATGTTCCAACCCAAAATAGTGTTGTATTCTGTTAAGTTTTGGCTATTAAATCAAGTATATTACTGCTGAATGGGGAGAATATCAAGGCATTGATGCATGTAAACCAGGGAGCAAGGACACTTAAGGAAATAATGCAATTTTGCATCGGTGTTGAGTGCCTTTTCCTTGGGGCATGACCTCAATATGACCGCGTCTTCTGCAAAATCAAAAGTCTTATATACTTCGTGTATATAGCCACAAACAATTTCTGTTTGTAACAGTAAACATTTTTGCTGCTTTGAAATCTTAAGGCAACAAGTTTGTAGGAACGTCGGGGGATAATCTGATTCTGCAAATAAAAAAAGATGCTGCAGAAGCTTTTGCATCTGCAAACCTTACTGGAAGGAGTGTGGTTAGCATGAGCTGTGCCTCAAGGAACATCACTTGAGCCTTTGCTTTCGTGTTGCATCTGGTTCTGCTTATAGCTATTCCTGTGGCTTGATATTTTTGGCAATTTGCTAAGCGTTAAAAAAAAGAAATTTCGCATGGTGCGCGTTTAATTTTTAAGGCTAGCAAAGAAAACGGTGAAAAAGTGAATATCCTACTGGAAAATCTTCTGATCACGGCTGTGACTACCAAGATGAAATGAGGTAGTTCTGACTTTCGTATATCGGAATTTATCAATCTTTCATTTCACTGCAAGGTCATGCTAAAGAAGATCTTGACACAAAAAACTTAATAAAATCACAACCAAAATGCTAAAGGCCTCTAAATGTCTTGAAATATGATTGATCTGAAAACTTGCAATCTCACGGAGAGAAATCCCAATGCCAGAGAATGACAAAATCATAGCCAAATGCATTTGTTAGAATTCCGTTAACATTTTTTTATTAAGCAAACATAAGCGTTAGTACACAAGATGGCTCAATGGCTACGGTCGCTGACTACAGACCCAAGGGTCCATGGTTCGACTACCTGAAATGCCCAAACTTTCAGTCGCCAGCTCTCTATAATTACAGGCGTTAAAATCACAAGATGCTTTCACATCGAGAGCAAGGACCATTATAATGCTCGATAAGAATAGCTTTTCGATGTCCTAAAACCACTTTCAGAAGCAAGCAGTTAAATGCTGAATGGGCACTTTGTGGTTTCAATGGATGCAATTGTATCGCTTTCCCCTATTTTTATAAACGACGCCAGTTATCCAAACATTTGGCTGCTTGCTTCTAGTTATTCTAGAAGAATATCAGAGTCTTTGGTTCGAGCCCCATTCTTACCCTTCCAACACACTTCAATGTCTTCTCTCACTTCAAAAGGCTAATATCTTGCATATAGTTTTCGCATTTGTGTTTTTTGTTGACGGGGATTTGAGCTCTTTCGATGGGTGACTTAGAGACTTGTATTCAGAGGTATTCAGATGTGCGAAATGTTAAAGAAAAGTAACTCTCTTCACATTCACTGCAGTTCCGCCAAAAGCAAGAATACAATATGATAATATTTCTCTTATACTTTTACACTGTCATCCCAATTCTCCATATGATACTGACAATGCCACATATTCTGAAAGACCTTACCTTACTGGATCTAGCTGTTCTTCATTCTAGACGCACATGGCTCTGATGGCAGTGATTTTTTGTTTTGTTTTTTTTGACAGTGATGAATTCTTCACCAGTTGTGTGAGCTACAGTCAGCCTAAAATTAAAAATATTTTTAAAAGTCTTATAGCACTTAAAGAACAATATGCTATACAAACGTGGCGTATCCAGAATTGCTATGTCTGAAGTTTCGACCAACATAGCAAGTAGCTTGAGCAACACACACTTTCTATAAAATGCATGATATCCAACTAGCATTTAATTGTAGGATGCTTGCAGCATCATGAGAAGTTGAAAAACTCTCGCAATACCACATGTCAAAACGCCTACAGCTAAATCCCGCTAAGTCGTACCCAAAATAACTCGGACTTTCACTAAGTTGCGCTGAGTTTCAGTTCCCATGTGATGTTTCCTTATTCATGTCCAATGCTTTACCCAGGATAGATTGGTCATTTAGAATGTCTCTTTGCCCCCTCCAACTTAACGGGGTTCAGCTGTACGAGCGGAAAATAACTTTTGAAAATACGAGATAAATAATCACTAGTGATTAATTTGTGATTGAAGCAATTTTATGTGTGATGAATTTGATTTTTTAGTGATCAAAGCGATTGATTTGTGATTAATGTGCGATTATTTAGCAATTGTATCATAGATGCGAAAGGGCTTTCAAATAATTTCATGTGCAATAAACGATGTTTGAAGACATGATGGTAAACCAATTCATAAGCAAAGCTTGAACTACAATATTTCATAGAATGAAAGACAAACTCTCATGCCAATTTGGTAAAGATTTTGCAACATGCTATATGGAATTGAAAAAGAAAAATTAGCAGCTCTGCATAGGGGTGGATCTAAAAAAAATTTGACCGTTGCAAATTTGCAAAAGAAAAATGGGTGCAAAATTTAAAAATCATAGACAACCAGAAATAGAGTTATCTTTTCTGAACAGCAGCATAAGCAAAATATTTAATCAATACGATGGTTTTCTACATCATGGATGCAAGGGTGACAATAGCCTGAAATGAAAACAGTAAAAAGTTGTTTAGCACCTTGTAAGAGACATTAAGGCAATTACATGTGCTCTATTCTGTAGGCCATCTACTTTCGTCATAAGAATTCGAGTTTGCATCAACCGAGTTATATTTCCTGTACAGTAGCATTAGCAGCATGGATGCAGGTGACAATAGCTTTGAATGAAAAACAGAGGAAAGTTGATGAACACCTTTCAGGAGATAATAGCCTTGCATGAAAAACAGTTGTTTAGCACCTTGTATGAGACATCAATTCGTCTTATAACTGCAGTAAGAGAACATGAACAGTAGGTGAAACTGCCATTTCACTAAAAAACTGCCATATTTACAATTTTTAGTTACTTAGTACTTAGTACCCTGTGGTATTCAACTGCAGGGCGTCGTTGGTAGTGACCATTAGGGGAGAGGGGGGGGGGCACAGCTTGCAAATGTTCCGACAACGGGTAAAAATTACGACGTCTCCAAGCGCATGCGCAGTTTTTTTAATTGCAGGAAGACGTGACAAACTGTATTGATCTTTTGAAGCATCACTTTTGCTGATCTCAATAAGTCGGTCAGAGAAAAGCCAGCATCCGTTTTTGAACATTGGGTAATCATAATCATCAGTAATCATTTGCAAATGTATATCTTTCTTTAAGAAATATCTAAGATCCCGTTTTCCTCAACTCTTGGAAGTTGAATGCTTCTTTACAGAATAACTTTAGAAACGTTTACCAGAGCACGTCTCGTAGTGACTCGCAGCGACTTGCAAATACGCAGTAGAAACCCACGTGTGAAAGACAGTTCGTCATTCGAGCTTTAAACATAAGTTCCTGAATGCATGATAGTGCCTCGTTATGAAAGTTTAAAAGCTATGTATGCAAACAGAAAGCATATATCCAAATACAGCAACCTCGTTTTAAACCAACATTGCTGTTTATAGCTGGAGGAATTGAAGCAATAATACATAATTTGATTCGATTCTCCAATGGCGCATTTAATAAGATACCAAGGTCTTGATGAACGCTTTGCCCCTTTCAATGAGAATAAGTTCTCTTTGGCTGAAGACAACATTGTTATCATGTATCAATCCAGCCCACTGCCCCCAACAAACTCACGAAAACCCTTGCTCAAGGCACGCAAGCAATCATTTTGCATAAGAAATATCACACATTCTGGATTTCCAAAGTACAAAAAGAAAAATTTGCCAACTGAAAGCTGTAATTTGATGTTTAGGGATATTTTTCTGGGCCTTGATATATTTGCCTTAACTTAGTTTATTTGGTAAAATTATCCTGAAATTTACGAAAAATTATGAAACTTTTCAGAACAAAACATCATTTAGTTTTCAAAACTTGCCATGAAACCGTGCTCAGGATACATAAAAATCGCATTTATGGAAGATGAGAATGGAAATAGATCAGTGAAAAGGCAAAGAAGGTAAAATTGTTACTTTGTAATGCTTATTACATGTTCTTGGTGAATTAATCATAAATTTGCTTTTGAACACGAGTACACTGAGCAATTTAAAATGATTCTGCGTGGCTAGGGGGATGTTCGAATAGATGGTTGTGAATGGCTGATATATCGATTCAATATAAAGATTCTTCGGACGATCTCGCGGCAGCTACATTAGAATCATCAAAGTTTGTGTTCGAACTTCGCGATTTAATATGCATAAATGTCATCGCAATTCTAAGATGCAAAAATCTCACCGAAGCAGCTACTGGGCAGAACAATGGAAGAGAAAACAAGAAAAGCAAAGTTTGAGGAAAATGTGGCCTTTTATACGCTTTAAAATCAAATTTGCATTCAAAGTAGAGCGGTGTAAGAGAAAAGATAACATCTGTTTAGGTTTTCGTTTGTTTGTAAAAAGTCTTGCTGAGCGATGATAACAAGCAAATATGGTCGATGGAGGGCATTTATGACTGGAAGATGATAGCACGCTACTTTGCAGTCTTTTCCAGTTTGCCTCCTACTGTTAGTTTGTCAACTTAGTTGTTGATGGATTAATTGGAAAAGCAAAAAATAATGCATGAAATATCGTTTTAGAGGGTACACCACCGATGAATAGAAGCGTCCAAAACTGGGCTAATATTTGGCCATCTAAAAATGAATCCAGCGCATTTCAATTGTAAGCACTTTGCTCCGGCTAATCTTACTTATCATAACATCCTCTTCAATGGACAAAAAGTAGGCAAACAACAAATTACAGATTGTTTGAGAAACCTCTTGACCAAATCGTCTTTTGTAAATTACTGTACCGAAAGGCAATCAAACGGCAGATCTTACGCCTTGTATTAAAGTTTAGGAATTAAAAATCACAAACACAGGAATGGGAGAATTGGTATCATGCTCAAACGGTTAAGATAAAACAGGTGGTAATAAAAGAAAATGTTTGGCCTCATCAAAAAAACTTTTTATAGGCTTCTTGAACTTAATTTCATCTTTCAATACTTACAAAGCTTTTTCTGATATAAGTTACTCACTAAACAGTGTGCACAAAAACCAAGCAATTTTAGGTATATAATCGATGGAACAATTTTTGTAAATTTTCTGAAAATGTGAGCTTACTTTACAGAGAGGTTACAGAAGGACAAAACGTTGAAGAAGAACACAATTTTCTTGGCATTATGGGTGGAAAATTGACATAACTTTCGCTAGAAAGTTTTTGTATGCAGCTACAAGCCTTAATACACATTGGCATAAGAGTCTGCATCAAGTGGTATTCAGCTGCCTGAAAAGACGAATATGAAAACATTAATGATGTGCTGAAATTCAACGTAAACAACAATTGAAGAGAAGATGACAAACTGAAATGAAATTTTCGGTGTTTCTAGAATATCTCTTTTTGGTAAAGTTCCCCTAGCTATTGTTGTGTCCCAGTCGCTAACCTCAAGACAATTGACTGAAGAAATGTCAGGTTTTTAGACGCTTTACGCTAGCCCAGCGCTATAAAACTATGATTAAGTAGCCCATAGACCTTTTTTCCACATTCTGCAACAGAACAGACGGTAACTTCTATCAACAGCAAATCCCAAGCTTGGCTATTGAATATGCTAGCTAATGATAAAAAGGGTCAGCTTGGTAATCAAAATTGGCCAAGATTATCTGTCCTGTCGTTGGGGAAAGTTGAGGTGGGCCTTTCATAAGAAACAAAAGCTTGCATCCCAGCTTAAGCACCTAAAAAAAGGCTATAAAGTTTGAAAATATAGTATGGTGGAAAATGACAGGTTTATCACTGCGCGTTTTTCTTATAAAGGAGCATGGTTGAGAACCTCTCGCTAGAGCTGCGAAATCTATAAGTATTGAAGGAGCATTCCTTGCTGAAGAGACCAGCGCGGAACAGCAACCAAAGCACTTAGATAACCTCATCTAAGCCAAGGGAAAAACATTTGTGCAAAAACTCAAACTACAGAACTTATTTCTCTGTTATCCCTAAAGGCATCGAAAGCAGCACACAGAGGTTTAATACAAGAATGAAAGCATCAACATCAGCGCCCAAAATTAAAAAATACAATTAGAATGAAAAAAAGAGGAAGCCCAATGTGAAATCAAATTCTACAACATCGGTTGTGAAATAAGCTCAGATAAAATTTCATTTGACCAGGCATGAAAATTAAAGATGCATTTTTTATCCATTCACAGGCACCGCAGAGAGGGTAACTGGCCCCCCAATTTTCGCCAGAAATGCAAAAAAATCTGCCAATGAATCACCAGTCAAGCCATGTCTGGTAACACTACTTTAAAGATCTAGAAAGCCAATTTGACATTCGCTGTGAACATTTCAAAAAATTTGATCTTGAGATAAGAAAATACAGGCTAGTTTCTAGAGAGAATTCACCCAAACAGCTGTTTTGTCTGGCTTATCTTACCCTGATAAGGCCTGTTAAAAACCCAACTGAAACTTGCAGTTTCACTTTAAAAGATAATTACGTGAAACTCGTTGTGGCAGTGCGGCTCAAGGAAAAGCGTTGAAAGTCGATAACTGGGGCTAATTTGCAAACTAAAGAAAAACTTGCATTGGGGCTAATTTGCAAACTAAAGAAGACATTTGCTTCTTGTCGCAGACATGATAGAATGTGAAAAGAAAGGCAAGAAGATCTTTCAAGCAGACAGTAGAAAAGGTAAGCTTTAAAGGAATTACGTATAAAGATGAATTGTTGCTTCCTCAAACCAAACCATGTTTCTAGAAGGCGGAGTTGTGAAGGCAAACAAAGTGTCGAAGAAAGTTTCAACCCCGCTTTCGCCTTATTGGGGCGGATTTTGCATGAACATAAACGAATAAAAAGCCTGACAAGCTATTAGATAAACTATTGCCACTTTTAAATCATAGGTAGTACTAAAGTAGAAAACTATTTCAATAGGATCTTTTTAGTCTAAGCAGGTCTAGATTGATTTCGAAAATGAACAATTTGATGCTAGTTATTTTGATCTTTGAATCAAATTGGTATGGAAAGATATTTGAATAGAAGAGGCATGGGAACACACAGGGGAACTGGGGTATTGGATATAGGGACACAGGGGTATGGGGTTATGAAAGCACAGAAACATGCTAGCATAAACAGAAAGTCCTTCTTTTTGTTTCCTGCAAAGGGATGTCATGAAAATTTACCTGTACATGAGCAATAAATATATTCAAAAGATATATTTGCCCTGAAATGAATTTTCAGCCAGCGTATCGGTGTGGTCACATGTATTTCTTGGTATCTTTGCACGCTGCATTTCTCATGGCCTTATAACGAACCATCGTCCTAGAACAAACACATTTGACAAGCTTTCTGCATAAAAATACGTTTAAAGAATTAGAGGATGAGGGCCATGTTTAAAATAATTTTATATTTTAACATTATTTTCTATATTCAAAAAGATAAAATAGAACTTAGTTAATCAGGCTTGCTTAACATCACGGTGATGGTGGGAAGTGCAAACATTGCTAATCGGAATACTCCATCAATCGACATTAAATATTTTTAACATTATGAAACAGGACTGCATAGTCCAGAAGAGAGTTTCAAAGTTTCTGGTCATCCGAAAAAAATTTCTCTCTTCTAGTGTTTTTTGTTCGCTTAATTTATAGTGTTATTGTATTGATTTTTGGTTTTTTATGCAAGTAATTTGTGAGAGTTCGGAGTTTAATTCTGGCTGGATAAATTTGACACTACTTTAAATAACTGATTCCATGTCTACATTTTTGTCAGATTTTAAAAGGAAGCCTCTGGAACCTAAAGTTACCCTTAATTAGCCATAACTGATTTACGTGTGTTTGTTGTTTTTCATTCCGTCGCTTTGCGGCGTTACTTATTCCATTGGAGTCCGTAGAGCAGCCTGCTATCGTGGCCTTTCCTTTATTCACACTCTACATTTTACCCTTGATTGTCCCCTTCCAGCTCTTCTAGTTTAATTGATTTACATTCTTTGAATACATAAGTAAACAAATTTCTTTCCGAATCAATTTTTACATCGAATATCAAACTGCTTTACTTTTTAATGAAAAGCCTCTTTTGTACTATTCACAAATTACACTAACAATCCGAAAAGCGCACAAAGAACAATTTTCTAACAAAGAAATCCTATCCTTTTCACCTTAACACTTGGAATAAATTAAATTGCTCTTAACATATCAACAGGCATGTTTACAAAGCTTCTTGCGCCTCTCTTTGATTATGAATTGATTAAAATGCGCAATTATGTAACATCAAATCGAGCCATTTTAATTGACTCCGTTTGTGAGACCTATAGAGAATTACCTGGGTATATCAAACTTAAATTTAGTTGGTTTCTTTCAGTTTCTATGCGTTTGGCCTTTGGATTCTAAAGCAGCTTTCTGTCACGTTTAATCATTACTTGCATAAAATTATTGAAGAAAAACTTTAGAAGTTCAGCGCCATGTGCATATTTGTAGGTAGAGCTCGGCTTCCTGAAATTCTTACTTCGCTATACATTGAGACGAATTCAATGTCACAGAGTATTGCGAGTTGAGCAATTAACAAAAATAAGATAAGAAATTCTGAGCTGCTTGGAAGGATAGAAGTTTCAAACCATGAAGTTTTCTTGATAGCTTTTTTTGTTGCATCGCGGAAACTCAGAATTTGTTTGCTTACATCACACGAATTTTTGTTCAAAGAGAATTGAAGTTTTTTTGAGTCTAACGGACAAAGCCTTAGTTTGGGTCAACACGGCATGAAACTCTTTATACCTTGAAATTTAGTCATTCTTCAAATGAACTCTCTTCCTTTTAAACTGGATGTTGAAAGTATCACTGACTAAGTGTGTCCAAAGTTAACACTAAAAAATTTAATCAATTTTAATGGAGCCGATCAGATCAAAGTGCAGCAAAGAAGCTTTAAATTGACACTGAAGATGTAGCGTCCGCCATTCCAACAGTGTGAATTGGAAGAAGTGAATGATGGGAAATATGTCTCAAGTTTGGTAAAGATAACTGGAAACATAAAGAGAATCAACAGTCGCAAGTTCTGGTCTCCCATTAAATTTTCATAGGAATTCCGAGCTGTATTCCGAGACGTACTTTAAATGAAATGTCCAGTTAGAGTTTTTATATCTGTTCATTTACTTAAAGAATAGCTGCTGTATGTTAAAGAAAAGTTTGATAAAGTAAAGCTTGATTTGAACGTACAGAGAGATTTTACTGAGTGACCCCCGGCCTTGACCTCACCAGATTTCTTGACGATAACCCCCTGAAATTTCCGTTTGCCAATTAAATAATAGCAAACGTTTTAAAGAAGATATCGTTTTTTAATGCGTTGCATTGATAGCAGAAAGGAGGGTTAAAACAATTGATTCATTCAATAGAGTGTTCAGCTGTTAGTTGAATGAATTGAGTTGTAATCAGCAAGGAGACTTCACATCCACTTGACACCCACAACGCAAGTATCGCATGAAATTTGAAGACGATTTCAAAGAAGAAAGATGGAAATGTCTGATGTAGAAAGCAAGCCAGGTATGCACAGAAAACATGTGCCTCGTATTATTCAATATATCTTTTAAACTATTTTACGGCAGACTTATAAGAGCTACTGAATAATTGTTTAATGATTTATCTTATATTTTCTATAGAAACAATATATCTCAATCGATTATCTGATAAATTTTTCGATGTTTACCACTTTTTACACTAGATTGTTCACAATTTTGAATGTTTGTCGATGGCTTCGTGGATAGTATTTTATGTTGATGACATTTTCAAGCACCCAGCTAATAGAGCAGAAGTCGCTGGATCAAAAAACTAGGGTTTCAATTAAATAGTACTTAGTAGAAATTTCAAGGGGCAAATAAAGAGTAGACTTTCATTTGCAGAGACGTCTCACATTTTTACAGTGTGCATCTATTTCAGTGTGTTTTTCGTTTCTTTTTGCAATCAAGATACTAGCGTTAACAAAACTTCTTTCCAAAATTCAGATAAATATTTCAGAAAAGAGTAGCGATACTCGGAAATTAGTGGTTAGAGAAAAGTAGCAGATTTCTCAACGATGGACAATTTGGCAAATCAGAAACTCTCAAAAACATAACGAGCAAAAATCTGGATATTTGATTTTAATTTTCTTTACCTCCCATATCTCTAGATGCTTACCGTTTACTGGAGTATGTAAACACTCGTAAAGATTAAAAAAAACAAAAAGAAAGTACGCTTTCATTAGTTCAGAAATGTGTCTAATTCTGCATATTTACCAAATCTTTGCTGCTGTCCTTCAAGATATTTCGTTTGAAAAGTGTTTAAGCTTCTTAAAGCTAGGCTTATGCCAACCTCTAGCATTTCTTCAAGTTTTCTATGGCGTTTATAAACACGATGCAATCTTCATGACGTTATGTGTTGCTCATCAAAGATGGTATCAAAGCGCGACTGTATTGGATATGTCCTGGCAAACTGTTATCTCAACAGAAATTAGGGAAAAAATTAAACTTGTGAAACTAAACAACCTTTTTAGTATAATTTAAATATATTTTCAACTCTAGCTCTTTCATTTGGCTCATACTAAGGACTTAAATATACAGGGAATACATCTAGCAAACGTTGTTAAAAGCAAATCAAAGGGTGCTTTGAGATAAAAAGTTTCATCATTGGCGTACCGATATCTTGGCACTCAAATGACAAGACGAAATAAAACTAGAGGGACCTACCATAAGATATTTTTGCAATACTTAAAACAAAACCTGATAAAACGTTTGGTTTTGTATTCTCCTGAGTTGCTTGCAGTTACATCGAGTAACGTGGATGCACTCGTACCACGATCTTCAGTATTGATGGAAACTGCAAGCGCATGCAAGTAACAAAAAGTAATTTGGGGAATATGTTTAATGCAAAAATATTTCTCTTAAACTGATTCTCTCACAACAGTCGATGATCTTGAATGATTTGACAGCCGAGGTTCCTTTGATGCAAGAGTTCATTTCTTCAGATAGTATCAAAAATCAGTTGTTACGAAACTATGTTTAATCCATCTTACAATTCCGAATGCTTTTCTTTGAAAAAAGATATCGAGACAAATCTGCACATAAAATTGTTCAAGATAATCTTAGTATGTGATCTAATAACATCAAAAAATTGTGTTGGTATATTAAATAACGACTTTTTATTAAGCAATAAAGTATTAGTTCGTCTATGGTCTGTGATTTTCTCGTTACACGATGTTCTTTATCTCCTTTTAAAGGTTTCACTGTTCGGTTTTTCAAATGAATTTTAGATTTGAAGGATTGACAAAACTTTCTTATTGTCATTTCTCATTTCTCTAAGACCAACACGGGCTAGAGTGATAGGAAAAAGGAAATTAATTCACAGAACCAGCAGATTAATCAAATTTTGACTATCAAAATTCAGGCCACAGCAAATAGAAATTTCATTGACAGCACGAACCCCGTGATGCATTCCTAAAGATCTCCTTGGACTCACGTCAATACAGAATTAATTGAGAATCAAATTGATAGAAGATTTCTCTTTCCTGCTTGCAACGAGTCATGCACAATGCTGCAGCCTTAACAAAAGAAGCAACTGATCGTTTGATAAGGCATACCAGAATCTTACACTGCTGCATTAACTCGCAGTTGGGCGGGTCTTTGCTTGCTGATGTAGGCAAAGATGCCTGTTTGACAAACGTAAAAATGAAAAGGTTTTGACAAAATTCTGATCAACTAGGATAAGGCTGCGAAACGATAAGACACGCGACACGTACGACCAATCATTGATCCTCGACTAACAGCTTGTTATTTACGGTTAAAGAAAACTTCAATGAAAATTTGATGCAATGATGTTTCTTCTTAAACGGCGTCATATCGGCTGTGAAGGTTGATTTCTTTAAAAGCAAAGGCAAAAATCATCTTTGTTTATCAGCTACTTGCCTCGTCATTGCAATCTTTCATCGGATGTTGTTTGTCTTCACGTTGTACTTTGCTTTTATTCCTCTCATTCAAATAATTTTTGTAACTCCGTACATTAAATTCTTGGCAAAGAGGTTTTGTGCATAAAACTTTTGGTAATTTTCAGAAGGAGACCGTTAATAAAAAAAGTTACGTTTTAAACTGGAAAGTTTTTGCCATAAGGAACACCTTTAATTCCCGTAATAAGAAAAGATTCCGGGCACTTATCAGGAAAAGGAAAACCGGGAGAATGGCTTAAAAATAGAGCCACAAAAACACTTGGAGAGAAGGAAATATATCTATTTGTAAAGGATATCCGCCAACAATTGCGCTTTATTCCTTACTTCTTGTGCACATGTGTTTCAGGCAATGATTTGATAGAACAGACTAGGAAATTTTGATATGCCTCGAAAGATTCAAAGCGTTGCATCGAAAACTTGCGTTGATTGGATGAACCGATTTCAACTGGCACGTGCACCAAAATGTTTGTTACTCAAAGGTTGAGCAGAAAATGTGGAAAAACAAGAATGAAATTGATAAAATTTTTTAACAATTAATCAAGATGGATACATACTTGTAGCATTAAAATGTTAAAGTCAGTTTCCTTAGCCTATTTTTACAGCAAGTGTCAACCTTTTCACAGCTTTTATCGCTTTGCGCTTTAACATTTCTAATTTGCTTTAACTCAATGTTTTGATTGATGATCATCATCAAATGATCATTGCGTTATTTATTTACTTAATAATGCGATTTTGTTAAAAAAACCAAAGTCTTTGTGTGAAAGGTAGCTTGATCAAAGACCTTTTCTCGATTTAGGCTCGCCATTGGACGAATCGCAGCCCGTTCATGTGCTGTCAGATCGAGAAAGTCCATCCATCTCGTCGATTCACAAAGATGTCCACAAAAGATCAGAAATTCTCTGCAAAGTTTGCGGTGACATATCATCAGGCCGACATTACGGCGTGTTTACCTGTGATGGCTGCAGTGGATTTTTCATGCGGAGTGTCCGCAGAGGTATGATCTATACATGCAAAGGCAATCAGAACTGCATTGTTGACAAGAAACGCAGAAATCAATGCCAGGCATGCCGATTCAAGAAGTGTGTTGAAGTGAAGATGAACAAATTCGGTAAGAATTCGTCTTATCTCATTGCAGGCTCATTTACCGGATGGCAAACAGTAATTGAGGAAATTGCTATAATTTTTGTCTGGTACTTACAGTAGCAAAAAATTTATAAAGTTGCTATTGTTATAAATCGTTAAGTTGGTAAAATCCTGTTATAGGACTATGGTGGAGAGTAAAACGACAACTGAACCCGAAAACTTGTTTGAGTGTATGATGGCGTGTAGATGGAGATGCACGCTTTTCGTGTATAGAACAGGGCAGTTCTAAATTGTTAGCACGAGTTTCACGCTTATAGTGATCATCAGGAAACCAGTTAACATAATTTGATTGACATATGAATTGTTGTTAGAAATCTATTGAAAGAAAAATGACAGATCTGTAAGAAGTTCCAAAATCGGTACATTCAAAGTTCATTTTTTTCGTCAACAAAAGTTAATTTGAAAGCAAGAAAGCTAGCGAATCAACTAACTGAATTGATTCAAGAAGAGTTAGAAATATTGATTTAGATTAGAAGAGGAAAAGATTGAAAAACATTTTCGCCTTCATTCGAAGAAACAAAAATGTAGTCTTTTGGCCACTATCTAGAAATTATTTTCAAGCGCATTGGCTCAAAATGGCACAAATCAAAGCAAAACATGATACCATTCAAAAGTTATTCGATGGAACAAATACGAACTTAAGTATAAGGAAGCCTTTCAATTTGAATAGTGTATTTTTGAATATCATAAGAGTCTTAAACTTCAAAATGAATCATTGTTGAAAGCTAATGAAGATATATTTGATAACACTTTTCTGGCTGAGTTGAAAAAGGGTCGGTAAAATTCTTCACAGATTACCGGGGAAAGTGGGAAAATGGAATGAAAGACTTGTATTTTAAGTTTATGGGTGTGGATTGGTGACAAACAGCTGGGCGGAAATTAGGAAGAGAGAGACAACGGGATTCTTAAAATTAAAAAGAAAAAATCACAGCAAAGAGACTTTTTCTGCTGATTTGAAAACAGAGACTTTAGTTTAGTTAGAATTTGATAAATGGAAAACTCAGATCAAAGCTCATTGCAAAATTTATTCGTTGCAATGTTCAGAACCAGGTTTCATTGCAAAATACAAGAGCATTTCACATTTTGAAATTTACGCAGCTTTTTTAAAGCACGTGACCGCCATGAAGATTTCAGCTCGTACAGAAATCATGTCAGTGTTATGGATACATAATATCAACAAACTTTACTGAAACGTTCGTTTTTTGATAGTCCTTTAACAAGGTGGTTTTAGAAACAAAACAAAGAATCCATTGAGTAAGAGAAGCGGATCCGTAGAAAGCTCCACGTGCGACAGCCGTTTTCGTATATACGGATGGGCTTTGCAAGTAAATATTACAAAGAAACATAGAGAATAGCACCTATTTGGCAACAAACATTGATTTTGAAAACATGAACAGTTTCGAATCGGGATAAATTAAACAGGTGTAGGGAATCAAAATACGGCTCAATTATAAAGCAATCAAGGTTTTGATTTACCAGTTAGTTATGCGGTTTGCCTTTTATGAAGAATCAGTTTATAATTTAGTTCCGACGCTTAAAGAAAAACAATTGTTACTCTAACAGAAATAGTAAATAAACATAAGTTCATTTTAAATTAAAAATGACAGGCTTAGAATGAGCAGCTGATTTCGCAAAGAAGTAAATTGAAATATTTTCAGCTTTTCATTGCATCACAATATTAACACATTTAAGAAATTAATTTCAGGTATATAATCGATTTCCTACTTTTCTGCAATAGATTGTGAATAGTTTTCATGAGGTGTGTTGTTGCTCAGTTGGCAAAGTTTTTGAAAATCGCAAACTGAAAACACTCAATGGAACTTATTGACCAGCGTTCCCGTGTTATGCCAAACTTGTAAAAAGACCTGAGACCGAGGCTAACGATCTAAGTAAACAAAATGGCATGATGCAATGACCTTAGTTGGAACTATGAGAAATGCCTATTCAAATTGTGGTGTAAATACATCATTGTGTTCAGTGACATTTGTAAGAGCGCAAACTACCAAAAGCTTGAACACTTATGCTTTGCAAATCTGATGCTTTTGGCCTAGATGTGGATGAATATGACATAACATTTTCTAGATCTATACATCCTTGAATGTTACAAATGCTACCCAATAAATCAAAATTGTGCTTTGAATTGCACCTTCAATATTTCACCAAAGGGAACTTCAGTTAGTGCTGGCAGTGAAAATTCGTCAAATCGAAATTATCCTTCTGGGATACTGTAGAATTTCTTAATTTCTCCTCACTCTGAAATTAGGCCATTCAACAATGTAGGCTAAAATTTGACGCGCACAATGTGCAGCCAGAAATACTCTAACAGACTGCACCAATGATTCATTGTTTTCAATACTTGAATCCATTTAGCTGCCATTGCAAATTCCATTAGGAAGCCCAGTTTTGAATTCTGTAGTTTCATTGATAACTTGCCGTAAACATCGCCAGCACATTTGCAAAGTAGTTTGGCCTAATTGAATCCATTTGACAAGATATCCCAATGTCTTTTCACAACCTCACGTGCCTTTGATAAAATATTCATTTTCAGAACTTAATCTAGCTAAAAATGTGTGTTATCTCAGGTCAGGACATCGACTACCAGCTTATTCAGAGCCCCCTAATCAGATTCAAATTATGGGCTTCAACTATTGGCATGTCCACTTAGGTAAAATTAAGAGCCTTAAACCAAACCGCGTATTAAAAATCAGTGTATTTTTCATTATAGGCCAGGTGAAATGAGTGTATAATCATTTAATTCGACGAAGATAAACAAAGCTTGCTGATAATCTTCGCGTCAAATTTTAGTGAGATTTAAGATTTTATCTGTGCTGTTTCGATTAGATTTGCATTGTGCGCTGTGACGCTTCGCTAAACGATACAGCCATGGGCCATTGAATCGCGCTGCGGCTTGTCGAAGCATAAAACATTAATATGCTGCATTTGAATTATCTGTTGCAGTATAGAGAAATAACATCACATTTAAGCAGGTTGTACATGGATGCAAGGAGCGTATATTAAAGAAAATCATAAAAAGTAGAGGGGTTTATCGGGCGTTTATTCCGAAATATTCTTGCTATAACTCATCTCTTTATAAGAAACTCTGCTCGCCATATATTGCGATTTCCTTTCTAGCTTTTTCAAAATTTATTAATAAATCAATATTTTTCAAAATGTTCATATTTATGAATCCAAATCTCCGAAGAGTACTAGGTACATGAGGTAAAATACAAAAATCTAAAAGATTCTATCCTTTAGTGCAATAGGCTTAATTTTTTTCCTTTTACATTTATGCTTTAACTTTGAAGGTAACATCTTTATTTTCATGTTGATTATGATCAACTACTTCTTAACTTTCTCCTCAAAACCAAAGAAAAATGTATTTTCTTTTAACAGCAAGGCATATACTTGGTAACAAATTCGAAGGCGATTCAAACACAAATACTGAAATTTTTAAGGTTCTCTTATATAGAATAAAAACGCCAGTTTAAGTCAGCTTCTTTTGTCAATCTTTCCATCAGCCTATTTGGTTTTTAGGAATCTCCTGCAGCACTTTCATCGAAATGTGTGACTCCCATTCTATTGACGATCAAGAGAAACGTTTTCTCATCTCCAAACTTTCAAGCATTTCCATTCGTACCACGTATTTCATACTCTGCTGTAGGACCAAAACTTAGATTGACCCAGAGTTACTCTCAATGGGAATATTTTTATTTAGCTAAAAAGACTAGCCGGTTACAAATTACTTTTTAATTAGAGATATTTACAATGAAACAGTTGAGATGGAATTTTTCATGAAAACTTTCCTTTATATTTTCGGAATTATCGGTTCAGATATATCTGGAAAATAAAATGCCGTGCTACGAAAAAAACAACTCTCAATTTTAGTTGACCTTCCTTTCTCTAAGTAGAGTATCTTATAAATATCTCTCATTGCTGCATCTTCTTGTAACGATTTTTGAGCATTTTTAACGGTGCTATACATTCTTCTATACTGTTTATTTATCCCCCTTTCAACTAAAGGATCAAGTGTAGAAAAATACTCGAGTAGAAATCGGAATTATGTTGATTGTCAAGAGATTAAACTGCTTTTTGTAAGAATTGTTTTATTCTGCTGTGTTGATACAAATTAAAACGAGGTATCATTTCAAATGCCAGCCGCATGGCATAAAGTGACAGCTGATTTGATCTTAACAAAAGTAACTGAGAATGCGAAATCAAATATAACGGCATTCCGCATACTAAAAAATTGAAAGTATTGTAATTATATATTACTTAAGCCCTGAATTAATACTTTCCATAAATACTGTCAACGTTATCGATGCGACGCATATTTTTCTCTGGAACGAACCACACGATGGGTGGGGTCTTGATATCAAATATCCAACAGAAATGGGCGAAGCCTTCACATAATTCCAAGAAGAACATTCAATGAAGCTTCGCCAATTTCGTCTTGGAAACATCATATCGAAGTTTCTTTGAATTTGAAAACCAACAAACAATATTTTCTTTGACGTAGTTTCACACGGTGTTCTCATATTAAGTTGAATGTCGTCTAATAGAATTTGGAAGAATGGGTATGAAAATGGGGATGTGACGTAAAAGAGAAATGAGATGGAAGACTACAAAATGAGAGAGACTCATGAGAGTTAGAACAAAGTGTCTCAAGATTCAAGAATAAAGGTAGAAGACAAGTACCTGATAAAATTGTTTTTTAAACAACCCTGAAAAAGGCAAATTGAAGAACAAAACATCAACATGAATAGAGTCTTAACAGGCTGAAAATCTCTCTTTATAGGAAAAAGATACACACGTATTTTGAAATGGAAAGAAACTAATAAACAAGACATGAAACTATGTTCTGTTTGAATGGGTAACGAAAGTTGAACATTACGACAAAATATATGACCTGAGATCGTTAAACTTAAACAGCTCTACCTCGCAGTCAAATTATAGATAAAGTATTTAATCCTTCGGAATAGCGAAAATTTCAACAGATACGAGCAGCTTGGGGTCTTAAGAAAGCGCAAATTTCACAACAAGATGGCGAGGAGAAACCGCTAAAACTAGAGAAAGAGGCCGAGAAGCGGTTTTGCTCTTACTTTTGAACTCAATACAAATCCATGAGTGAACTAAAACAAGTGTGCTCGTGTATTCACAAGAAATGCACGTATTTAAATGGAATTAACTCAACATTTTAACAACTTACAAAGTTTCCCTGCCTAATTTGAACTTACTAACGATAAACAAAGACTCTTAAAAATAAGTACGTTTCGTTTCAGCGCAACGTGGTTTCCAAAACAGATACTTCGTGCTTCCATGCTGAGATAATTGATACCTTCGGTCCTCTAACCTCAATCTTCTCAAGTAAACAAAGAAAGTCTACCGCTCACAAGAGACATAAGAAAATTTCAAACTCTGACACACCTAACCGAATCAATGAATGAGTTGCCCTTTCCGCCTGCAGGATTTTTAGTTTTCCTAACTTTAAAAACCTCTTAAGCAGAGACCAGAAATCTTGCGAAGGGCGTTAATATTTCGTTGGGCCTGTCATTTTATAATGCACTCTTTTTCTATTTAAGAATCATATAATTTCTTCCGAGTCTTGTTGTTCTTGTTCTACGGATAACTCGAAACGCAATTGTTTTCAATGTTGTTTTTATTTCGAGATTTGTGCTTCTACAGCTACAAGATAATTCCAAAACAACAAGACAACGGTTTTGCATGACATCGTTGTAGCACGGCTGACTAGCTGATGAAATCTTTTGTATTAAATTAGCACGAAAGTAAATTTTAGAAAACAATTTCTTTCTATCTTCTAATTCTTCATCTATGGATGGGCATGCTGTTATGGTGTTCTTTTCTTGGCAAACCGAGCTTCAGTATTTTCATAAATTGTGCCCTTATGAAGAGAAAATAGTGAATAATGCCAAATACTGAACAATGCTTCTTAGCCGATTTCTCCAGGCCATATTTCAAAACAGGTTTTTTGTAACACAGTTTTACGATGAGAAAAAAGATTAGATTGCAGAGATCTATACGGAAGATATAAATGTAAAGAGTTACTAAGTTTGATTGTAAGAACGGTGTTTGAAAGAAAAAAATATTTGGAAGATTACAGTAAACCAGCAAGGTTTTGAAAAATTGGATGAAAATATAATGAAAAATTCTGAGAAATGCTTCAAAAATTTTTTTGTTATACATAAACTTCGGCTTTCATGCTTAATTTCATGTTTCCGTTTCAACGCGGAGTATGAAATTTAACATATAATTTAATTTTCTTGAACACAGCAGTACAGCAAGAACGCCAGCCAAACACAGCCAGAATTCGAGACATGCCAGCTTCGAGCCAGGATACAGCGGAATATCACTATCTCCGTGCTCGGGCTGACTACATTTCCAGCTTCACGACCCCAGACGCACCGATTTCAAGCTCTCTGGTGATGTCGTCATATTCATTACCCGTCATGCATAGCCAGAAATCGCAGTCGCAAGCATATCACGCTGCGGATGGTATTTATGAGACCGCTGCGAGGCTTCTGTATCTGTCAGTGACTTGGGCGAGAAATGTCCCGGCTTTTCTGCAGCTGCCTTTCAGAGACCAAATTATTTTGCTCGAAGAGTCATGGAGAGAACTGTTTGTGATATTTGCCATACAGTGGAACCTTCCGCTGGACCTAAACTACTTAGTGGCGCCATTTGTGAACCCGAAGAAGCCCGCAGACCCGGAAACAGTGGCAAAAGTATCACTTGAGTTGAGAAGATTCCAGGAGCTGGCCACGAAATTCCGCGCGCTGAAGATCACAGAGGAAGAGTTCATTTTCTTGAAGGCCATTCTTTTGTTTAAATACGGTAATTTGAGTCTCACTAAATATCTGTTGAAAAATGCATGCACGTACCCAAGAACTATTTCATCTGAACAAATAGAAAATTATGCAAAAAAGAGTGAACAACCCAGAATTACTTGAGGAAATTTTTATAAATCAATTCTCTATTAAGCATTTCTTCTACAATTTAAAAAGCATCAACTTTGAGATTTTTTTTCCAAAGCATGAAATTTCAAGATCATGAGCGACAAACTTAAGAGTATTATGTTTAATTTCATAAGAAAGATGCTTCCAATTGAGAGGAAATTTATAAATCTACTTTTTCCTCTTTTTTTGGTCAAATATAAATAGAAAAAAATTTTCTTCTACTATGACATAAAATCTGTAAAACATTTTTAGTCAATGGACTTCTAATAATGGTAAGCAGCGAATTTTGATTCAGTTGATGATCTTAATTAACTAATGTATAACACAGAGCACTTGAAGAGAGATAACTGCAAAGACATCTGATTAACATATGTCATTATTGATGTCATATAGATTCACGTGGACTGAGAGACCCGCACCACGTGGAGAGCTGCCAGGACCAAGCCCAGGTCATGCTTGGCGATCATATCCGTCACAACTTCAGAGAGCAGAAGCAGCGCTTCGGCAAACTTATTCTTCTTCTGCCTGCCTTGCGTGGCATCAGTCCTAAAACGCTGGAAGATGTCTTCTTCAGACAAACAATTGGTCCGGTCTCGATCGAAACGCTTTTGGCAGACTTATTCAAGTCTTCATAGAACGCCATCACTGTTGTTACTGTAGCTGCGATTGGAATCTCGTTCGCTGCCAAGGAGCGTAACCAGGGCAACAAAAACAGAGATTTGGTCTATACATCTGGAAGAGTTAAAGAATGTGAAGGACTTGGTAGCATCTCATTTGATATATCGGACACTATGGAATGATTTTAGCTGAAAGCACTTTGTAACTTCCGCTTTGCATTTTGGTAAAGCCTATGTTTCTAAATAACCCGTAAAGCGGCTTAATTTTGTTGACTAAACTTGTACATCAGACCTAAGAAACTTTAAACCTAATTATCTTAATGGCTTGTAGAATAAATAAATAAATAAATAAATAAATAAATAAAGAGAGGGGTTGAGATATAGTTTGATTATAACTGAGAGGTAACAAGAAGGTCACACAGCAGAAACCCGTAAACAGGAACCCGCATTTTTATTGAGCCTAAGTGGGTGCTAATTGAATGGGCAAAAGTGGGTTCCGATTTAATGGGTATCTTTTAATTAATTAGGATTATTGGTCCTTTGTAATTGCCCTTAAATTCTGTCTAATTTGTCATCATAGACCTTCAATCCTTTTTTCTTGATTTATCCAGTATTGTGGTAAATGTGTTGCACTATCTGGTATCTAAGCTATGCAGATTGGAATTATTCTTAGTAATTCAAATAAGAACCTATTATGCAAGTTAGGTAAACAAGAAGCTTATTAAAGTGGCCTAAACACCACTTTCAGCATACAAGTTCTGATAGCACTAGGTTCATATATGCGGGTGACAACTGTAATTTGGGCATGGCAAACTAATGGGAGGAGCATGATAGAGCTGCCAGAATGCAGCAGTGCAGTGTGAAGGGCGAAAAAGAAGAAGAAGTTGCTTAGGGAAATTCATGATTGATCTTCTGCTTTGTAAATCGCAGCTTAAGTAGGCAGCCAGGTCACTTAATTGGCCTTACTGCAGAATGCATGTTTTTGATCCATGATGTAATTTGCTGCATCTGATAAACAAAGTTTAAACATGACTACATTTAATGTATGCACGTGTTTTGCTGTATTTATTGTAAAAATATTGGATAAAGATTTATCTAAAGGTGTTCTGGATGTGGACAAATTCTTCAACTATCTGCCTGTGGCGTTTTCGAATGCAATGGCCAAATGCAATATTTGAATTCAACATGACTTGAGATTCTCAAATGTTCTTAATAAATTTCTACTGGTTTCTATTTTTCTATTCTGAAGAACGACTTTCCACAAGAATGAAGGCTTAATGAATCCAATTTGAATTTATAATGCTCCTAGGAATCGCCTCGGTGATAAGGAATTTTTGTATAAAGACTTTTATACTGATAAATTTACGATAATGATAAATTACTGTAAATCTTTTGAGCAAGAAAAACTTTCGGAGTAAAGATTTTTGCAAGATGGTATAATTTACGATTAAGAAGAGTTGGCGAATTCAAAAAGAGGGGAAAAGCTTGATACCGCTTGCTTTACAAACTAGCTCATTTGCTAACCGAGAAAAGAGGCCTACAGATAAAGTGCGTCGAAATACGATACGAAAGCACAAGATAAAGACGCCACCAAACTAAAATTTCTTGCGTCTGACAAAGCCGATAACAAAATGAAACATCATGACTGCCCTGGATGAATAATCTAATTGATATAGTCAATTACGGGGTACTAAATAAATAAGGACATATTTACAACCAGACGCAAATAAACACATTAATCGTAAATATGGCAATAGACTCGATCGCGCGGTAGCAAATGAGATATGCTAAACGAGGTCAGCAGAGACAGGAATCTTGTCTTTTCTTATTGTTCTTGTTAATATACAGACCATTAAAGCTCAATAGATCAACTGGTGTTCGCGGTTCCAAAGCCATATGCATGACCGAATCCCCGTAAACAGCCGGTCTCCGCATTACCTCAGTTGAGCTTTAAGGAACAATCACTATTGTTTTAAACAATAGGCAATAAACAAGCACTGCAGCCTGATTGGCTGGTTTCAATGGGCAGCAAGTGACGCAATGCTGCTCAGTGGGCAAACCAATAGTAATGCCACGTCAATTCAAAGCAACGAATTTCACGCATGCGTCAAAGCTGATCGTTGAGAGGCAGGACAGAAGTTAGATTTTGATTCCGTAGCGAGCAATAACCGGACTGCGTATGACTTTTTAAGGAAAGGAATACCTTGAAATTTGCATATAGGAATCGGAACATTCTCACAAGTGGTAAGATATCTTTATTCATTGACTTTTGTTTCTTTAAAAAAATTTGCATTTTAGCCAGAAGTTTATACAAATACTTGCGGCTGTCGCACCTGTTATAAAGTTATTTTCAATATTTGATAACTTAAACTTAACAACACAAAAAGGAAATAAAATGTAGATATCAGGCTGCATTTGATAAAAAATTAGGATTGGTGGATCGTTTTTGTGAAACTTTTTGGGCATACTGGAGTGGCAATATTTTCGGAATCTGATCGGATTCTTGGGAAGTGACCTCATCAATAGGGCAACCAGCAACGATTGATCAAGCAATAAATCGTCACATTTCATTCTGGCAACCGATGCATCAACGAGACGCTATCCATTGTAACAATTCAAAGGCAACCTTATTATCAACAATTGATTAAAGCCCAGAACAAGTTGGGCTGTTTCTTGACTAAAACACCAACTTTCAAACCTTGGTTGGATCCTTGTTAGAGGATATACATCAAAGTAAGGAAATATTTGTGGTACAGAATATTATTGAGTTTCTTGCAATGGTCTTAAAGAATGCTTGCAGCTTACATTGTCGGTTGGAGCTTTCTGTGTTTCCAAAGAAGATGCAAAAAAGCATACATGTGGAATATCGATGCAGTTTGGAAACAGAAACAAACAAATAATGTGGTTCTGATAAGGCATCAGCATTTGTGGCCTGAGGACACAGTATTGTCTTCGCATAGAGCTGACAGTTGGAAACTAAATTTATTTGAAGAACCGACATATATCTAGGGGTAGAAAAAGTGGCGATGAATATTCAATATGGCAAATCATGTTGGTTTTGTAGAAAAACTGGTTCTTTGTTAAACAAAGATACTGATGTCTGGCAGAGCAAAATTTTGATACAAAAACAACGCGATTTAATACCTCTAATGCAGTCATTTGCCAACTGATATTCAATTAAGCAAAAAAAGGTCTAAACAAGATTAAGGATTTCTATGTACCTTATCAGCAACATATCGGCGCGATGAAATGAAGACTTAAAAATTTGGAAAGTGAAATGAATTTTGTTTCTCTTGTAGATCATGATTTGGAGGGGAGGCCATCGACACCTCGTCGCGCTTTTTATAGCTGTTACATTAGGATACACGGTAAGTTGTAGTTCACATATTTTGAATGATTAACCGTACTGTACAATAGCAACATGGAGGTGAAAATATTCAGAAACACAAACAAAGGTTATATATGAAAATATATCAGATCTAAGATTTAAGTTTAACATTTGCTTGATCGAACAAAAAATTTTTAACCTAATCAGTGTGAAGGACGATTGTGCAGAAAAATTTTAATCTGAAAGCATTTCATGAACGCAGTCAATAGCAAGATTCCTTGTTCAAAGCAATCCTTTGTTCAATAAATCGGTAGGTAAAAATATTTTACGTTGATAAACAATTTGCCAGGAGGTTTTGGAAAAAGTCAAAGATCACCTCATTAATAATTAACATGAAAGCAAAAGTAAAAAAATAAGTAGAGTGATCGACGATTCTTGGAATAAGAAGACAAATGCACATTTGAATGATAAAACGAAACAAGGATTATTTTGAATACCAGCAACAAAAGTCGGCAAGCACTCTCATTTTGCAATTGTTTTCTATGTTTTAGTTCTCGCAACAAATTCTGCCAGACTGGCCTAAAGTTGGCGACAGGATAACACAACCATTCTTGGATCAGCTCATGGTCAGTCAGCTTTTGGAACAAAACCTTACTTTAGGATTCTTCTTGAAAGGATTAAATGGTCCACCAGGCCCACCAGGACCACCTGGACCTGCCGGTGAGCCAGGACCTCCTGGTCTTCCTGGAGCACCTGGAGCACCAGGTCATGTTGGAGAAGATGGTGCCCCTGGTCCAATGGGTCCACAAGGACCACCTGGTCCACCTGGACCTCCCGGATTCCCTGGAGAGAAAGGAGACCCCGGTGTTGCCGGTCTCCCTGGAAGCCCTGGTCTACCTGGTGCACCAGGTTTGCCTGGACCAGTTGGTCCCGCAGGATCACAAGGACCCGAACCTCTTATGCCGGTAAGTGGTTTCACAAGTTTTTTCCTCTGATATTTGCATGATGTCATGTTATGAACTGTACACCAAATGCCAAGAGATGGGCTAGCCATTCAACTGATCTTGCAATTTTTGTTTTGTTGTAGAACTTCACGGTTATTTGCGAGGGAGAGAAAGGATGGGTACAATGCAAACAATACGAAGTCATCAAGATCGTCAAAGCATTCTGGGGTCGTGATGACCACGCAACCTGTGGCAAGGTGCCAGCTGGCTTAACTACCGATCGTCTCTGCGAGACAAACGCAGAAAACACAAGGGTCAAGGTCGACGGTCAGTGCAAGCAGCAAATGGCCTGCGAAGTTGTCGCTTCCAATATCTTCTTTGATGACAACAGTTGTGGAAACGTGTATAAATATCTTAAAATTTGGTACGAGTGCAACCCTGACGAAGCGAACGCCGTGGACATCTTGAGAGAAGGCGGCAAGAGGAAAAAGAAGCGAGCAACAAAGGACAAACGATCATTCAGAGACAGCCGTTAAGCCAACACAGACATGACCTTCTACGAGGAATATTCTAAATATGGATAAAATTGCAATACTACAATTGGTTTTATACAAGAGATATGGAATGTGTATAGCGGCCAATTGATACCCATTTTAAAACAGTTTATCTTAAGCTGAAAGACTTTAATAAATGACCCTTTGCACCTATGATGTCATCTACGATTAACCGTGTGTAGATAGTATTTGGGCCTACGCAAACACTACGAATTTGAAGCAACTACAACGCGGCCTGTCCCCGTAATATCATTCTAAATATTATAAATAAATCTCAAGTAACATAATATAGGAGATATTTATTATCAAACATCTTCTAAGCTTTTATGATGCTACTTTTCCCAGCATTATTGTAAATTTTTTATCGTTTGATGTTGTGTTTGTAAAGCGGCTATCTAGTCTCGCAAAGTACTCCACACGACCAGAGAGAAGGCCAAATATATATATTATTTTATCCTTTCAAAACAAAATATAGCTGTAATCTATTCATTTTTTAATTATTTCAAAATTATTGAAAATAAATGGCTTTAGAATATATTGGCATTCTTTTTGGTCTATGTGGAGTATTGCTAAAATTGGTGTACAAACTTAGATTCTTCCAGTTAAGTTTATGTTTTTATAAAGGTCAAACTGGACAGACGTTGAATTGTCAAGTTAACATTGGTTGTATAGGCAGATGTAACTCTGGATAGAGGCCGTTATGTTCGATAGGACAACCTGGATCATAAACTCAAGATTACTCAACGTATGCGTTTAATTTCATAGTCGTCATTTTTGTGTGTTTCCGTAGCTTTGTCGATATCATAATATATGAATTTTACACAACAAGCTCAGGTTTTCTGTCTTAATCTCCAAAGAAGCACGAGAGAGAGTTTGAAAAAGCAGAAGTGCGTTGAAGTGAACCGTACGTTTATATCCAGCGTATAGGAGATCATCCAACTTAAGGCATTACTGGAGCTAAAATTGACTCACAGTTTTGTTTGCAATAACAGGCACTTCAGACGAGCAGGCTATGAAAGGTTTTATATTATTGTGGTGTTAACGTAGTGAAAATAACGACAAAAGAACGAAACACAACAGCTAAAGATTTAGTTAATTAAAACGAAGGGAAAGTTCCGGATACACTGACAAATTAGCTAGTATACTTTGTTTGACAGTTTTTGGACTTACATAGAGGGTATCGAAAATAAACTAAATTAAGAAAAAACTAGAAAAAAGTTCAAAGAGTGAAATGTACAAAATATTGCACAATGCAATTATTAATAGATTGTCAAGATTGGAAGAATTACAAAAAAAATTGCGCTTGTTAAATTGAGAGCCTGCAAGCAGGCTAGAAAGCATCGCACCTACAGTGTAAAAGACGTCTTGGTTAGCTAACAAAACACAACAGCAATGTAACAGAAAGAAATCTGATCAATATTGTTTTCAACAAAATTGAAAATTTAAGTTTTTGTAGTTTTTATACATAATGATTTTAAAAATTCGTATCGAGAATGATTACTGATCTAAAAATAAAATTGAAGAAGAAGAAGAAAGTTTCAAATGAAAGCCAACACAGAAGCCTTGCTTCTTATCAAAATTGAAACAAATCAACAAAATGTTTGTACTTTTTAAGAGAAGCAGAGGTGTTGTGCTTCGATGCTAAAATACGGGGTTGAATTTGCATCTTTTTAAGTGTCAACAACGATAGTTCAAAAGCTGTTATGAAACACGAGACCAAGTTCAGTGCTGTAACAGAAAACGGATGTCCAAAATCTCTAAAAAGATTCTGAAAAAATATACATAAATTTGATGAAACATTTTTTAAATAATACTTAACAAGATACCAAGTAATGGTGCAGTTTATTAGCTTCTAGTACTCTTTTAAAATCGTTATAAAAAATTTCCTAGCGTCAGAAAAAACTGGAAAATTGCTATAAAATACATTTAGCTTTGCCCCACTCTATAATGTCTTAGATACTGGAGCAAAAGATCTCTTGTTCAAAAAGTTTAAAATCGTAATTTACCCAGTCTCTGCAAAAAATGGTTTATCGCTGTGTTCAAAACTTAAGACATACAAAAACAATGACGAAACTCCAATCCTGTAGGAATAAGTAAGATCTTCGAAACTGGAAGCTTTCTGAGTTATTTCATCGAAAATATTTCTATCATATGGCCAATATCCCTGGAATACCTAATTTTTCATTTAAGGTTTTTTGAGGTTGATAAGGATCATTTACAGCTTTGCTTCCATACTCTAAACTACTTTAACAATTTGTGCTTCTAGTCAAATGGCCTCTAAGCTCATTGTCAGCTCCTCTGCTTTATGCAATCATAATTAAATTTTGGATTGCTGCAAACTGTAAAGGTTTTCGAATAAGGAAATTTGTGCGCAAACAGCTTCATATTGTTTAAACAATTCTATAATGTTTCTATTGCAAATTGCACGGCCATTTCTGTAATATTGGCATTCAAAATGAATTCGTGCAAGAAACAATTATTCTATATGCATTTATTGCAAATGTTTATAATTCTTAAACAATAAAATAATTGTGCAAGAAGAGACTCAGAGGCTCCGTAATAAGATCAATCGTTTCAAATAAAACTTGTTTTCGATGTCACTTCACAAAAGTACAAAAAAACATACAAAAAAATTCCTTTCTATTTATTTCTAATGTTTCCAAGTAATTTTTGTTTGCCACTTAAACATATTTTAAATAAAGCATTGATAGGTTAGTTTTTATGAAAAAAGCCTGAGTAAAATTTGGGTATCTATAACATATTGGTAGATAAAATTTTCTAGCATTGGCAAAATAAACCTGAAAACTACAACTAGGAATTTCACGAATTTTTTACTGTGAATAACCTCGTTATAAAACCGCCAGTGAATGCAACAAGAAGAGGCTATTAAAAATATTTTCAAGGTTTCGCCTGGACTTCTTCTCAGGCATTGCACACTTTTGGCAAATGATTGATATAGTAAACAAACAAAGAGACAGCTTTTTTGACAGATCTAGGGCAAAATAAAATAAAAAAAAGGCCACCAGAAACAGCGTCTACATTTTAACTCTGAGCTAAGAACCGTAAACTCAACCACTGCACAAATACAATACCACGTGACATCATTCTATTGTTCTTTTGTTATGGGTCAATTAGTTCTGTTCAGAGAGTCACTTTAGGATCAAGGTTCTGAATCAACATCTCTTACTGCTTGTAAAACTTTTCTTTTGATGTAGAAATAATAAAAATTATAAATACAAAGAATTGTGATAATTTGCAGGATTAGCAGTGCAAGAAAGGTAAGTTCAAACTGTTTTTAGATTGCAAAAATGTTAAAGTTTTGCGTGCAAATCTTTTTCGAAACACTGCCGAAGTATGTTCATTCAAGAAAAACCCACAGATGCAAAAGGTCACAACATCATGAAAAATATAACATCTATAAAAATGCATTTAAGAACTTCCTACAAGACTTTATCGGGTAATTTTGGTAGCTTTGACAAGATAACAGACCGGTTCAAAAAGCCGTTGGAATATCCAAAAGCGTTTGAGAACCGTTAGAGCAAAACTTTCCATCTAGCAACATAATTCCTAGTGGATTTATATTCTTAAGCAGAATTGCACGACTCAATAATATTATACGGCCTAAGGTTGTGATTTAGAGGGCTTAGTCTTCATAGAAGCTCAAAATCTAGCAAAGAAATATTTGCAATAGCAAATCGAATGCAAGAAGTGGCATGTTGATAATGGTGAAACTGTTCTAGATCAAGGAATCAAGGAAATCAACTACTTTATAATTTTCGTTGTTAATTTGATATACTAGATTGAGTTTCTCATATGCATTATTTTGCCTAACTACTATATCTGGATTGCGGCATAATTAGGATTGGCTTGAGCCAGTCCTTGGTAACACATGGCTAGGCAGAGCAACTCGCCACAGATACACATCGTATGCATGAATGGGTTCTCTTCGGCTGCAGTAAGAATTTGTAATGAATGCTAGATCGCGCTGCAAATGTTAATAAAGGAAATATAGCCGCCGGTACAATATGGAACTTGAATTGTGAAGATGCTCGACTGACCTTTTAGGCCTAAATCGCTGATATCCCGGTGAGTTTTGGGACTGCCAATTTAAGATGGACTTGATATATCAAACTGGTAGAAAAACCCTTTTGCGTCCTCCATGAGCCATTAGGCCTATCATTCACGAAATTCTATTGAAGATATTTGAAAATTCCACGTAGAAAAGGACAATATTTTATAATCAGCCAGATATGTGACCTGGAAAATCTTTAAGCTTCCAGTGAGATCGTAGTTTCGTTAACTTCTATGTTTGTCTTCACTCTTTTTTGATATATCTTCATTATTTTCTATTTTCAGATCATGAAGAGTTTATTGCAGACTTCAATTCTTTACTTGGTTATAACAATAACCTCGCATACGGTATGAGCATTCCATTTATATTTCATTTCATTTGAGTTCTTAAATTTCACAGCATAGCTAAAAATGATGGGGGCTCAGTGGGTTGATACCCTTGTAGGTGCCAAAGAATTAATTCCGTTTTACTTTCTGTCTTAAGCATTTGAAATTCGTTTTGCGAGTGCCTCTTCGCTCTTTTCATAGCACTATATCGCTCGAGGGAGGGTTCTAGAAAAAAAAGGGGCAATTTCATGCCTAAACCAAAGTCAATCTATTAAATGGCTAGAATACACATAGGCTATCGGGAAAATTTGGAGAAGGGTAAGCCAAATTCGACTGCGCTTCTGCTCATTGTCATATTACTAAGAACGGTCTTTCTTGAGTGCTCTTTCAGAGAAAATCTTGCAGCTCTTGTCGCAATCTTTGGGCTTTAGGTTTCCGTGCTTTATATTCAGCATTCTGTTGCAGTTTGCTTCACCTATTGGAGATATTCGGCGGTCAAAGCGCGCACTTTGTGCAGAAAGCGACGAACGATGCATCGAAGATGAGTATTGGAAGGAGGTATTGCCTCTTGGGTTCTTCGTCAACAGCAATGCCGTTGGCGGTGGTGGCGGAGCAGCCACTGGATCTAAGCGTGCAATGCCTGGACCATTATACGCTGGCAGTGGTAGTGGTCACATGATCCAGAGGTCAGACATCCCTGGCCAAAAGGCCCAGAATGCACAGGCTTCAGAACAAACTGTCAAGACGAGTGCTGCCATCGTCAAGAATGACGTCAGTCCTCCTGCGCCCGCACCAGCCCCCGTGGATACTCCTGCACCGCAACCCACAACGGAAAAAGACGGCAACAAGGTAGGTTTTTTTGCGTAACAACAACTTGTTCTCTAAATTAGTGCTTATAGGCATACCAAATGCCAGAAAAACCTCTTAAGAGTGCTGCCTAAATTATTGGTAAAAAGAAATGGAACAGTCTTCTTGAAAGGCCAAAGCTGTTATAATGTTGAAAAAAGACCAAGATTAGCAGTCATTAGCTGTTTTATAAAGCTAACATACAGGTTTTGTGTTCGTGCTACTTAGATATTCGAAGATACAAATTATGATCATGATAAAAAATTATTGACTTGGATATGTTTCAGGGATAGCCCTTCTTTTGTAATAATGAAATAGCATGAACTGGTGGTTCTGTTATTTAGGGTCCTATATGTAATATTTTAATGCCTTTAAGTATAAAGGAAGGTAAGTGACATTTTAAGCTGTTTGTGAGAGATGAAAAACTGTCATGTGGCTATAACAAAATGATTGGTTCCTCGTTATAAATACTTCTTTTTACAGCGAAAGGTCGTTTTCTGCCAAGAAGAGAAGGAATGGCTGCAGTGCCCCATGTACCGTGTCATCAAAATCAACAAAGCATTCTGGGGACGTAAAGATCACACGTCATGCAGTGACAAAGCGGTAACGAGAACGCTGAAAACTGAAAAGCTGTGCGCTCAAGACGAAGCAAACACGATGAAGAAAGTTGAGACCATGTGCAACGACGAAGAGGCCTGTGAACTGGTTGCTTCAGAGACCTTCTTCGACAGAGCTGATTGTCCTGATGTTTACAAATACGTTGAATTAGAGTACGAATGTCTACACAGGGAAATGAGGATTAAGGAAACTGGCTCATCGTGAAAAAGTAGTAGGAAAGTTGGATGATTAAGAAATACTCCTAAATACTAGATATGTTTTATGGGACATGGCAAAATTAGTCTTGACCCAGCGAAAATGCGCAATTTTTAACAAAATGTTGGACCAATTTTTTATTAACAAATATCAACGTGAGAGCCAGAATTTTTCATTTAAAAAAAAGGTGAAAATGCTTACGAGTCGTTTTGTGTGTGAAAAAAATGAAATTGCGATCACAGTTAAAGAAATAAGACGACACACATTGATGTGAAAATTATACATGATAAAATATGAAATCTCAGCTATTCTCTTTTCAAGCTATATATTAGCAAGATGTAAAATACTTCTCTTCAGTGTTGTTATGTAATTTAGAATTTACTTATATTTTCTGTATAAGACCTTTGGACGATCCGGTTTTTCTTATATCCTGAATAAAATTTTCTCTGTTTTTAATGTGAGGTTTGTAATGTGAAGTCATAAAACAAGGGTGCGAATCTATCAGTTTCGATTTAAACGAAATAGATACTTCACCGTGTGTAACAATTTTAGCCTCGTTACATGAAGTACCTGTTTTGGTTATTAAAGAGATAAGTTGTAAAATAAAGAATCTTGTTTTTATAAAGATTGTCTGATTAGAAGAAATTATAAACAGCTTGTCTTATTTTCTCGCTTCCTGGACAAAAAACCAATATTCCAAAGAAAGCTTTGGTTACAAAACCAGAAAGTATGGAAAAAGTTTTATTTTCTGTACATGACAATTGTGTAACTGGAATTATTGCTCGAAGCACCCCAGTATCCTTGACAGAAAATTTGAAGAAAACAAACTTTTTTATTTACCAGAGATAACAAGACTACTATTTTAGGGAAAGAGGACCAGGACACCGCTTGAAAGGCACTGCTTCTCAGTGTCCTAGAAACTATTATCGGAAGATAGGTAATAGAAAAAAGAAGCCTTTTGGGGTCTCGTTAGCAAGCGTTACCTTTAAGGATGTAGTTCACACTTTTGAAAAAGCATTTTCAAAAAATTTTCAGTTTTCATTTTTTTGTTTCATTCTACGCCAAAATTATCGTAGAATTCGGTAGAAATAGTTATTTTGACAACCACATTGAGGTTTAGACACAATTAACTTGTTTTTCGACAGTAGTCGGAAGTTTATTCCTTAGCAACGACTTTTTAGCGTTGCTAAGGAGCTCATTTTTGTGTCTTTTTGTAAGAAATTACCCCCAAGCCTGCAGGCTTTCCCTGTGGAATGATAAACATCTTATGAACACCCTGTGGTAGCCTCTTTTGCGATCAGAGGCTGAGAAACACGCCAAATTCGCACACTTTACAGTCACTTAGATGTTGGATTGCGAAACGGAATACAAATTTATTCTGATAATGCCTTTATTGAATCGATATTATAAGTAAAACATGCCACCGAATAAAAGAAGGGCTCTAGCAAGTAGAGTTAAGAGGAAAAGGAGGTTTTTTGGCATTCGCAAGCAGGATATTGCTAGTAGACTTGAATCTGACACTCGGCCTAGGCCTAGTGACGATATGGAGCCCAGTTCGTCTTTCACACCAATGAGCTCAGTTCAATCTAGGACAGCACAAAAATTGTTGAATTCGTCGTTTGAAGAACTAAATGATAGTATGAGGGTGCTTACAAGAAGATCATCGAAGAAAATGGGCCTTTCTAAGCAAAAGCAAATTGAACAAGCTGATGGTTTCACTATTATTGATCTGTCTCTGCTCCAAGAAGCTTTGCAATCCTCTACCAATTGTAGAGCTTGTAAAAGATCAGATTCTCAGTTGAAGATCTTGAAGGATAGCAGAAAGAAGCATGAGCTTGCTGAGACATTGATCATTAAGTGTTCTTGTTGCTCAGCAGAGACAATCTTCCACACCAGCAAAAAGTTAGACAAAGGTAAATTCGAAGTAAACACAAGATCAGTCATGGCATGCAATTCTTTGAAAGGTGGACGAAAAATTCTTTCAAATTTTTGTGGAATGATGAATTTACCTTCACCACTAACTAGTGCTTCCTATGCAAGGCAGTTGAAGTCTTCTGCCAAAATTTCAAGAGAAGTTGCTGAAAAACAGATGAAGGATGCAGCAAATCGTCTCAAGAAAAGTGTTTTGGAACAGAATCCCAATGCCTATCTAGATGACATGGATGATACTATTTCTGTTGCTGTCAGTGTTGATGGAACATGGCAAAAACGAGGATACTCTTCTAAGTATGGAGTCGTTGTCGTGGTTCTAATGGAAACTGGCGAGGTTGTCGATTTTGAAGTATTGTCAATGCATTGCCATGAATGCAGAAAACATCAACATGAAAATAAAGATAGTGAAGCTTTTAAAAGATGGAAAGCAAAACACGATGCCTCTTGTCAAATAAATTATGAAGGTTCATCTGGTGGTATGGAAGGAATTGGTGCAGCCAGAATTTTCCTAAGATCAATTGAAGGAAAGGGATTAAAATATACAACTTTTATTGGAGATGGTGACAGTGACACCTTCAAGGTTGTGAGTAAGGAATTGGAAAGAGCTTATGGAAGCAGGTATCAGGTTGTAAAGGAGGAATGCATAGGACATATACAGAAGCGTATGGGAAATGCCCTAAGAACACTTCTGAAAGAAATGAAAGGTAAAAAGATGTTAGATGGGAAAACAATAGGTGGTAAAGGGAGATTGACAAAAGAAAGAATTGACAGTTTCCAAAGGTATTTTGGTAATTCCATAAGAGCCAACAGAGGTAACCTGGTTCAGATGCAGAATGATGTTTGGGCAATTTTTCACCATTCAGTCATGCCAGCAACAGCATCTACCCTTAATGATCAGCACAAATTTTGCCCTAAAGGCAAAGACTCTTGGTGCAAATTTAATGCAGAGCTAATTACTGGCAAGAAGAGTTATGATGGAAGCAAAAGATTACCAAGCTCCTTTTTTGACATTTTAGAGCCTATCTTCAAAAGATTGACATCAAAGGATTTGCTTGAGAGATGCCTGAAAGGTGTAACGCAAAATGCAAATGAGAGTCTAAACCATATGATCTGGGAAAGGTGTCCCAAAGCAACCTTCTGTAGCAAAGTTAGAATAGAGTCTGCAGTATCAGAAGCAGTTTGCTGTTTTAACACTGGTGCTGGATCAAGGGCACTAATGTTAAAAGAAGCTGGAATTGAGGATATTGGAGAGGAATCTTTGAAGTCTCTTCAGAAGGAAGACCACATTCGCCAAATTTCTGCAGCACAGAAAGTCACTTCAAAGTATAAAAGTTGGCGAATAAGTAGAAAAAGGACCAAAACTAACATGAAAAGATCTGAAAAAGAACATTATGAACCTGGGGCCTTTGACAGTAGAGGTGAAAAGCCAATCTCAACTAAAAGAAGAAAGAGAAATCAGTACTCTGATTGCAACAAACAAAATAAAGTTGACCAATCTGTTTCTGATGACGTAATAACAGACATCCCAATAACATTTGCAGTTCCTTTGGAGAATATAGTGAACATTTGAAAACTTATTAGCAAAATAAGTATATTAAAACCAGAGGTCAGACATCCCTGGCCAAAAGGCCCAGAATGCACAGGCTTCAGAACAAACTGTCAAGACGAGTGCTGCCATCGTCAAGAATGACGTCAGTCCTCCTGCGCCCGCACCAGCCCCCGTGGATACTCCTGCACCGCAACCCACAACGGAAAAAGACGGCAACAAGGTAGGTTTTTTTGCGTAACAACAACTTGTTCTCTAAATTAGTGCTTATAGGCATACCAAATGCCAGAAAAACCTCTTAAGAGTGCTGCCTAAATTATTGGTAAAAAGAAATGGAACAGTCTTCTTGAAAGGCCAAAGCTGTTATAATGTTGAAAAAAGACCAAGATTAGCAGTCATTAGCTGTTTTATAAAGCTAACATACAGGTTTTGTGTTCGTGCTACTTAGATATTCGAAGATACAAATTATGATCATGATAAAAAATTATTGACTTGGATATGTTTCAGGGATAGCCCTTCTTTTGTAATAATGAAATAGCATGAACTGGTGGTTCTGTTATTTAGGGTCCTATATGTAATATTTTAATGCCTTTAAGTATAAAGGAAGGTAAGTGACATTTTAAGCTGTTTGTGAGAGATGAAAAACTGTCATGTGGCTATAACAAAATGATTGGTTCCTCGTTATAAATACTTCTTTTTACAGCGAAAGGTCGTTTTCTGCCAAGAAGAGAAGGAATGGCTGCAGTGCCCCATGTACCGTGTCATCAAAATCAACAAAGCATTCTGGGGACGTAAAGATCACACGTCATGCAGTGACAAAGCGGTAACGAGAACGCTGAAAACTGAAAAGCTGTGCGCTCAAGACGAAGCAAACACGATGAAGAAAGTTGAGACCATGTGCAACGACGAAGAGGCCTGTGAACTGGTTGCTTCAGAGACCTTCTTCGACAGAGCTGATTGTCCTGATGTTTACAAATACGTTGAATTAGAGTACGAATGTCTACACAGGGAAATGAGGATTAAGGAAACTGGCTCATCGTGAAAAAGTAGTAGGAAAGTTGGATGATTAAGAAATACTCCTAAATACTAGATATGTTTTATGGGACATGGCAAAATTAGTCTTGACCCAGCGAAAATGCGCAATTTTTAACAAAATGTTGGACCAATTTTTTATTAACAAATATCAACGTGAGAGCCAGAATTTTTCATTTAAAAAAAAGGTGAAAATGCTTACGAGTCGTTTTGTGTGTGAAAAAAATGAAATTGCGATCACAGTTAAAGAAATAAGACGACACACATTGATGTGAAAATTATACATGATAAAATATGAAATCTCAGCTATTCTCTTTTCAAGCTATATATTAGCAAGATGTAAAATACTTCTCTTCAGTGTTGTTATGTAATTTAGAATTTACTTATATTTTCTGTATAAGACCTTTGGACGATCCGGTTTTTCTTATATCCTGAATAAAATTTTCTCTGTTTTTAATGTGAGGTTTGTAATGTGAAGTCATAAAACAAGGGTGCGAATCTATCAGTTTCGATTTAAACGAAATAGATACTTCACCGTGTGTAACAATTTTAGCCTCGTTACATGAAGTACCTGTTTTGGTTATTAAAGAGATAAGTTGTAAAATAAAGAATCTTGTTTTTATAAAGATTGTCTGATTAGAAGAAATTATAAACAGCTTGTCTTATTTTCTCGCTTCCTGGACAAAAAACCAATATTCCAAAGAAAGCTTTGGTTACAAAACCAGAAAGTATGGAAAAAGTTTTATTTTCTGTACATGACAATTGTGTAACTGGAATTATTGCTCGAAGCACCCCAGTATCCTTGACAGAAAATTTGAAGAAAACAAACTTTTTTATTTACCAGAGATAACAAGACTACTATTTTAGGGAAAGAGGACCAGGACACCGCTTGAAAGGCACTGCTTCTCAGTGTCCTAGAAACTATTATCGGAAGATAGGTAATAGAAAAAAGAAGCCTTTTGGGGTCTCGTTAGCAAGCGTTACCTTTAAGGATGTAGTTCACACTTTTGAAAAAGCATTTTCAAAAAATTTTCAGTTTTCATTTTTTTGTTTCATTCTACGCCAAAATTATCGTAGAATTCGGTAGAAATAGTTATTTTGACAACCACATTGAGGTTTAGACACAATTAACTTGTTTTTCGACAGTAGTCGGAAGTTTATTCCTTAGCAACGACTTTTTAGCGTTGCTAAGGAGCTCATTTTTGTGTCTTTTTGTAAGAAATTACCCCCAAGCCTGCAGGCTTTCCCTGTGGAATGATAAACATCTTATGAACACCCTGTGGTAGCCTCTTTTGCGATCAGAGGCTGAGAAACACGCCAAATTCGCACACTTTACAGTCACTTAGATGTTGGATTGCGAAACGGAATACAAATTTATTCTGATAATGCCTTTATTGAATCGATATTATAAGTAAAACATGCCATCGAATAAAAGAAGGGCTCTAGCAAGTAGAGTTAAGAGGAAAAGGAGGTTTTTTGGCATTCGCAAGCAGGATATTGCTAGTAGACTTGAATCTGACACTCGGCCTAGGCCTAGTGACGATATGGAGCCCAGTTCGTCTTTCACACCAATGAGCTCAGTTCAATCTAGGACAGCACAAAAATTGTTGAATTCGTCGTTTGAAGAACTAAATGATAGTATGAGGGTGCTTACAAGAAGATCATCGAAGAAAATGGGCCTTTCTAAGCAAAAGCAAATTGAACAAGCTGATGGTTTCACTATTATTGATCTGTCTCTGCTCCAAGAAGCTTTGCAATCCTCTACCAATTGTAGAGCTTGTAAAAGATCAGATTCTCAGTTGAAGATCTTGAAGGATAGCAGAAAGAAGCATGAGCTTGCTGAGACATTGATCATTAAGTGTTCTTGTTGCTCAGCAGAGACAATCTTCCACACCAGCAAAAAGTTAGACAAAGGTAAATTCGAAGTAAACACAAGATCAGTCATGGCATGCAATTCTTTGAAAGGTGGACGCAAAATTCTTTCAAATTTTTGTGGAATGATGAATTTACCTTCACCACTAACTAGTGCTTCCTATGCAAGGCAGTTGAAGTCTTCTGCCAAAATTTCAAGAGAAGTTGCTGAAAAACAGATGAAGGATGCAGCAAATCGTCTTAAGAAAAGTGTTTTGGAACAGAATCCCAATGCCTATCTAGATGATATGGATAATACTATTTCTGTTGCTGTCAGTGTTGATGGAACATGGCAAAAACGAGGATACTCTTCTAAGTATGGAGTCGTTGTCGTGGTTCTAATGGAAACTGGCGAGGTTGTCGATTTTGAAGTATTGTCAATGCATTGCCATGAATGCAGAAAACATCAACATGAAAATAAAGATAGTGAAGCTTTTAAAAGATGGAAAGCAAAACACGATGCCTCTTGTCAAATAAATTATGAAGGTTCATCTGGTGGTATGGAAGGAATTGGTGCAGCCAGAATTTTCCTAAGATCAATTGAAGGAAAGGGATTAAAATATACAACTTTTATTGGAGATGGTGACAGTGACACCTTCAAGGTTGTGAGTAAGGAATTGGAAAGAGCTTATGGAAGCAGGTATCAGGTTGTAAAGGAGGAATGCATAGGACATATACAGAAGCGTATGGGAAATGCCCTAAGAACACTTCTGAAAGAAATGAAAGGTAAAAAGATGTTAGATGGGAAAACAATAGGTGGTAAAGGGAGATTGACAAAAGAAAGAATTGACAGTTTCCAAAGGTATTTTGGTAATTCCATAAGAGCCAACAGAGGTAACCTGGCTCAGATGCAGAATGATGTTTGGGCAATTTTTCACCATTCAGTCATGCCAGCAACAGCATCTACCCTTAATGATCAGCACAAATTTTGCCCTAAAGGCAAAGACTCTTGGTGCAAATTTAATGCAGAGCTAATTACTGGCAAGAAGAGTTATGATGGAAGCAAAAGATTACAAAGCTCCTTTTTTGACATTTTAGAGCCTATCTTCAAAAGATTGACATCAAAGGATTTGCTTGAGAGATGCCTGAAAGGTGTAACGCAAAATGCAAATGAGAGTCTAAACCATATGATCTGGGAAAGGTGTCCCAAAGCAACCTTCTGTAGCAAAGTTAGAATAGAGTCTGCAGTATCAGAAGCAGTTTGCTGTTTTAACACTGGTGCTGGATCAAGGGCACTAATGTTAAAAGAAGCTGGAATTGAGGATATTGGAGAGGAATCTTTGAAGTCTCTTCAGAAGGAAGACCACATTCGCCAAATTTCTGCAGCACAGAAAGTCACTTCAAAGTATTAAAGTTGGCGAATAAGTAGAAAAAGGACCAAAACTAACATGAAAAGATCTGAAAAAGAACATTATGAACCTGGGGCCTTTGACAGTAGAGGTGAAAAGCCAATCTCAACTAAAAGAAGAAAGAGAAATCAGTACTCTGATTGCAACAAACAAAATAAAGTTGACCAATCTGTTTCTGATGACGTAATAACAGACATCCCAATAACATTTGCAGTTCCTTTGGAGAATATAGTGAACATTTGAAAACTTATTAGCAAAATAAGTATATTAAAATAATGCTTAGTCTTTTTTAAGCCAAACTGGGGGTAAATATGAAGTTATGGCCCCAGATAGATCCAAGAATATTGAAAAAAGATAGCCAAAACTTTAAAGTCAATTTTCTCAAAAACACTGTTTTTGGGAATCATGAAATTGGGCAGGAGATAACTTTTACATATGATAAGCAATCTTCTTGAAATTTTCACAGTCTGTAGCAAATAATATGAAAAGTGGAATGAATAGAGGAATTTTTCAAATTTCAAATATGGTAGCCGTTACCATGGAAACATGGTTTTTTGCCATTATTTCCTTTTTAAGTGAAAATTTTCAGGAATTGTCTATTCATTGCACACATGCACTCAAGTGGAATACACAGTAAAAATTTGAGCTGAATAGGAGATTCCATTAAAAAGTTATCGACTGCCCAAGAAAAAAAGAGCGCGTCGTTAAAATTTGCATTAATTAGCATAATTAATATTTTTCTTAAAAAAATCTTAATTTTCAATTGCATCATATCTTCAACTTTCACTCTTGAAAAGTTGAATGTGTTACATGAAGGAACCTTTTATTTATGTCCATATGTGTCTGCCTCAGTGCAAGTTTTTAAAAGTGTGAATTACTACCTTAAGGCGTTTTAGAATGCAGTACCCCATTATGAGGTATGTCAGCTTGAGTCGGAGGAAAATTTCTCTTTGGATAACATAAAATAGCGCGAGGATGGCTCAGTGACTGGGTCGCTGACTACAGACCGATGGGTCCGTTGTTCGAGTCCCAGGCATGACCAAATTTTAACTTAGAGAAAAGAGAGTCACCAGGTCTCTGTATTTGCAGGCGTAGGAATCACGAGGTGTGGTCACATCGAGAGGAAGGACCAAGAATTGATCGATAAGCATAGCTGTTCAGTGTCAAAAACTACCTTCGGAAACAATAAAATAAATAAAATAAAATAAAATAAAATAAAATAAAATAAAATAAAATAAAATAAAATAAAATAAAATAAAATAAAATAAAATAAAATAAAATAAAATAAATAAATAAAATACAATACAATACAATACAATACAATACAATACAATACAATACAATATAATACAATACAATACAATACAATATAATACAATATAATATAATACAATACAATACAATATAAATTCAGAATCTTAAACGCATTATAACTATTTACTTATTCAGTTACTGTATGTTTTGATTGTTTCTTGTAGAATTTACATCTATAAGTCAAGAGCCACAACTTGCCTCTTTCATACCACCTCTTCGTCCCTAATACCAAAGTTTGTTTTGAGAAACGCCTTCCTTAGGGATTTCTCATCGTAGAGCCAACCCTTATACCCTCGTATGAGAATACTTGATGCTTTCACTACCTAGCAGTGTGGTAGGATGGCAGACTTAAAGTTGTCATCTCACGAAGGATAAATATTCATTGTGAGATCTTGTACAAACAATATAAAAACAGCCAAGTCATTACGGTCTTTCTACGAATCTGGGGTTCTTTATAAGAAAAGACGAATACTTGGATGGATGGTGGGTGGACTGGATGAGGCTGTTACTGATCTTAGTCGTTTTTACAAAACATAGGGGCATTTAGATCCCAAGAGGGGTGCCATTGGCAGAAAAGACACACGAAATTAAAGTCCCAGATGATAAATTGTGTGCTAAGAATGTTCTATCGGCGGATGCTAGATCTTGGATTGCATGATACAAATTCTTATATCTTCCCTTGAGAAAAAAACTTTTGGCCTCAACAGCCTAGCTAAATATGCATGCTTACAAAGAAATATTCTTTAAAAATAGCAATTTATTGAATAGAGTTGAGGAGAAAAAAGATACAACGTCAAAGAAAAGAAGATTTCAATTTGTTTCCACTTCTATGCTGGGACCATGGATCTATGTATCGTTGAACAGATGGTGCACAATTGCAAGCTTTCCAAACCATGACGGGTTTTAGGCGCTTCTTCATTCGCGTAATCGCAGTCAATGGAGCGGGTAGACAGGCCTTTTGCGGCACCAAGGCGTGTGATCACATGATTCGGTCATTTCATAATTGTAAACAACCTCGTATTGACAACAGCGATCATCTGCCTTGCTCGCGGCGAAACACGAATTTCAGATGGAAAGTTGGCTGCATCGCAGAGCTTGAACAACAAACAGCAAAGGTAGCCTTAATTCTATCAATTAAAGGAGAAAGGAAATTGGATACATGAAGAGAATTCTTACCAACATCGTAGTGGAAAAGCGATAAAAGAAACAATATGCCTAAAGCTGCTTTACTGTTAGTGATAGCATTCATAACTAGTGTATTGGGTCACCAAAAGAAGTTGACAAACTGGGTGAAAATGCCAGAGTCAATCGGTTTAGCTTGCGAAGGAGAGTATGTTGATATAAACTGTCCTAATTACGAAGGAATCAGAATTGTAGACGCGTTCTGGGGCCGAGATGACGTCACGACATGCCAACCGGGGCAGCCATTGGCAACGAAGAGTTATAAGGACATGTGCAAGCCAGTTCAAAAAGATTATGCTAAACTGAAGATCAAACAAATGTGCCACGGGATTGAGTCTTGCAGGATTCCCGCAACGACGGTATTCTTTGATACCGAGCTTTGCCCCAATGTTTTGAAATACCTACGAGTGCTTTATGAATGCAGGCATATGACTGGAATGAAAAAATCATTGATTGAGAGACTACGCGGAAAAGATTCGAAGGCTAGTTAGACTTTGAATATTTGTTGGACTGTGGTTCTCGAATGGTGATGGTTTACTTGGCAAGGAAGATTGAAGCCTCCTAGGAGTTTCCAGATATGACCTACGAGTAGAGATTTATACAAAAGAAGGTTTTACGGACTGTCCATTTGAGTTAAACATTTAACAATAGGCATATCTGCAACGAAAACATCACTTGTTTACAACAGACTCTTTAGGGGTCTTTGGTAATATTCAGGAATACGTCCCTATGCATGGAATATGTTAATAAAAGAAGTTCTAAGGGTACATCTCTTAAAAGTCTTTAATATACGACAATTGCTTCCAGATAACGTACACCCTGGCTTCCCAAGCCAACGGAATGATTTTAGACTAAGATTGACTAAGATGTTATATTCTCTGAGCACGAACACATTATTAGCAAACCAAAACAATCTAGTCATTCTAGAACCCAGCCCTTATTTATTGGTATCTTCTATGAATGCCTTAAGCATACTAATTCAATTCAGATAATTGAAATAGACCTTAGGTATTAGGTCAATCACTTAAAGTAAGTATGCTATAAAAATGAAGCATTACAAAAAGGGTCTTCTTCACGAAAATATTTAATTTCTACATAATATTAACAAGATAACTTTTCCTAAAAAACGTGACAGCCACACAGCCCATTTTAGTGACTTTGCAATATAACTGCAATTATGCATCCATGCATACATTATAATAATTAATATTATAAGAAATATTAGAAATTATATTATAAAAATGGAAATTGCAATTTCCAAAATTTATGGTATTGTAAGAAACTAAAAATACCGAATAAGATTGGTCATTTAATATTTCTTTAGACATCTACTAAACTTGCGTCTTATCTGAATGAGCCGTGGTTGAATTTACTTTTAAAGTACTGGCTATATCTTAAATAGATTCATCAAGTTTAAAGATGACAAAGATTTGTCAATCTGAATTATTATTTTGGTAACAGTAAAAATTAAAAACCGATATGAAGCAACGTTTAACAACATTTACTATTTCAAATAAAAATCAAATTTTAAAAAAAGATAGAAATACTCTTTCAAAAATAAATACTTTCAGTCGTTATTGAATGAAAGAAAGACTTGACATCTTTATTATTTTGCTTGCAACCTTAACAAAAAAGTTTAAACAGCGTAATTCAAACTATACAACTAACTTACTCTAGAAGCTAAATAATATATACAACATGTGTTAAAAAATAAATCCAGTTTACAGGTTAATAATACCAATGGATAACGACATTTCTTGACAGCAAGTAAAACTGAAAAATAATTAACAATTAAAAAAGCTAATTAGCTTGATTTTTATCAACAACTTTATTTGTTTATGTTACGAAAACTTGTGTCAAAGGTTAGAACACAGGGTAGCAGGATAGTGCGGCCTATTTAAAATGTTTATTGCCAAGTCTGACCTAAACTTTTACAAGACGCAAATCTCGATTCAATTTCTTCAAATCTTTCAAAACAATTACCCAATTAAGCCACCCGAAAATCAACATTTGCCTAAAAAATTCTCCAACTTGATGAAGAATTTAACTAAACCACATGAAGTGAAATGAGCAAAGTTGTAAAGTGCTAAAACATGACACGAAACAGGCCAAGGTGAATTGCGATAAAATAGAGCAATTTCAAATTCTTTCACATTTTCAAAGAAAGTAACTCTAGAATTTCTAAATCAAGGAACACAGTTTTGCAAAATTTCTAACTTCCCACAGAAGGATATCGTACTTCAATCTACATGTACAAAGATTCTTATTAACAACAAATCTCAATTGTTAGCAACAACATTTTCATTACTTCAAAATAGGAAGCAGGAAAATTTTGTAGTAGCAAGAAGAAGTAGCAAATAATAAAAATAAGAAAGCAGAGAGAGAAAGAGGAGAAGTTTTCGTAAAAAATGCCAATCAGAAGGAAATGCAACTAAAAAATAGGGTAACCATGACCAAGAAAGAAATCGATCTCGATTCTTAATTCTTTAAAAGAGTACATTTAGGCTTGCATTTTCCATCAATGCATCTGCCTCAAGAAAAACCAAGTGAAACTCAAGCCCTGATAAACTCGCGGGCCTAGAAGCAGGTAGCCAGTGATCATTAAAGCAAATCACTAGCTTGTATGGGACCCATTTGTGCTGGTCACGCATGGCTGCAGATCAAGAATTAAGTCAATGATGCATAAAATAGATCGATGCACGATTCTTTTCAGTTTATTCACTGAAGCCAAACAGCTGAGTTGTGCTGCAATGTTCTCATTGCTTGGGAATGAACTATGACCTAGCCGAGCTCTGCCTGCGAAATCTAAACAACATCCAACTAAAATAACACAATTATTTTGCACAAAATATATATAATTTCTTCAACCGGAGATTTTACTTCGCAGATTTCACGGAAATACGTCTTTTAAACCGGATATATTATTCATTGTTGTTGTAATCTTTGGAGCACAGATGCAGTAAAATAGAGAGCTGGAAAGGCTATAAACACAAAGGTAAGACGAGGCTACAATATCATCTATCGCTTACTGATGCAAACTTCAAGAAAATTATTATCAAAGTGCAGCTTATGGAGTATATTGCTAGATATAAGTATATTGGCGAAGATTTAGTGAGATATCAAACTAGTTTTGTTTGATTTATCAATAGTTATGAAGAAATAAACTCTACATTAATTTCTAAGCTGCTGCAGAAGCATTCTACAGAGTCGAACCGAAAATAATCGCTTCCATCAGTGTTACATATTTGCCGCTTTTAATCTTCCAATACTCCAATAAGAACATAAAGTGAATATTCAATCTGCAATAAACTGTTTCTGAAGAACTGTACAAAGAAATTAATCGCGGAAAGGTCCTAGGCTGTAAACGACTGAAGCACATATCAGTATTTGCCTTATTAAGCTGATTTAACGCGTTATAAGTAATATCGCTTGGCAATTATAGATCTGCACTGAGTTTATTTCAGTGCTTGTTCTGCTGGATATACTGGAAAATGCGGTTAAAAAGCAAAAGGTTTCGGTAGTGGCCTGAATGTTTATTGAGACTGATCAGGAAAAATAGGCTGAATTCTATGTAGACTCTACTAAAAGAACAATGCATTTAAAACGACGGAAATAGTTGGAATTGTTAGTAGTTTGTTTGAAGAAAGAAATTATATGAAGCAAATCAAATGTGTCTTTCTGCAATATGATGTCTAGAATAAATATAGCTTGGAGCTAGCGAAGATAAAACAGATTTAAAGAATATACTGCTTTAAGACAGCAATTAATTTTATAAAAAAAGGAATTCCACAATGACTAAATATCAGTGATTCCTAATTATGCACTCTACACAGGAAGGACGTAGGCAATAGTGGCCCTTCGTAGCTTCTGATTAGATAAAGTCGATTAAAACGTAGGAAGACACTGAAAAATAAATACAAAGTGCACAGTAGATTATAGTAGTTAAACGACACAAATGTTATCATAAAGAGAGAGAAACATACTTGAGCTCCGATAGACATATCTTGGGTCATAGCCATTCGTAAAAAACGAGAAAACCCTTAATGATTGTCAGGGCTAAATTCCTCAAGCATTTGATTTTAAGCTAATTTTATTCAGATGTACGATATCACGAGCTTATAATAAAGATATCAAACTAGGCTTGATGGAAAGGTAGTGGGAATACGATGCGTTTGACAATGTACGCTGGAGTGCTGTTGCAGTGAAATCTAAACTGCAAGGCCCGGGGTTTGACTTGAGATAAAACGTGGGCATCCAAATCATAAACAAGCTGGAGATAACCAAGGGATCTCACCGTCGAAAACTAACTGATATCATGTGCAAGCAAGGAGATAATTTGCACCACCACTTTATATATATGAATATATCAACTCTCAATGACTTAAGGAAAAGAACAAACTTTGCTAAAAGAACCAGAACATAAGTATATTTAGCAAAGATACTTTAATGCTTTAAAAAATTAAAACCTGTGTTCTTATGTTCTAGATGAGACGTATACGACTCAAGTTCGGCTTGTGGCCGACAATTCTCCTTGCACTTGGATTGGTAAGTAAAACTTTTATTACTTTTTGTAAGACATTTCATATTTGTCAAGGTTCAAATATTTCCGTGAAATCAGTCACATACAAAGCCAACTTACATTCAACATAGCAAAAATACAAAGTATGAAAATATCAATCATTTTATATTTGTAGGTACTTGTACACGCAGAGATCGCAAAAGCTTTTAACCTCGAAGAAATTTTGAACGCAATAACACCAGACTCTTCGGAATCGCAAATACGTCACCCAGATCATGAATTCACTCGATTTAGACGAACTAGAATGCGTAGGTCAGAGGAAAAAGATATCGAGAGTGACGTCACAGAGTATGCTGATAATGCGAGTGGCGAGGGAGATGATACCAAGGCTGACACGAGCGATGACAGTAATGCCGAGCAGAAGGATGACGTCACGGAGTCAGGGGATACTGATGATGGATCGTCCTCAGGGGACGACGAAGAGCCACAGGATAAAAGGGGTAATATTGCTAACAATAGTGACAAGCTTGATATCAAGTCGGCACAACAGGAAGCCAATCAAGCTAGCAAAACTGATGACTTCAAATTTCCAGAGACAAGCAAACAGACAAATGCACCATCCCTGGGCACATCAGCCAACAGTGGATCGGAGGCTAGGCAAACTGTTGAAGCTTTTGAAAACCAAAATAATACCGCAGAGGCTAAAAATAATACTGCAGAGATTGGACGGCAAGAGAGCAGTATTTCCAATTTTACGTTACCAGGTGCAAATGTAACAGGTGAAACTGTTGCAAATGAGACAATGCCTGTTGTGACAAATGAGACAGGGGTGAATGGTACCAATGATATAAGTCAAAATGGAACATCGACTGTGCAGCCATCTAACAGTCTGGATGAAACTTCACGAGTGCAGGCCCCTAATGCAACATCAAGTGCCGATAACACATCAGCCGGTAATGGAGGAAACACGGAGGAGGAAGCAAAGAAAGTTAGTGCAGAGGAGGAGAAAATGGAGGCAGCAGTTATTGGAAACATGCAGAGTGCAGCAGCGATAAACAACACCACAACCAAACCGGAAGATAAGTCCGAGGTAATCATGTTCTCTGAAAAAGAGATGCAGAAAAACTACACAACTGTACCATTGAACACGGAGGTAGGCGCTGCTCCCACTGCAAAGTATTTCACAAATGTCAACAAAACTCAACCAGAGTTAGCAAATCAAACAACTACAAATGCAACCGTAGACGCCAATCAAGCAACGATTGCCAAGCCACAAGCAGTAACGCTGCAAAGAGGACTGGAATCAAGAAGAAAAGTGAAGAGCTGATGACAGCAGAAGAGATCGTAGAGGATATGGATTCTGAGAGTGATGAAGAAGATGAAGAGGGTACCAACTCATCTGCATCCGGGTCAGGATCCGGATCAGGCAATTTAGAGCAAGAAACAGAAGAAAAGCCAAAAGCAATCAAGGCGGAAAATAAAGAAAAACCGATTGCTAAAGCCAAGACTGCAAGCCTTACAGCAAATGAAGCCGCATTTTTGTCATCGATGGAGAATGATGATGAATCTTCTGGGTCAAACCTTGAGGTAACACCAGAATCCGGGTCCGGATCTGGAGACAGTGTTGAGAAAGCGGTCGCAGCAGAAGTGAACCAAAAGAAAGTAGAAAAGATCAAAGAAACGAAAAAGCAAGAAGAAAGCCAGCAAGTGCAGTCCAAGTCGATGACAAAGACAAAGCAACAACAACAGCAACAGGCAACCGTTCAACAAGCATCTGCAACAAACTGGCAGCAGACAATGACAAATTCCTATTCGAATGCTGGGTCAAATACGATGCCTCAGCAAGCAACTAAATCCAATACAGCTACAACTTTGAAGAAACCGGCCAATCAACAGCCCGCAAAGACCGCTGTTCAGATCAACAAACAACAACAGCAACAGCAAAAACAACAGCAACAACATGGATTCCAAAAGCCAAAACAGACAGCTAAACAACAACAGAATGCATTGAACCAAGGCGCAGGCGCAGAGAAGCGACCAGAAGCTAAAGCAAGTCAGTATAAAGCAAGCACAACTGCAGCAAAAACACAACAGCACAGCCAGGCAACTGCTCCAGCACAGTCTTATGTGCAGGCAAGCAATGGGCCTAAAGTTACCGCAAATACCCAACAAGGAGCATCGAAACCTGGAAAGGCAGCTCTAAAAGCAAAGAATTCAGCATTATCAAGTGCAAACGCGGTAGCAGGTCAGAAGCCAGTTGCCCAATCCGCTGCACCTCAACAGACGGCCTACTCACAAACAGCACAACAAGTACAAACACAAAACAATAAGCAAGTGGAGAAAAACGCTTTCAGCCAGGGACAACAACCCCAGAGGCCCGTAGCTGCTCAGGCGCAAGCAACGAAAGTGAGCAAAGCAGCAAATGCAGCAATGCAACCAAATGTAAACAAACAGGCGAAGGTTGCAAGCACAGCAAAAACACAAAACAATAAGCAAGTGGAGAAAAACGCTTTCAGCCAGGGACAACAACCCCAGAGGCCGGTAGCTGCTAAGACGCAAGCGACGAAAGTGAGCAAAGTAGCAAACGCAGCAATGCAACCAAATGTAAACAAACAGGCGAAGGTTGCAAGCACAGCAAAAGCACAAGCGCCAGTCGGACAAAAACAGGCTCTGAAAAAATTGCCAAGTGGTAAAAACGCGACTGTTGATGGGTACGGTGAAGGAGCAGATCTATTAAAAACGTCATCAAAGATAGAACTGAAAGACAGCGATGAAAATTTACCTGGTGCAACCGGGGATGATATCACAGAAGAAGATCTGCAAAAGCTGCAGTCTATTTCAGTGAATGATGCCGCAGCCAATGAAAATGAGCTCGGGGATTTGATGACCTCAGTCGGGACTAAGAAGCCGGAGACAAAGAAAAGCCAAACTCCACAAACACAAACATCAAAGAATAACAGCCCTAAAGCGAAGTCATGGACTATGGTATTTAATGGAACCGAAAGTGAAGGAAATTTGCCCGGAGGTTACGGTGGTGATTACTTGGAAGATGCAAGTGGTGATGACGATGATGATTCCGTGTCTGGCTCCGGAAGTGATCATGCAAGAGGAAACATTGAAATGCAAATCGAAAGTTCAATCGGTTCGTCATTTGAATCGACTTTGAAAAGCAAAAGGAACAAGAAGGAAGGATCCGGGTCTGGTTCTGGAAGTGGCGATGAGTATGCTTCAGAACTTCTTCCTGGTGACTACGGTTCAGAAGGGCCTTTGAATATTGATGAAGAGGGAAGTGGGGATGATGATGATGATGAGCAAAGCGGCGAAGGATTCGACTTTATGTCTGGAAACCGAGCAAGTGGATCCGGAAATGAAATTGACCAACATATCCATGCTCTTCTCAAGGCTCACGTCGATAGTCCTGCGAAATCCAAGGTTTCATCTTCTGAGAAAGTTGACGTTCCTACAGAAAAAGCAAAAAAGCCTACAGAGGCAAGCACTGCAAAACAACAAAAGCCCATAAATTATCCATCAATTCAAAAGGAATATGCTACGAAAGAGGTTGATGCACCAAAGCTGGAGCAAGACCAACCGGAACAAAAGAGCCAGAACCTTCAAGCTGACGACGAAGAGACTTCTGGCTCAGGTTCAGGAGAGACCGGTGAGAGCTCAGGCCGTTCCATCGAAGGTTCCGGATCTGATCATTCATTCACTTTACCTTTTGTGCAGCCAGAGGCACCCAAAGCGCGCCCTCTTGCAGTGCCACAAAAAAGTTCTCAGTTGCCAGGAGTCGCTCCTCACGAGAGTGCAGCCGTACAAGAGGCTGTGGCACATGTAACGCAAAATATCCTAAATAACATTCGTCAGTACCAAGGCAACGTGACTGCACCTTCACTGTCTGCAGATGCAAGAATGATCAAAACTGAGAATGATGCAAAAGAGTCTAACGTACAGACAGCTGAGGCAGATGATGATTCGGAAAGCGGTTCAGCCTCTTCAGGGCTCGCGGCTCCAAAGTCTGAAGATCAGGCATCTGGTAATCAGAAGTATGACACAGATGATGATGACGACGATGAAAACGAGACAACTCCAGAAGAAGCAGAGACAAAGGAGGTTAAGTCTGGTGTTGAACAAGAGGCTGGTCAGCGTGGGCAAATCGAGAAGAGCAAGGAGCAGGTGAAAGTTGCAAAGGCGCAAAAACATGAAGAGCTGCAACCTCAGGATGAAGATGAGGAAGAAGACCCTAAACCTAAATATGAAGGATTTACAGTGAGTAACTTCAGACGTTGGCATTTTTGCTCTCTAAAAAATGCAAAAGCACAGATGCACCAACTTTTTATTAATTTATCAGTCATCCCTATAAAAAACTGTTGTGTTTTTTTAAATTGCCATAGCATAAAACTTAGTTTGCATAGAAACATAGCCGTTAAATAAGTTTGCTAACTTAGTTTGCATTGAAATAAGTTTGCTAACAATGTTTAGTTTGAAAACTTGCTGCTTGAAGATTCCTCAAAGCTTTTAAGAATTGAATAACTTGAGAAACTAAATGCTCTTTATAAAACAAATGAAGCACTCTAAATAAGAAATCTTGCATAAACGAAAAACATATACCTTGAAGGATCCAAACGCATGGCCGAAAGAGGGAGACATTGTCACGGAAGATTTCCTCGAGCATCTGATGGTCAGTCAACTGCTAGAGCAGAACCTGAAACTGTTCTATACGAACATGGCAGGCAGACCTGGACCAGCTGGACCAGCCGGTGAGGCAGGAACACCGGGACAACAAGGATTTCCTGGAATGAATGGAGTACCTGGTTCACCAGGAGAGCCAGGCTCAATCGGTAAGTGGGTCTTTTGTAAGCTTTCATTAAATCTGCAAGAAGGAATGATAAATAAATCCCTTTAAAGATACATCGGACAAAGTAATGGATCGACTTGCGAGCATGGCATAATTGATTTGGTTATATCACATCCATATTTTCGTTAGGTACTATTTTGTAGCATATAAACACTTGAAATGGAGTGGAAATGCTGGGACATACAGAACTGGACTAGACAACGAGAAATTATTAATCATCTTAAGCATGTTAATGAATTGCGATCAATTATTTCATGAAACACGAATTCTTTCTGTCGTGATACCGGCATTGAAACATTTCTACATCAATTTATCCAGCATTTCAAAGTATAAAATTTATACATTTTAGAGACTCTTTATCCTAAATTACTTTTCCATTTCAGGCCCGGCTGGAGAGCCAGGGACACAAGGGCCCCAAGGGCCACCTGGATGGCCCGGAATGAAAGGAGAAATGGGAAGCGCAGGTGAACCCGGTCTGCCCGGTCCGCGTGGAAGCCCCGGAGCTCCAGGTCCGCCCGGAAACCCGGGAGAAATAGGAGCCACACAGTCCATGCCAGTGAGTACAATAATATTTTCACTAAAGCTAAATAAATGGTTTCTTATAATGAATTATTATTATTGATTGTTAGTTTTATTGATGAACTAATTTTTGATAGAAGGAAAACATTCTTTAAGAAATCAACATTGATTGTTTAAAGCCTTAATCAACAGCTGGGTAAGGCAACAGTCTTCTAAAGGGCTGAGAAAAATGGCTTTTCGGCAGGCCAAAAATCTGAAGGCTATGCTGTTCTCGATAAGACAAATATGAAGTTGACGATCACAGCGGCACATATTCTTGATAACCTTTACACAACTTCTGCATTCTCCTTTACGCTAATTCAAACGTTTATCTCGAGGCACCAAAGACATGAATATCGCATTTAATATGTAAAGTAATGTTGAAATATCGATTGACACCTTTAACAAGCACAAAACCTGCTGTGGATGTCGAAACTAATGTGGATCATAATTTCTTACAGAACTGCAGTTATGTATGTGAAGGTGAAAAGGCCTGGCTTGAATGTAAAGAATACGAAATGATCAAAGTCCAGAGAGTATTCTGGGGTCGAGAGGACAGTCAGCTCTGCGAGAAAGCGCCAAAAGGTCTATCGATGGATAAAACCTGTGAAAGCAACAGCGATAATGCTTTCAAGAAGGTAGCAGGTAACTGCCGGAGTGCAAAAGCATGCGAGGTAGTGGCATCAAATATCTTCTTTGATGACGATACTTGTGGAGATGTATATAAATATTTGAAGATTTGCTATGAATGCGTCCCTGACGAGGCAAACGCCGTGGATGTACTGCTGGAGAAAAAGAGGAAGCGAAAGCGACGTGGAGGAGAAAAATGGCGGAGAAGCGGGGAAAGGAAGAAACGAGAACTTTTTGATGAAATAGCAGAATCGATGTGGGAGCACCCAGTACACGCCAAACAGAAAAATGGGCGATAAAAATTTCATACTATTAGCTAAATGATAGAAAATGGTGTACAATTGATGGCCCAGTTAACTGAAAGGACAGTTGAAGGAGAATCTGAGTGGCACCAAAAGCAATTAGGAACCCTCCAATGGGTCACCCCACGTGTTATGACGAACTTGCACACGTAATCTGCATTCAATAACACAAATATTGCACTTTTGCAGTACTTTACGCTTTCGATAATTTAAGTCCTTAGTAAATATGCTTAATTAATAAAGAACTATTCATATTGGCATATGAAATTAAAAGGATATCACACGAGAGACACATTGAACCTTCAGGTTTTTGAGGTAGAATATAAAGATCTGATATTAATATAAATATATGAAAAAATTATTCAGTTATACATTCAAATATGAATACAATTTTAAGAATTGAATAAACAATACTGAATGAATGTAGCCTAGACTGTTTAAAGTGCATGGAATTTTGGTAACTTTAATATATAATTAAAACTGAGTAGAATAAAAGAGAATCTCGCTGTACACTTTGTAACAAAGTCAGACTTGTTTTTGGAAAAATTCTAAATATACATTATGTAAAATAGCATTAAATTTTTTATACATTTAAATTTCATTTGTTGGATGTTTCATTCATGTTTATAATTGATGTTTGTCATAGCAGTCCATGTGTGAAGAGTCTCTCTTTTTGAAGAATCACTGCGTTTCCTATTGAAATTCTAAAGAAGAACAAGACAGGCAAGTGGTTTCTGGTGCGGCATTATATAGCAGGGTCTGTAAAGCGACGTTCAAATCAATAATATTAAGAAAGAAATTATAAATAAAGACGCGGCAGAGCTGCAATTGAAGATCTGATTATTTAGTAAAGGGAGAAAGAAATGTTCCGATGTGAGGAGCCGTGTTTTGTCGATGGAGAAATTGGCATCCCTAAGATTGATGTTCCCAAAGTCGCCCCTTCAAAACGATAGTGCACAATCTTCTTTCAATGGCTTTGAAAAAAGCAAAAATTTTGAGCCATACCAAAGCTTTCGGTTTGACACCCTTTAGAGTATAATACGCCAGAACATAGATCAAAACACTACGCTAGGAAATCCCCTATCAAAAGTACAAGTAGCAGTCACAAGTAACATTTTTCAAGGTGCGAATTAGCAAATTATTGGCAAAGCTCGATCGTAGTTCCATCTAGCAGTTTTGGAATCTATCTATATAAGCACGAAAAAACCAGCTTTTTACGACTCCATTGGTAATGTTCTCTATAGGCAAGCGGCACTGATCGGGCAACCTCAACAGTCATGTGCTCGCGTTTCTGATTGGCCTATTTCGATCCACAAACTAGGTATATACATTTCCTAGCGCAGAGTTTTCGATCCATGTTCTGACGTTTTAAACTCTGGAGAGTGCCAGACAAAAAGCTTTAGTTTACTCAAATGTTTGCTTTTTTCAAGCCATTTGCAAGTTTTGAATCACCAAATAATCTATGAATTTGTCTCTATTCGTAAGTTTTACATTATTGATCCACACCGGCTACCGAATTTGCAAGGCCATAGTAAAACTGAGAAAGTGCTGCGTCGTGGCAGTGCTGCGTCGTGGCAGTTTTGCGTCGTGGCAGTGCTGCGTCGTGGCAGTGCTGCGTCGTGGCAGTGCTGCGTCGTGGCAGTGCTGCGTCGTGGCAGTGCTGCGCCGTGGCAGTGGCAGTGCCGCGTCGTTACTTTCACAGAAGTATCCAGGTTCCAGTAATGATGTTACAGCTTTAAAATCTTCTAAATTGTCGAGCTAGAACAACTTTTCGTAATCCGACTCGTTTTTTAAGGAATGATTCGGTGCCGATCCGGAGGTCTTACTAGAAGATTCATTTGGTAGAAGCGACGAGCTGTGTAAACAAAGGGCAGGGACGTAATAAACGTGGGCTGATGACTCACGCTTACTAGAAATTTCTCGTTCAAGATCAATAGCTGCAATGATCTATCCCTACCACAGCGATATTTTGTAAGATTATCAACACCGATCAAGAAGTTAGTAGGCTGTTATGGCGATAAAAGAATCAGGTTGAAGTATTATTTCTCCTTGATTTAATTCATAGCAAATCCTAAAAGAACTGTTTTACGCGTTTTGGGTATTTCATAAGTTAAGCTTTTTGATGTTTTGTGAGGTCTGTATGTCATTGCTGAAATCTGCGGTGTCTATTATCAGCTGGCGGTAATAATCTTATTTGTATTTTACGCATATTTTCCATCCTGCTATGATTCTCTGGTAAATTTCTTTGCGAATCTAGTTTTCCTGTCTTTAACAGCCTTCCGAGGTATGTGTATTAACCAACTTCTTCTATATCTTCTCCATTGATTTCATAGTCCTTTTTAGTTTTTTCTTCAAAGTCCTTTCAGCGATTTTTTAGTTTCCAATCCCACCTTTAAAACATCTGTCTGTGCCTGATTGTCCAGACTTTTAAAGAGGGTTGTTATCAGGACTGCCAAAAGCCACACTGGACCCGGGGGCAAGCCCAATGCTTGTACCCCTTCATACCAAAATCAACAAACTTGAATGCATTTAACATTGATTAAAATACAAAAATATTTTCTCTATCTACTTTTAATTTATATTTGTAAAGCTTTCCTAAACCAAGTAGAAATGTGATTTGCATTTTTTAATCCTAGTATACAGTTTCTTACCAGCAGGCTCCACAGGGGCAATTGCCTCCCCCCTAGTTCCTATTCTGATTCTGCAAACAGTATGAAGTCAATTAAGAATCTCAGGTTGCTCAGTTTCCTTCTAATGATGGCAATTCCCACATTGACATGAATTCCCCTGGATATTTCTTCAATAGCAGCGATGCACATAATAGGCAGGTCTTCCTGGCACACCACTTTCTTGATGGAAATATTTTTACTCGAAATTCTCTGTTCTCTGTTTGAAATTTACACCGATGAAGCCCTGTATGCTTGAGCAAAACATTAGTTTGATATTTGGTTTTGAAACTTGACAACTTATTGAAACTTTCACAACATATTGGATTGGCATTGCTGTTTTGCTTTATTCCTTCCTATCACCTTTTACATTGTTATTCATTGCAAGATTCACAAAATCGGATAGACAGGCTGTCCTGGGAATCTTCTTTCTAACATTTTCACTGTTTTTATCTTTGCAATACAACTCCATCTTCATGTCTTCTTCAGGATTTTGATGTTCCCTTGGTATGCATACTGTTTGATTTTTTAGAAAACTACTTGATGTTTAATCAAGACAAGAGTTTTTTCATTGTCAAAGAATACCACGAATGGCAGAATAATGCATTTGGAGATGGCATTGGAATGAAACGCATGAGAATGACCAGCACCGCCCTCTTAGGGAAAAATTCTGCCTGAGAATTTTTTTAAAGAAAATTTGTAAGTGCTGGCTTTAGGCAGAAACCCTGATAGAGAAACATTTTGTGCAAGTTTAAGAAGATAGCCTTATTTCTGCTGAGTCACTATAAAATCTCCCTACTTTGATTTAGCAATGACTATGTAATCAACATACATAGGTGCTGTTGTCTACTTCAGGAGAAATGACAAGTCCTTTGTGTGCGTAAAAAGGGCACCCAAGCCAAATACATGAGGAGCTTAATGTTATTAAAAACAGAAATGGGATAATTGATGTTAAAGAGTTACTGATATCAAAGTACCACTTACTATGAATAAAAGAACAGGGGTTCTTAAATTGATCCCTTAGAAAGCATTAAACCCTAGAGTGGAGTCAAGAAAGCTGTAGAGGAGTTCTTTTCTGAGACTTTGCTTTGCATTGGATGATTCAAAGATCAATTGGATGATTCAATAGGGTTCTTCATCTATAACCCTAATCATCAATTCAAGTCTTGTTCATAGCCAATTCCAAATAAAAATATGGCGCACACCTGTATGTATCTAGAACAAAACTGTGCTTGTTTCTAACATTTGGCTCACGGTTTCTGCATTTTTAATGCATTTTGTTATGAATATAGATTTACACATTGCTTTCTTTGCATAATTTTATCATAAATTCAAGCATGGTCAAAACTGAACTTGGTCAAAACTGAACTTGTCTAGCCAAAACCAAAAATCTGGCTAAGTTTTGGCCTATTTGTATTATTCTTAACAAGTAAATTTTTTTAACTTTAAAATGTTATCTTTATGCCCATGTAGCAATAGTTAGGATAGTCTGCATTGAAAACACCTTGCCATTCGAAATTTACGACCTTCTCCGGCATTCTCTCACTTTGGTTTTTGGCAAGCAATCCAGGGTGGGATCCATGTTAAGCTCATGCCCGACATACGCCAATAAACAATAGAAATACAATGGAAATGGAAATTGTTGGTCTACGCTGGATATCTCTGGCATAAGATGGATTCCACACTGATAAGTAATAATCTTTCATGAAGGAGGGGTGCTTTCGAAGAAATTGTTATTAGCCAGACCATACTAGTGTTCTATAACCATCTGTCTATTGTTCTATTTTTATTCTTTTTTATGTTCTATTGTTTTGATATCATTTTGGCCAAATTTTGAAGTTGATTTGGCTGAATGGTCTGGGAATGATCTACCAGCTCTGCTAGCTATTGTTGAGTGACTTTGAGCAGTTGTTAAAAATTCACAAAGTAAATAGTAAAGGGCTATCAAATAGCTCAGCCAAGAAAAGTTTAATTCTCTTGCAAGTAAGTAGATGCTAACCAAACCAACAAAATAAGTAGACTTTAGCATGCCTTTAACATTTTTTCAAGATAGCAACTACACGTTTTCAGGCACCGCGGAGCAGGGGGGCTTGGGGGGGCTTTAGGCCCACTTTTTGCAAAAAATGCAAAATATTAAGTATCAAACTACCAGAAAAGCCTCTTTTTATACCCTTTTAGCCCCCCTACTTTTTTTAGACCCCCCACTTTTCTCAACGCTCCGCGGTTCCTGGTTTTCAGGATTATCAACAAATTTAACTATTTGAGCCTGAGTTAGTAGATTGTTATTTTTAGCAACAAGGTCCAAAGTTTTATTCATTGACATACATCACGTTTATAATTACCTTTTACATGCGCGAGAATTATTTATTCATTTCATGACGGCTTTCTTCGTCTCTTCCTTGGGGACAGCTGATTTCACTGATTCCCGCCAACTTCTCTGACAACCTCAGTTTCCAAACGAGGTGTCAGTGCCTCTAGAACTTAAGATGGCGGCTGGAGCCATGCCACTACAAAGGTGTTTAGCATGCGCAATAAGCGGTAAGGTTTTCTCAAATTTTCTTGAAAGTATGTTTAAAAGGATGCACAATAAAAATCTCATTGAGTTCTCATATTTGATTATTCTAAATGTTATAGTGATCGGATAACCAAACAAAGTAGGAAAACGAGAGGGAAAACTTCACGTCACATAGGCCTACACCAGATTGGAATCTTTGAAAGATGCGCGGGGGATCTGTTTCATGTCCTTGAAAATTGCGCAATTGCAAATAGCACAGATAAAAACTGTGTGCGGCTGAGACTTACTACCATAAAAATACAGTATGTAACTTTTGGGTATACAATTCAGAGAAAAACATTAGTAACGTCATCAGTGGTAATAAAAGCAATATAGCAAAAGCAAAGATGAACATTTACCATAATTCCTACAGGGGGAACCCAACCAGATGAGAATACTTTCTGTAAACCAAAATCTGCCCAAACTTTCAAACTGTCTAGAGAACCTCATAAAGAGAGGAATTTCATGTTAAGAATATGATTAATCTGTTTATTGTTTAATGATAGTAATCAGTTTAGAGAATGGGAATATGTGACAATGAAACAATTGAAACAAAGAAATATTGAAACAATTGCAAGAAAATGACTGTAAAGAATATTCTCAAGTGTATTTTAAGCTAATCTGAAGAACGGGTTTGCAAAAGTTTTCTGTACATGATTTCATCAGAAAGGCCCTGGTGCATGCCTACTACTTTCCAGGAGTGCAAAATATCACATGCCTTCTTTTATTATTAGAGAAAAATTCAAAATGATTGGTTTTGTGGGTTTTTGAGACAAGGTTTTTAAAATGTTTATCCTTCCTTGGTATATGCTTCATGCCACTTCAAAAAGGCTTAACACCTTATCAGGATTGTGGATTAAATATAAGATTTTGAAATAACCAAAGCACTAATCTACAGTTGAATCCCGATATTGTGAAACTGTCACACGAGTATAACTAATTTTCCGGTATGACAAAATATGACTGGCCCCTTGAATTCTGCCTATCTCTGTACAAATTCCCTTGGTATGAGGAATCCCATATAGAACAAATTCTCATCATTACAAAATTATTTGTAATTTTCTTCATCATGATCTTCCTCAATATGATGAGCTTTTCTAAAAATTGTTACTTTTATTTTGGTCTACTTACTTAAGGCCTGGCCAAACAAATCAAACATCTGTAAAACATTACAAAGCATTTTCTGTACCAACATTGCTGGATGATGTTTTTTGACCTGGACAAGTGAATCAAACAATTGTCAAAAAGTCTGTGATGGACAAGTGCTGTGCTCCCTGTGTAAATTTATCACTACTTCCCAGGGGAATCATTATTGTCAGTGACAAAACATACATTGGCAAACATGCACTTTTTATAATGCTGATAATGGAAAAGAGTTTTGTGCAAAAGTTTACTTCTTTTCAAGACTTAATGGCATTTCAGTGAACAAATCCAAACACATGAAGACTATAACCAACATTTTTGTCCCTGAATTTTAGGAGGAACATCAAGTGTGTTGAACAAGATTCTACATTTTCGACTGCTAATTTAGCAAAAGTAGCAGATTATGCAACAAAAAGGAGCAGATTTGCCAATTATGTGATATAAAGATTATGTGATAAATTGTTGATTTCGCTACCGTCCTGTCCCTAAACCCTCCTCTTAAGACTTTTTTATGCTCTAAATCTAGATTTTTGCAACATAACATTTGATGAAAAATGGCCCATCATTATCTTTTATGCATATATGTTATGAATTATTGCCATCTGATCAGTGAAGGACATAAAATTACTGTCATGCTTGATAACAGAGGGCCCTGAGGGGGAATGGATTTACAAGCATAAACGGATTATAACAAGATGAACGCCAAAGCATCAATTATTCTGCTTGCTTATGACATTACAAACATTTTTTTGTACTTGTAGTGGCATGTTTTTGCTGATATACTAAATAAGCTCAGTTTATACTTGTGTAGAAAAGTGCTCAAGTCTTCAGAAATAACACATCATTTGTTAAGATGTAAGTAGTGATGCTAACAATTCAGTAAAGTTAATCTCATCGAAGTTATCGCTGTCATCATTTTCATGTTGGCAGTTAATGTGTAGATCTACCATAATTACAATAATATCGTTTGTGAAAAAATGTCACACGCCACCACACGCCTGGATGTTTTCATGCATGCCTGCTATATTTTTCCCATGGCAGCCTGATGTAGTTCAAATTTGAACTGCGTTTAGCATTCCAAAACATTTGCAGTAGAGTATATTTTGCAATACATTTTTTGTTGAGATGCGGATAATTTAGTTTCCTGTGGTCAGCTTTGTATGGTCTCTGTCGCTGACTGGAAATGTATTAGTTCATGAAACATTCATTCCTTGCAAGTTACCATTTTTCATGTGCAATCAAACACTCATGCGTTTCCACCAGTGCTGATATGGTCGCGAGTGATGGCTCGCCTCAAACAAAAAGGTCTGCATAACATGAACTATCATGAGATATGCTAAAAAATTCCAGGTCATGTGCAGCAAATTTCTGTGATTGTTATGATCTCAGATGTGCTTTTGATATACTTGCCAGTCTGGGCTCAGGTATATTTTTTTATCAGAATCATTAATCTAAGCTATCCTGCCTGTTTTTACTTCTGGTCCTTAATTTTTGTCTTATTGCTCTTGTGGAAGGGCAACTGTCAACTCACTTGACGAATTTCTTTTTGCAATTTGATAATTTGCATTTACATTTTCTGACTTGGGAATATTGCTGTTTGTTCTGTTGGTCTTCATGCATATTAGACGCACCCTTAACCTAAATGGAAAATATTCTAGATAATAGGCTCTCTAATACACAGTGAATGATACTTTATTTCCTATTTTTTATAATGTATAATTGTTTTTAGTCAACTGAATTGGTGTTGCTTACTAAAAGTGCTACCTTGAATCATTTATAAACTGGAAATATCAAAAATTATGAGCTAGAAAATGGAAAGGTTTGTTTAAAATTTTCTTTTTTCAGGAAGAACTCCCAAAATGAATGTCATCATTAATGCTACCAGACAGTTCTCACTTACTTCACAAATTTTAGCCGGAGGAGCTTTCCGAAGGAAGTGGGTTTTTATTTTTGCCATTAGCTTGATTGGTTGTTTTAATGCTAAAGTTGCTATTTCGGTTCTGCAAATTTGCTTGTGTTTCCTAAATTTGTTATAAAAACTGACAACAAATCATCATGAAAGTAAGTTTATATTTTAGCAGATTAATGTGTCTACATAAGCTGTGGACTTGTTAGAGTGGAATATGTTTCATCATTTTCATATTTGATTAGCAACATATGCCTCCCCTTACAGGGTGTATATACTTATTCCTCCTTTATATAGGTGATGAGTTTCTGTACCATAACTTATCCATAAAAGTTCTAAAGATCTGTTTTCCTTTTCTTGACTTGCAGTCTTGTCCTTTTGAGAAGTTTCATTTCTACGAAATCAGACATTATTAACAATTTTTCTAAGATCTTGTTTTAATATATTCTATTAAATTTGAATCTTAAACATATGAACAATTTTTTTGCGGTACAGAATTTGAAAATGGCTTTGAAAAAAGCAAACATACTAAAAATACAACATACTAAAAGCTTTTTCGTCTGACACTCCTCACAGCAGAAAACGTCAGAATAAGGTTCTGAAAGAAAACAATGAAAAATGTATACACAGTTGTGGATCAAAATAGGCCAATCAGAAAAATGCAACAAACTCCTTCTGTCTACACAAATTTGAATCTTAAAAAAATATATTTGACAATCATAGAAATAATTACTGAAGGGTACTTATTTTCATTGGATCTATTGCATATTCATAATATCATTCATGTGGTATTTTTAGGCAGGGAAAGGCAGAGGATTCCCTGGCATATGGTCCCTTGACTGATACCCCAGACTGGACATATTTAGGTATGTAATCTAATTGTAATTTTTCAGTTTTCTTCTGATACCACTTGGGATGTGTTTTTTTTGTTTCACTCACTGGAAAATGAAATCCGCTTGTGTATGCTCTGTTCAATTCGGCATTAAAGGATAATTATTTTTCTTAATTTGCAGAAAAATACCTCTTTTAAAGCAACTGTTTTAAGAGTTATTGTTTCTGATCAGAAGGTCCTTTGAATGCATCATTTTATGGGAAAGCCCCTTTAAAACCAGCACTTTTGCTGAAGAATTCTTTTCCCTGTAGTTAAATAATTGAAATAAAAAGAAACAAATTTGATTGTTTAAAAGTCTGAACAATTTTTCTTGCATGCTTTTCCTTAAATTGCTATTTAGCTAAAGCTTATTTTTTTAATGAGATTAAGTCTGCGATTAAACTCAGAGTATTTATATAGTAGATGACTTATTAATAAATAACGTGTTGTCTTTGAATAGGGAATGTTATTCTTGTATCTCATTTGGCAGTAGAAATTTCATTTTGAGGCATTCAGCTGATCCTCTCAAAGGACCCATTGACAAAGGATGACTAAGGTTTAAGAACAAATTTTCAAATACCAAAAGTTGCTTCCATTTGTAATTCTAACCGCTCGCTATTGATTGATAATCATACTTAAACTTCCTGAACTAACCATGTTGCTATCCTTAAACCACAGGAGTTTAAATGTATTTGGAATTCTTGTACAAGGAAAGAAAGATAGACTATAGCATATGAGTAGGAAAGAACTCGCAGAACGGGAGGGTTTAAATTAAATATATTGATATTTTGCCCTGCATTACAATGCTCTACAAGAGAGGATACCCTGCCTGTTATTTGCAGATTTGGATCTTGTGCGATGAATGCAGATGTCGTTATTACCTAGATTTCTCGTACTTAAAACGTATCTAATTTTCAAGTCTAATTTGTTTGCGTAATTTCCTATATTTCTTTTATCAAAGATGGATCTGTTCCACCTCTTTCAAAAAGACAATTGGATAGACAGAAGAAACGAATAGAAACAGCTGTAAGTTATCTTCCTATTATGCAGCATAATCAATTATAATTTATGCAGCATTTTGAACATATTCTGACACAGAGCATATAAAGAATGTCATCTCCACGTGAAACTGTGTTTTCAGTGCAGTGCTCAAGCATAATTTTAGATTTAAGATAATTCGGTCTTAACTTTACCTAATCTAGTACGACTTTTTCAGCACTGGGGAATTGTTTTCTTCGTTAGAAGAAGTCGATTCATTTTCGAATTTTATTGGCTCGCCCAAGAAAAAATATTCCGGGAGATATTTTTTAAGCCTAGGCCTAATATTAAAGTTATTGCATTTAAACCATGGCAGGTGACAAATAAGATTTGTGGCTTAGTATGCAATTTTTCTGTCGAAGAAGAAGTTTGATGTGGCTTGTTTAGTTAACGTAATGGAGTAATTAACAACCTCAGAACCGACTTGCGGTTTCTACCGTTGAATTATGCAAAGCATTAGCAATTTATCGCTGCTGTTGTTAATGGCATTACATTGAAAACTATTCATGGGATGGTATGCAGAAGCATTGGTTAAAGTTGCATCATCAATAATTCATAGATAGATTCGATTTAGCCAAAACTAATTCATGGTCCTAGTCTAGATACAGGTCAGCCCTGTTTTACACCGCGATAATTCAGTGAAATTATGCACAGAGTCAAACATCTCGTGAAAAACATTTCACGATAATTCAAGTCTTTTGCAAGTATATAATAACCTGTTTTGTAGTGGTAAACATTTTCAAATATTTCTGTTGTCTCGCCAAGAACCTGCCAGCACTCGTATTACTAGCTTGCCTATGTGTCGTATTCCTCATTTCATTTCTTCCTATTGTTTAACTTATTTTATTTGCTCTCTCATTTAATATTTATGCATTTGTCAGAAATTGATGACATAGACATGTAATGAAAGCTGAAAGCGCCTTGGGTATTGCTAGTTGAACATCAAACCCCCGTTTCAGAATTTTCAGAGTTTCAAGAAATTCTGAAGCCAATGATCCATACATTTATGATATTGAGATGCCAGAAGTGAGGGGCAAATCACTCTAAGAAAATCTCGTATACCTTTCGTGAAAATCCTATTGTTTTATCAGAAAATAGCGATAAATCCTATTGTTTTATCTGAAAATACCGAGAAATCCTTTTGTTTCAGGGAAAATCTCGTGCGCTATTTGCAAGAGTGAATTTCCCCTCAGGCAGAAGTACGACACGGACAAATGATAATTCTTTCGCTAATTCCCTGCCCCAAAATCAATCCCTTTCTTTTGCAACTAAGATATAAATTTCATAAAAACGCCAAGTGATTTTATTGGCTGAAAAGGAAATTTATACTAATTTGAGGCATGAGCCCCTTCAAGAACTGTTGTTGCGACAGCCCTGGTGAAACTGCTGCTGATAAACTTTATTCTTATCAACCATTCTTTTTAGCAACTAAATTAAATCCAAAGCAAAAGCCTTTCCAGAAAAGCTGTCTGTCTGGTTTTATGTGACCCCACCCTTAAACCCTGAAAACCTGTTCGTCATTCGATAATCTCCTTTGTTGTTGTCAGTCTGGGCTTCTGACGATTGCGTTGTTGTTTTGAACCTCGGTGCAAATCAGCTGATTTTCCCATGGCTGATTTCAATTGCGTAACCACTTTTAAATTGACACTGGAAAGGTTTCAATAAATTGTAGATTTCGTCTCGCTTCATAACTGGCTTGTGGCTCAAGGTTATAGGTTTTCTTAAGCCAGTGTTTATTGAATATAATCCAAATGTATTTTCGCCTAACAATCATTATATTTTGCCTCCGGGACAAATATGAAATTCTCAATGTGTCTTCTCGTCGTTATTTCTATGACTATGGAAAATCAAAAGCAATGTTTTTGCAAAAACAACCCTGCCACTGTTTAAAGTGCACACGGTGCTAGACTCTAAAATCACAATGAAACGTACCTACCGTGAAATCGCCTCATACAGCTAGTCATTCAACTTTTTATTATATATCTCAGCACAGAATGAACCTATGATACCTTTATACTAAGCTTTTGTATCTTTCAGATGATCAACAGGGACACTTTTGCTTACTTATTTCATTTGGGTTGATTTGAAATTATCAAGAAATCTTGTTTAGCCTTAGATTTTGCACTGCGTGGTGCTGTTTTGAAGGATTGATATTTCGAAATGATTTAAAATATCTCCGACAACGCGGCCTACATTTCTTTTCTATCAGTCAAAATGCTATATATATGCTTATTTGTTGTAAGTACAAAATTAATGCAATGGCCTTTATGGATGCCTATATCGTGCACGTTGTATCAAAACAAATTATCTGGTCGGTTTCAAGTATGTCAAAGTTGGAATTCTTTGTGAAATAGGGAAAAAAACAGGAACCTTTGTATCCATTTGGAAGTAACCTTTGTATCCATCAACCCCTCCCCACTTCAAAACTTAATGAGACAGGCATGTTTTTAGCTTTTTGAAAGAAAATTGTACGTTTTTTGCTGTCCCTTAAATTCAAAACTACTATGGTCGTTTTCCGTCCAAAATATTTCGCCAAATTTTTCCCATAAATTGTTAATTTCTTTATAAGAATCCACTTTTCAAGCTTTTTTATTTTCGACTGTTAGTTGACATCATTCTTTGCAATTCATGAAAAGTTTTCAAAACCGACCAAAATTATTTTGCTCATGTTTTTCTTTACAAATTTCGAGCTGAAAATGTCTTATCCATCTTAAATGTCTCATGTCGTCAAGGTTTGTCTATAACCGTGTAATCTTGTTATCATGTTTTATGCAAAAACTACTCTTGTTGGAGGTTTAAGCCATGGTGGATTTATTTCAATTAAATATTTACTAACATCTGCAATTTTTTTTCTTGCAGAATAGAGTGGTGACCATTTTAAAACAAATAAATGAAGCCAAGAAGAAATCTCAGGATAAAAAACATGTCCAAACAGAGAATTCTTTATAGCCTCGACCAGGAAGGACCTTATTATCCAAAACATGAAGACCAGTAATAGACCTCTGCGTGGCAAATTTCACTTTATGTTATGTGGACTTCAGCAACTCAGTTGCTATGGCGATCAATGTTTATTTACATTAAATACTCTCTCTGTCCTATTTGAATAGATTGCCGTTGGCTAGATTGATTTGCAGTAAAATTACCTGTAAATTTTAACGAACATTATGGAGGATTTGCTTCTTTGCCTTCAATGACCTAAAGAGAATAGAATTTCCCTTTATTTTTCACTAGACTTGAGACTTTATAAGTCATTTAATTCTAGATGCAAGGTATAGGTGTCAAGTTATGAAAAAATAAAAAATTCAATTGACATATGTTGGAATCTAAGCTAAAAAAGGCTCGATTTTTTATGGCATATGGAAATGAAAGGCAAAGAGGACATCAAGATATTTCTTTGGCAATGATATGATTACAAATCAGAGATAAATGATTTAGTATGTTGTTAGGTACGAAATACCACAAGGCTGAATGGTTTGGTACTACTCATTTTCATACAAAACTCCCTTCTCATCTTGTCCTTATCGAGAGACGTTATAATCCATGAATGAACAGGAAAATTTATATGGTTTGCAGGTCGAAGAATCGAATCAATGGGCCTAGGTCTGAGGCCCTGATCTATAAAAAGGAACTTCGTTACGCCACTGTTTTCAAGTTTATCTGAAAAATTATGTTTGCTTACGCCAAGCTTATTATCTTAATGTAGCTTTCGTTTTTGAGTAATTGTACATAAATTACTTAGATGCATTTTTATTGCAACTTTTCTTTATTATTTGTCCAAGTTTGTGCTCAAATTTCTGATATTGTCTTGCCTGCTCTTATATACTTGTATTAAACAACAACCTAAGTCACTTATTAAAACGAAGAATTTTCCATTGACTCTCCAAAACTAGCATTGATAAAATGCCAATGTTGATATGGATTTTTTGAAAGTAATTATATGAAGTGAAAGTCTATGTGGCTGCTTAGAAAGGTAGCTGCTTGGGAAGGTTGCTGCTTAGGAAGGAGGAGACAGGGGGGTTCAGGAGTGGAATATCGTGAGTGTCAATTTTAGATCGATAATCTTAAGTTTTGCAAGCATTGGTATCAAAATCTCAGTTGCAAGCATCAATGATGTCAATTTTCAGCAACTTGTGGTACATACTTGAGAGTGAGAGCAACTAATGTTTTAATCTCGTTGGAAATTCTCCATTTTACCATCTTCTCAGTATGAATTCATTAAAACAGTAATGAATTCAATACAATTGTAACAGCTATTGACTTTTGACTTAAACTTCTTAAATTGTTTTGTCTGTTAGATAAGACTGCTTGCATTCCTGTAACGTGATCATGTATTCTCCTTTATGTACATAGTAGAGCCAGGGTGCTCAAGGGGGGGGGGGGGCTGAACGTTTGGATTTCAGATTACATCATATTACATTATATCTAAAATTAAAATTAATTTCATCATATTTCGTCATATCAAATTATATCTAAAATTAAAACTCATTTCATCATATGATGTAATTATTGGCGTGGGCGGAGCTTTAGATAAATGTAGGAAACTTTGTATGAGTCTTATCAAAAACTTTTGCCCTGGGTGCCAAAAGCCGAAATGACGAGGTAACCGACCATCGGAACTCACGTTTGTAAAACCCCCCTTTAAAAAGATCTGCACCGATATACACCTACAAAGTACCCCTTGATTGCAAAAAAGTCTTCGTTTTTGAGAAGGTATTTTAATTGGGTTTCCAAACTTCGTTCAGAATTACATTCTACAGTACCTCGGCCTCGGCCTGTTCCTAAATTGTTCTTAACTTCTGACAAACGTTTAGGTAACATTTTACATGTTTTCATTTGAAGAGGTTTAAAATTATTGAATGATTAATTAAAATAATGTGTATTATGTCGATGCATATCAATGATTTATCAGCCACTATTGAACATTAATTTTTTATCCCGGGAAGCTCAACTGTCGCCACTCTCCGGAGTCGATAAAAAAATTCAAACATTAGTCCTTTAATGACAATTATCTGTGTTGGACCCAAAGTCAACGCAACAAATCATCATTCGATTCAAGATATTTCAATCCTGTCTCTTGAAATTTTTACGAATGTTTAGCAAGTATCCAGGAGCTGTAAACAAAACTGCTGCTGGTGGCAACAAGTGGTAGCACAACAAACGCGGGAATCTATGCCTCTTTGAACTTGAACCTGCTGTCTCCTGTTTGGCGAGCGATTTTGTTGACGTCACTCAGCCAATCGGTGATCGCGGAAATAACATCTCCTTCCACTATTGGTCAAATTCAAGTTTCTAGTAGTAACGTTCCATTCGAAATTTCTGAAAATCTGGGGGGTAGCTGGTGATGAGAAAATGTATGTCATTGGTCAATAATCGATCCAAAATGGGGTAACTCGTTATTAACTATCCCCCGTATTTATTCGAATACAATTCGTTTCCAACGATCCGACTGTTGCATGCCAACGGACGCAATTCCAACTCACTCAGTTGAGAGCGCTAGTTGCAGGCAAAGGGTGTGAAAAAGCTTAGTTAAAATACATCGAAAATTAATTCGTCAAAATGCGTGAAATCGTACATTTACAAGCTGGACAATGTGGAAACCAAATTGGTGCCAAGGTAAATTTATGTTATTTTGGATATTTATTATGTCGCCTTCGATCGATAGGTATGTCGCCCTTATCATGATTTTTTCGCTAATGCTGATTTCACATCCATTTTTCAGTTTTGGGAAGTTATCTCCGACGAACACGGCATTGATCCCACCGGAACATATCATGGAGATTCCGATCTTCAGTTGGAAAGAATAAACGTATACTACAACGAAGCAACTGGTAAGTGATTTTAAACACTGCCACACTTGAAAAGACTTCCCGCCATCTGCTTCCCTCGAGCACGCGTTTTCTGAAGTATTGAACAAGTTTTAGTTTTTTTTAGTAAAAGACTCTCCGTGAGCCAAACCCTTGTTTTAGGCAAAGTTGAAATACACTTTAAGCAACACCTGTTTTCCAACATTATTTTATAAAGGCCTAAGAGAAATTTTTTTTCCCTTTCCAGGTGGCAAGTATGTACCAAGGGCAGTGCTTGTCGATTTGGAGCCAGGAACAATGGACTCTGTTCGTTCGGGACCATTTGGACAAATCTTCAGACCAGACAATTTCGTATTTGGTACGTAAAGTTATCTCTGAATATATTAGATGACGCATTACTTTGATGTTTCCATGACACGGAGAACTCCGCCACCAACTTAGTATTTTTATAGCCAAAACCGATGTAAAATTTCAGCAATATTCGAGCCGAAAATTTGTTTGGCAAGTTTTCAAAGATTTGGTAAAAACACTTTCGAAGAACGCATATCCATCGCGCGCATAGATAATTTTACGGGTTTGAAATATGACACTTGGCGCCATATTCGAAATAGGCCCTTTATCCCGCCCTGTCTCCTCCATGCCTTCTCGCTCCCTTTACAACCCAAATTTTTTCTTACAGTTTTTACCCAAGTCATTTCTGAAGGTTCGAAGATAAAATGTCAATACTTGTGGTATTTTGGACTCAATTAAGTCTTAGCTGTCAAATGCGACTATAGGCTTTTTATTTTGACATGCGTCTTTTTTATTACAGGACAAAGTGGTGCAGGTAACAACTGGGCAAAGGGACATTACACAGAAGGGGCAGAACTAGTAGATTCAGTATTAGATGTGGTACGAAAGGAAGCAGAAAGTTGCGACTGTCTTCAAGGATTCCAACTGACACATTCACTTGGTGGCGGTACTGGATCTGGTATGGGCACTCTGCTCATCTCAAAGATCCGTGAAGAATACCCAGACAGAATTATGAACACTTTCAGTGTTGTACCGTCCCCAAAAGTATCAGACACTGTTGTTGAACCATACAATGCGACCCTTTCCGTACATCAACTTGTAGAAAACACTGATGAAACATTCTGCATCGACAACGAAGCTTTGTATGACATCTGCTTCAGAACACTTAAACTGACCACACCAACATATGGAGATCTGAACCATCTTGTCTCAGCTACCATGAGTGGTGTCACCACCTGTCTCAGGTTCCCAGGACAGGTACATAATTGCTTTAATGTACTTAAAACTGATTACTGTAATAGCAACATTTCAACTTCAATGTTGATGATGACAATATTGCTATTAGAGACACAACAAACTTGCTTTGAAACTTCAATCATTCTCCTTGATTTGTTTGAAATATTTTCATCTTGACTTTTACCCTATTTCAAGTCAATACAAATAAAAAATTTCTCATCCAATTTGTCAATTTTTAGCTGAATGCTGATCTGAGGAAACTGGCAGTAAACATGGTGCCATTCCCACGATTGCACTTCTTCATGCCTGGCTTCGCTCCACTCACAAGCAGAGGCTCACAACAATACAGAGCCCTGACTGTGCCTGAACTGACTCAACAAATGTTTGATGCCAAGAACATGATGGCAGCCTGTGACCCACGTCATGGACGATACCTGACTGTTGCTGCCATGTTCAGAGGCAGAATGTCAATGAAGGAAGTTGATGAGCAAATGTTGAATGTCCAAAACAAGAACAGCTCGTACTTTGTTGAATGGATTCCAAACAACGTGAAGACTGCAGTTTGTGACATTCCTCCACGTGGTCTGAAGATGTCAGCCACATTCATTGGCAACAGCACAGCAATCCAAGAACTATTCAAGAGAATCAGCGAACAATTCACTGCTATGTTCAGAAGAAAGGCTTTCTTGCATTGGTACACTGGAGAAGGTATGGATGAAATGGAATTCACAGAAGCAGAATCCAACATGAATGACTTGGTGTCTGAGTATCAGCAATATCAAGATGCAACTGCTGAAGAGGAGGGAGAATTCGAAGAGGAAGATGAAGAAGAGGCTTAAATGGACATGTCGATAACACATTGTGTAATATGTAAAGAATAATAAACATAGATTCTTGCAATCTAACCTAAACAATACTTTGTTTCTTCTTGTCCTCTGGTACACTTAAGTTATTGCTAATGCAGCTGTGCTGTTGCACAAAACACTGATTTTTAAAAAAACACTGAAGTTTATGCTTCTGAGAGCTCTCTAGTTTTTCTCTAACATGCAGGGTTCTAGTATTTTGACTTGGCTTGAAATTTTATGCCTTCCTGATTTTCTAAACTTATTTGCCGTTAAATTGCATTTGTGAAATCCAAAGAATCAAGATATCATTGAGGTGTGTTACCATATCTAAGGGACTCTTGCAGAGTCACGGTAAAGATTGCAAAAACAATTCAAGTATTTATGTGATGGCTTACTTAACTGTTCAAAGGGTGCATTTCAAATTTTCCAGCTAATTGTAAGTTTATTTGGAACCTTTGAAAAGATATGGATAATGCAAAACTTGTTTAAGAATCTGGATTGTTGAATTTGAGCCATCAATTTGACTTTTTAGCATAAAGAGTTTTGAAATATTGGCTCTGATTTGAAAAGTTTCATTTCAATGCCAAAAGAGACCAAAAATTCAGGTAACTGCATTTTACATTTTTCAACAGTTTAAAGTACATTGCCTTAACAGAAGATTTTCTTACCAAGATGTCGAGAGATACTGAATTATGGTTTTGATGGGATAGATTTTTGATATAGTTCCTAATTACTGTTTCAGTAAATTATTGAAAAGGTCTTAAAGACGACGATCTTAACAATTTAATTTATTTGATTAAAATAGCCCAAAGTTCTGTAGGCATATAAAATAAATTTTGGATGATAACTTGAGTACTAAGAAAACTCTGAACGCCAAGTCTTTGCCATCGAGTTACTTTTTACGATTCATTTACTTGAAATTTTATCATACTGGAGATAGGCCAGTGAAAGGAAATTTGTGTATTTGCTATGCATATTTACACCCGTTGCCACGTTTGACGGTTTTTGTTGGCAAGTAAGGCCCAGTCCCCGCTATAGCAGGTTCTCATTTGAGAGGTAAATATGAAATTTTAGCATAAAATGCACCACAGAGTGCTGAATTGGGACATTTCAGGTGAAAGCTGGTAGAAATGTTAGAAAAGTTTATTAAAATTTCCAAGCAAATGGAAAATGGCGACGCGAATCCTGGTCACGCCCTGAGTCATTGTCCGTCAATCAGACGAAATTGCCATAGCTGCGAATTTGATGATTTTCGCTGATTGGCTACTCGATTCCATGGGCTCCTCGCTTCGGTGATTGACGGGGGATGTGATTAGCCCTGTTGTGTTTTCAGATGAACTTACTTCTAATTGATTTCAATAGTTTTTCCCTGTAGGTGTACCCCCGACTTATGATATTGTACCTAGATTTATAAACCGCGCCAAATCAACTTTCAAGCAGCTGGGAAAAAGTGTCCACGCCGGTTATTCGCAAGCAGTCGAAATTATTTAACTAACTTATTTAACTCCGCCATCAAAATGCGTGAAATTGTACATATTCAAGCTGGCCAATGCGGTAATCAAATTGGTGCCAAGGTAACCCATGTTTCAACGTTTAATTTAAGTTATTTTTGGCTTTGACTTTCCTCGAAATACTAACGAGAATACGCTTTCGTGAAATTTACACGGCATATATCTCAATTTTAGTTTTGGGAGGTCATCTCAGATGAACATGGTATTGACCCAACTGGAACCTATCATGGAGATTCAGATCTTCAATTAGAAAGAATAAATGTTTACTATAATGAAGCCACGGGTAAATATTGTTTAGGACGCTATTTGTCAATCGACATATTTGTCTTCCCGTCGATGCCCTCTTTCATTTTATAAACGGGGACCTTTGTTTTCCAGCTGATTTAGATGTGAGATGATAACTTGAGCTTTTGACAAGCATTTATGGCCTTTTATAAAACGTGGAAAACTTTTTCCAGAAGTAGATGTAAAGGGACGTTTCTGCCAAATGCCTTCATTCAGACATCGGCCTGTTCTCAAGTGGCCGGCCCGGTTTTGACGGATCTACCCTACAGCTGATTCCGTAAATCAAACAAAATAAGCTTGTAAGATTAACACTTATTAATTTATTACATCGCTGCATCGTATTTATTAATTTTTCACAAATCAGCCATGATACTTCAATATTTGCATAAATGTTTTACACAACCTAATAGAAAATGTTTTGCCGAATTGGTCTTGAAGTAGCTTTAAAAGTTACAATATTTTACGACTTTGTTGTCCTCTATGTTAAATTATATTTTCTAAACTCATCAACGGCATATCTACAACTTCTCAAAGTTAATCAATAATTAAGTTAATATTGTGCCTGATGCACCTGTTCCAACTCTGCGGGATGCACCTCAACATAATGCCGTTGACCGAGGAAGTCACAACGTCAAAGCCCATAGCCATCACGTTCATTCATTTTCTTAGTATAAAGAAGTAGATTTAGATTACAAGAAAACTCCTGTGTTTGATCTTGTAGAAAATTTAACCATACTTTTATGTAAATGAACTTGTCAATGTATAGTTTAACAATTTTTTTCCTCGCATTCATTTTAGGGGGAAAATATGTCCCAAGAGCAGTTATGGTCGACCTGGAGCCAGGGACAATGGATTCAGTTCGCTCGGGACCATTTGGGCAGATTTTCAGGCCTGATAATTTTGTTTTTGGTAAGAAATTTATTTGATATGCTTGATATCACCATTACAAACATGTTGTCCTGGTTGCCTAATCAACATGTAAACAAGTATTTGATGTATGACAGGTTAAATAGCCAGGGGTACTTATCTTTGTCAAAAGTGTTGAATAGGGATTCTTTGGATGTCACATTGTGCTTTTAAAAACAAAGCAAATGAGCCATCTTTAAAATAATTTACAGGATCTGGGAACTCCCATAGCAAGTAATTGTTTCCCATGACTTCTCATAATTTTAGTTGGAATCCTAGCAACTAGCAAAACATTTTGATCATAGCTGAAGATATGCTTTTTGTTTGTGGCTTTGAGAATAAAGAAGTTATAGAACAACTGTAGTTATGGGTAAAGTCTATTGAAGAGAACAGTATGGTTCATAGCTTTTCAATATACTATCATATTCAATAAATTTGTCTTGGTGGTGAACCTTTCTTCCAATTGAAAGACAGACATCATGTCTATGAAATATGAAACATGCTTCCAATTTTACCAAACCCTCTTTCTGGGTGTTCAGGAGTAGACACCCCCTGTTCATTTTTTTTACTTTTTTCACACCCCCTGCTTCTTGCTTTAACCCCCTGTTTATTCTACAAAAGTGATAGATGATACTTTCCATTGTCCTTGTCAGGGAAACCTGCACTTGAAGAGGGCGATGGGGGCAAAGGGCAAAACAACAGTAAAACAAAGAAAAATTCTCAATTTCACAAGGACAAAGGGGGTCACTGCCCCTGCTGCCCCTATGGTGCAATAATCTTAAACAATGACTTGATTTTTAAAGGTTGATCATCTACACAATTGATTAAACCCCCTTATATTTAATTTTGAACTTGGCAAGGACCCCCTGTTTATTTCAACCTACTTTGTGGTGGTTTGCAAACCAGAATCTTTTTCATTGGTTTGACTATTCAATTAACCTGTTTACAAACTCTTTCAAAAACAAAACTGATATTCTTAGTGTTTCCTTTTTTCGTTTCAGAACGTACAGAGATTAATTTTCTTCAGTCCTATTTTCCTACGTCAGTCCTTACTTCAGTATAATTTCCTTTCTGTTGTCATAGCTATCGCTTTCGTACACAAACTGGCAATTCCAAAACTGAAGTGATATTAACAGACGGTGTAAAACTCATTTCAGTTCTGAGGGTACATATGGCTAAATTTGGCATCAAGTTCTGGGACCAAGTTTTGGGACCAAGAAAATCAAAGCAAAATTTCTGAAATATGAATATCAATAACTTCATTTTTTCCCTTTATTTTAGTTCAAAGAAATACAAGTTCATAACAACAACCTTTATAATGAACTATACTTCTACAAAGCATATTGTGAGGCACACCTGATCTCTTAGGAAGAACAATTTGCTTAAGATGACCATTAATATCCCAATTTATCAAGTGTTTGTGCAAAGGTACAAACATAAACTCTACTAAAGTAACCACACAGGGAACGAAAAGCCTTTTTCAACCCCACTGCCATTACACAAATGAAGACAACAAAAACAGAAAGAAAATAGAAAATCAAAGAAAATCAACAAAATTAGTTTTTCACAACATGATGACCAGAGTGTGGTTTAGTTAGAAAAATCTCAATTTGCAAATCAAGCAGATGAATGGAAAAATTCAATGTGAGTTTGAGGATATGCTTGATTAATTCATTAGAAATTTTCATCATAACAATGTTAAGGCAATACTGAAGCTACATCCAAGGTATCTTTGCGAGTTGTCAGTCGCTTTAGTGCACTGATGCTAGCGATAACATCCTAGTAAGTCTTTGCACTTAAAAGCACAGGTGAAGCAAATAGTGCTTTATATCATTACCAACATAATTTGTAAGACTCTTTCTTGGCTTTATGGTGAAATTATGTCTATTTGTGCAAAATTAGGCAAGCTGTTCATTTGCCTAGGTAATATCGGAGTCATGAACCCCATAACAGAGTGGGCAGGGTAGCAAATAATTTTATGAGAGCTTTTTCTCAAAGAGTGTGCTTGATAGTGATAATCTAATGCAGTCACTACTCGTTTCCATGCAGACAAACAGTTAGAGTGAAAACTAGATTTGAACTTTCCATTATTTCCGTGGAGAGAGTAGTGAAAGACTGGAAAGGCGAAGTTTGTTGGTTGAAGTGACAATCAACTATTTAAACAGAGTAATGCATATATGTCATTTTTGAAGGTAGAGGGATTCTAATCCAAGGCATAATTATGTACAATTTGACTCAGGATCTCCCACACCAGACTATATCTATAACTAAGGCAGCCAATTACAGTGGTGGATTAAGGGGGCAACTAGGGGCAGTTGCCCCTCCCTCTATGAGTTGAAGCAAGTCTGGTGCCCCTTTTTGGAAATTGTGCGCCCCTTTTGAAGAATGAGAATCAGATGAAAAAGTTTCTGAGACCAATAGGTTAATTTGCTTCAAAGATTACCTCAAAGTTATGTTGTTTATTTCGAAAATGGATCTGAAATTGTGGCATACTGCGTCATCAATTTTTGAAAATTTTTCAGCGTCCCAACTACCAACTGCCCCTCCTTCAAATTTGCTCTGGATCCGCCCCTGGCCAATTATATACTGATCCAATTTTCTCCATTAACCCTGTCAAATGGTAACACTGCTAAAGATGCATTGTTTTGGTACCAGACTATGTAACTGGCTCTAAAAAAGCTGAGTATATATGTAATATAGTTTGTTAAAGGTATGCCAAGTCAGACACAGAACATTTCAATGCCCTCCCTGGCTAAAAAACTACATTTTTTAAAATATTTTTTCTTTATGAAGTTAGTTAAATAAATCCACTAATATAAAGGTAATTTGCCTGTTTTATCAAAAATTTTGTGACTGTTTCATTTGAAACATAGAAAAAACGGAATAGGATTCAATATCTGACATGATAGAAATTATATGGGATGGCAGTCTTCTTTTCAAAAATAATCAAAAGTAGTCTAAGCTTTTTAACAAAAGTGTCTGAATTTTTGCCTTTTATATTTCTTTTGAGCAAAACTCTCCCCACACACAAATTGATTTTTGTTTTCCTCACAAGTGGGTCTAACAGAACAGTGAAGTATGCTGAGACAAGATGCAGATGGACATGAAAATTGCAAACAAATTTCTCAATGATAACAAAAATTGAAACTGTCTTCATTTTTTCATTGACAACAAAAGCTTTTTATGATTTTGCCTGCAGTTTTTGTGCCGTTGCATATTCTCTACACATTGATATAAGCATTCTTTTCTCATCCCTTCTTTATTTCAGTATGCTTGTGAGGTAACCCACCCACTTTCACAATGTATCTTCATTTTTTTTAATGACTGCTTTTGGTTGTGTTTTGGTAGTGTAATTGACAGGCTTTTAAACAATTTGGTCTCCTTTTAGGCCAAAGTGGTGCTGGTAACAACTGGGCAAAGGGACACTACACAGAAGGTGCAGAGCTTGTTGATTCAGTTCTAGATGTTGTTCGCAAGGAATCAGAAAGCTGTGACTCACTTCAAGGTTTCCAGCTTACTCATTCACTTGGTGGCGGTACTGGATCTGGTATGGGCACTCTGCTCATCTCAAAGATCCGTGAAGAATACCCAGACAGAATTATGAACACTTTCAGTGTTGTACCGTCCCCAAAAGTATCAGACACTGTTGTTGAACCATACAATGCGACCCTTTCCGTACATCAACTTGTAGAAAACACTGATGAAACATTCTGCATCGACAACGAAGCTTTGTATGACATCTGCTTCAGAACACTTAAACTGACCACACCAACGTATGGAGATCTGAACCATCTTGTCTCAGCTACCATGAGTGGTGTCACCACCTGTCTCAGGTTCCCAGGACAGGTACATAATTGCTTTTATGTACTTAAAACTGATTACTGTAATAGTAACATTTCAACTTCGATGTTGATGATGACAATATTACTCTTGGAGACACAACAAACTTGCTTTGAAACTTCAATCATTCTCCTTGATTTGTTTGAAATATTTTTATCTTGACTTTTTCCCTTTTCCAAGTCAATGCACATAAACCATTTCTTACCAAATTTGTCAATTTTTAGCTGAATGCTGATCTGAGGAAACTGGCAGTAAACATGGTGCCATTCCCACGATTGCACTTCTTCATGCCTGGCTTCGCTCCACTCACAAGCAGAGGCTCACAACAATACAGAGCCCTGACTGTGCCTGAACTGACTCAACAAATGTTTGATGCCAAGAACATGATGGCAGCCTGTGACCCACGTCATGGACGATACCTGACTGTTGCTGCCATGTTCAGAGGCAGAATGTCAATGAAGGAAGTTGATGAGCAAATGTTGAATGTCCAAAACAAGAACAGCTCGTACTTTGTTGAATGGATTCCAAACAACGTGAAGACTGCAGTTTGTGACATTCCTCCACGTGGACTGAAGATGTCAGCCACATTCATTGGCAACAGCACAGCAATCCAAGAACTATTCAAGAGAATCAGCGAACAATTCACTGCTATGTTCAGAAGAAAGGCTTTCTTGCATTGGTACACTGGAGAAGGTATGGATGAAATGGAATTCACAGAGGCAGAATCCAACATGAATGACTTGGTGTCTGAGTATCAGCAATATCAAGATGCAACTGCTGAAGAGGAGGGTGAGTTTGAAGAAGAGGAAGAAGAAGAAGCCTAAAGAAACATGGACGTGTCTTGATGAAACTGTTTTAAGCGTAAAAATTAAATGTTTTAGTGTTAGAAGTATCGAAAGATACTTGGTTTATAAGAGAGGAAACCGGAGTTACTGTGTCGTTTATTTTTTGTTTGCTCTCCAACCTATGACAGCAATGATTGAACTGAAAAGTGTAATGAACAAACCGATTTTTTGAGATCTTATTTTCCCTAAATTACATCGTCATTTCAACTTGCAACCAAATGCATGCTTACCTGGAGCATAGTCAATATTGACTATGCCTGGATGCTGGAGCACAGGTTTAATGCTGAGTGGACTGAATAATATTCTTTCTTTTGCCATTCAGCCACTTATGAAGCTAGTATGAAGTGTGATAATTTTACAATATGAATTTTTTCTGTCCCTGTACCGGCAGTAGCGCAATGAGGGAAGGCAAGAGGAGTCAAATGCCCCCCATTGCAAAAGTTCTCTTGGAAACATGGCGTTTTCTGGGGTTCCAAAGAGTGTGCTTTCTGGGGTTCCAAAGTTTAGCGATCGATAACCCCCAGTTACCCATCGCTAAACTCGTCTCAACCCCCCTCCCCCAGTTGAACCACTCTGGCTACGCGTCTGTGTAACAGGTCTCTTGTGAAGCAGTTCCTTAAGATGTTTTGCTTGTGATTTTAAAGACAGACCATATGGGCTTTGTTTTCTACTTTGTCGTTGCTTTTTTCAACCTGCATCGCATTTTAGTCTTTGTTATCACATCCTGCTCATTATCGCACAATATCATTGCAAGGTTGGAGAACGATGTATTTGTTAGCAGTTCCCTTGCAACTGTGATCGCTAGAATTTTCGCAATTGAAGCTTAGAGCTTAGATACCATTTTGACTCATCATATTGTTATACTGATAACTTAGCAGATGAATTCTAAGAAATGCACCACGGCAATTAAAAGTCTTTGAAATCCAAACTATTCATCTTGTTTTGAACAACAGCCCCACACTAAACACAAATCAGCAAATGTTTACTGCAGAAAGAAATCTGTAGGTACCATTGTCTTTACATAACCATGCCTTCCACTGGAACACTGTCATTTTGGATTTACCCAGTCTTCGTATCAGCCGCACATCACAGCTTCCCCTCGCACAGTAGTTACTTTAAGTCTCCGTGAACTCACCAAGACGCAGCAGTTCGACAACTTCGTGTCTTATTGCCTCCGTATCTTTTGCACACTTAAACATAGTCATCGAAAGTGTCTGCACTTACTAATCTGCCAATATAACAGGTTTTGCTAAGTAAAGTGATAAAAAATAGAGGACTACTGGAAAGTTTTATTGTTTATATTGATGACTTCTTTCCATTTAAGTTCAAGTGAGGACAGTTGAAAATATACAAATGTATTTCCGTTTGTATCCTTACCTTGTGATTATTTCTTCACCATGATTGGATGATTCTGTGCATGCTAAAATCATTGCTCAATTTTTTAAAAATAGCATCGAATAATTGCAAAAGCCAATGAAAAAAGAGAGGTTTCCTCGTGTCACTTAATTCAATTCAGTCTATTAAACCAATTTTTTGATAGATCTTATAAACAGCTGCCTGAAAGCCCCAGCCATCTTTGAACACTCGAAATAACTTAGAATATTGCTACTAAATGATGTGACATTTTCAATTCATATTTTCCGTTTATAGATTTTGAAGACGACAGAAATACTGCGTGTAGATGGACCTAGAGTAAGTTGTGTAGAAAGAAGCAGGTTATCCATTGGAGATTAAATTGGCAAATGAATTTCTTCATCATGGAGAAAGCCCTGGAATACCCCCAGAACATTGCTTCTATCGTCTGGTCTTTATCCACAAGATGTGAAAAACTTTTCAGGTAAAAATGAAAACGGGGCAGGGCTTGGGTGTGGCATTTCTGCATCATCATTGGCCTTGGGACCGCCATGCTTTTAGTTCTGCTTATAAATAGCGTGTAGCGTGTAATACACGTAAAACAGCGTGTAGCGTGCAAATTGTACCCTAAAATAATGTGCTGGTTGTAGCGCTTGATATCAACTAGCCGACAGAATTAGACTTGGTGCTATTTAAACTGGGCGATATTTAAACAGAGAATGATTTCAAGCTAAGCTATGTGAAAGCGAAGCAATATTGATAATACCAGCATCCGATGCAATATTCCAATACTGTCTATTAACTATCCAATGCCTATGCCACTTAAAAACTACAGCCTCTACATATGCATCAACGAAATATCTTTCAATAAACAAAAGTGTTTTCAGTCATTTGGAGTGAAGGATGAAGACTAGAACCTGTAGCTTCGCCAGCCCGAGCAGACATCAAAAAATAGACCAAAATCTCGACCACGACCGTGAAACTCTCAGAGAACGTGAAAGACGCCTTTTTAAATAATTTTGATTGATTTCTACATTTTTAGAAAAGCAACTATCTCAAGCAGAATTTATTTCAATATGGGGACGTTTTTGTAAGAACGAAAATCGAAATCGATCTCATCAACTTTTCTTCTCCAATATTTTTTGTCAGATTTCGAGAAATTAGAGAATCGACCTTGGGGAAAGCTGAGGCGGACATGCTCACCCCAGTCCACGCCGTGGTGATATCTTTGCATCATTCTTTCCTTCATGCAAAGAAACATCTTTCTTTCTTTACCTGATGTTTTAATTCTGTTAGCATCATATAACATTTTTGTTTACCTTAATTGTGGTTGTCATCGTTGTAACAAATGCAGCGTATGATATGGTTTTAGCAATTTTGGCGTTTGGCGCTTTGTGATGTACGGTTCTTTATGCTTTCCAATTTTATACGCGACCCCCTTTAAAGTCAGCGGTTGACTAAAAGACAATTTCTATTTTGGCTACCGAATGAACGAATTGAAATTAAACTAAACGGTACAAACGTTCACTAATCGTTTATACGAATCGATTTAATTCGAGTGTACTAATGTTTTTCATAAGAATACCAAAAGTCTTATCCAGCCTGGATAGTCATAAGGAATTTTCTTTTTTAAGCATAAATCATTCTTAATATTTTTTCAATTCTGATGTGGTGTCAAGGGAACATCGCCCGGCATTGAATAGCAACGACGCTTTTTGAAAAGCCGAGATATATCAGTCATGAAATTTGTCCATTATGAATAATCAGCATTGCAATTCTGGCAACTACTAACAATCAAACACAAATATGCAAGGTTAAGCTGAGCAATTTTCTTATAATATTCTTAAAATTTGGATGATTCTGAGCCTGAATATTCTTATAAACAATATTTCTAAAATTGGAATATACTAATATAATTATGGATTAGGACGCTCTCTTTATGCTAAGATTGCCTTTCTCATTTTTGTTATTTTAAATAAATATGTGACATGTCTCCAAATCTCTTGGCACTGTGCACTAAATTTCAGCAAATTTTCCACAATGTCGCATCATCTTTCATGTTTTCGTTATTAGGGTATAACCTTTTCAGGAAGCCGGGGCTGGGGGTCAGGGCTGGGGGTCAGGGCTGAGGGGCTCGGTAAGCTGTAGCCCGATCCATTGTTTCGATGAAGCAGGCTGTTACGGTTGCAGCATCAAATATAATGATGACAAACTAACAAAATTATGCAAACCTCCCTAGAGATGTCTAAGCCCCCTAGCATCATAACCTCGAATGATTTAAAACTGACGCAAACCTGTACTTTGGAGCTTGAAATAATTGTGATTACAAAAAGATGTGCAGGAAATAGATATTAAACTACATTAAGTATAAATGCTTGCCAACCCTTACCAAATTGAATGTTATCCGAAAGTTTGTCTCGCAGAAAATTTTTTTATGAACCACGCATGCACAATGTATATTGACTGAAGCATAGGCTATAATATCTAAACATTAGTGTCTTAATTTTCGAAACAGTCGCTCTTCCAAACTTTTAGGAACATCATTTAAAATAAATGACAATATCGTACTTGTCATCAATAAATAACAGTTTTGTTCTTGTCAATTCCTCACTTTCCTCTTCTTCTTTCTCCGTCGCATCTGACTCGATAGCACCAATGCTTTTAAAAAGTGACTGATCATAACTTCAGCCGCAGAGCTGAAGCCATAAGGAGGCCAAGGGGTAAGCAAGCCCTTCAATATGGAGTAAAATACTATTGTGGATTTAAAATTGTGTTACAATCTTTGGCTTTAGCTCAACCTCTCACGCAACAATCCTTTCCAAAGAAAGCTCTTTCTGGCATTGGGCTTGGTATGAAAACCCTTTTGAAGATTAAACGTGTATTTTAGAAGCTTTTACCACTGAAGGGGGCTTCGCTTGAGGTGGTTAGTTTAATGTAAACAAGTTTATAAGAAAGAAAGAATTTGACGTCACAACCTCATAATAGCACATGGCAGGGAATTTGAAAGTATTTCAAAGTTGAAGAAGCAGCGATTGAAATTCTTGAGGACATTGGCCGTCTTTTTTATTCATTGTTTTTTGATGATCAACAAAACTTTTTAAGAGCTCAGTCCTTGTTTTCCTCTGGCCCCGTGTTATTTCGATTTAGTAGGACAGTAATTCAGTAAAATCATCCCACTTTGAAAAATGAATTTCGAAAATGCCCACTATCGCCTTTCAGCAAGAGATATGTGCAGTTGAACTTATAGTTCTAGGGTAGATAGTTCTGGGTTAGCAAACTTACTTTTGGCTAATGATTTTATTTGCGACACTTTTTACGTACTTTTCAAGGTAAGCTAACCACTCAGAGCAAGATTATGACAGCAAAATGACAAAAAATGCAGCCATGAATACGAAAAAGAACTAAAAACAAGCAATATTGCAAGCAGATATCAGTTTGAAAAATAATTGATCAACTAATAGCTCATCTACATCTTCTTGCATCGCGTGCAGCCCTTGTTGCTACACTTTCTGAAAGGTGGACAAGAAGGCTCCTTGTCAGAGCTCGTGCACCTGACGATCTGTGGTTTCCAGGTGAGCCACCTCCCTGTGCTTACTTTTTTAGTATCAACTTGCAGCTGCCACATACACCCTCCTTTGAACTGGGCGCCACTGTCGTGGAACTCGCAAGCAAAATCGATGCGACTGGCCTCGGAATGGCTCTTTGTCCAAGCAGTTGACAGGGAAGATGAAACTGAGATGGAAACTGAAGCAGAACCAAACTTCAGGCCTGATTCAATGGAGGAGGCTACTTCAATTGTCACAGTCTTTGTCACTGTGGATCCATATGCGACAGAATTGGTAATTGAATGTGAAACCTTTCCGTTTTTATTGCAGCCAACCATAAACCATTTTGCAATTGGAGGTGTCCACTTTCCGGCTTCCCATTTGAATCGCTGATCAGACAAACCTTCGCAATCATAAGTTTTAACACCGCCTTTGCCATCCTTTCCTGAAACATCCAAACATTTGTTGGATCTTTTGTTCACAAATGAGCAGTGATTGCCATTGCAAAGCTTTTTGGGTTGAGACCACATTTGATCTCGTTTGTCTTCACAGTAATATGTCTGAATATTGCCCGTGCCATCACTCCCTGAAACGTCTACACATCGTTTCGACTTCTCGTTGACAATTTCTCCATTTTGGTAGAACCGGAACCATTGGTCTTGCTTGTCTTCACATTTGTATATTTTGATGTTTCCTTTACCATCACTACCGCTTACATCAAGGCATCTTCCGGACTTTTCGTTTATGAGTCTACCAAAGGCGATTTGCTTACCTCGAGAACGGAAGTAGAAGTACTGATCATTCTTGTTTTCGCATTTATACACCTGGATCTTCCCAGTTCCATCTGTTCCTTGGACATCAAGGCATTTGCCTGATTCCATATAGATGATCTCTCTTGCTTCCTGTGTGATTCCACATTGATGATCTCATCATTGTCATAAAATCTTATCTTTCTTCCCAACCTCCACCTCTGATTCCTGGGGATCTGTGGATAAAAGTTGCATCTTTCTGACTTGACCTTGGCATTACCCTTTCCATTTGGTGTGAAGCAGAAATTCAGCTTCTCATTGCGGATCGTGCCGTCACCACAGAGAATGATCTGCTGGTCTTTAAGCCCATCTCACTTGTAGGTCTGCACAGACCCTTCTCCATTGTTTCCCTCAATATCAACACACCTTTTTGACTTCAAATTCCACAGCTCTCCAATTATCAGGGGGTTTGTGCACAGGACCTGGGCGGATCCCAGCAAGAACAGGTTTGATAACGTAAGAGCTGCGAGAAGTATAATCATCCGAGACATCTCTGTCTATCGATACCCTAGAATATAAAGGTTTAGCATTAAACCATCACCATTGTTGAGAATAGCTTTGGTTGAACATGATTCTGGATGCACATTGGCTTAAGCCATCTTACAATCAAAAATTGACCAATCAGTGAGTGTGATTCCACACTCACGCTCATTTATTAGCTACGTAAGAACCGATATCATTACAGAAACTGTTGGCCAGCAGAGGAAATCTTTGTTGAGTCTGGAAAGAATCTGTCAGAAGAGACGTGGGCCTATAGCCACTTGAGACCGAGGAAAAGAGCCCATAACGAGGCTGCCTCTGTCCATACAGGTTTTAAGCATTCCTTCAGTAGAAAATTAATCATTCTTTACCAGGGCTATTAGCCTTAAAGTCCTTGGACCACTACCTATATTCAAGTATGTGTTGGAGACACACGCAAAGAACTGGACACTACACGTGATGTCAACGTAATCAGTCTGTGGGGAATTTACTTGACATTTTGTGACCTGTTCGGAGACATCTCTGTTTTTTTCAAACTTTTGGGAGTTTTGTTCATGTCACTGAACTGATTTTTTTCTTCGTGTTGTCCTCTGTCGTTGAGTTTAGAAGCTGCAAGTTTATTTTTTTATTTATCTTCATTTATCATTCACAGTTAAACCCTGTAGCAAAAGTGTGGCTCAACATGTGGGATCAGTGGGGTCGTTTGACCTTTGAGACAAGAGGAGGGGTGGAGTTTCATCAATAGAAAAATTTACCGACGAAGGCATAGATGGAGAAGAATTCAGGACCCAAATTCGAGAACCTGGTTCCAGTACCCCATTCTAAAAATAGCATCAAGTGGTAAGATTGTCAATTACATTTTTTCGTATTACTTTTCAGTTTGTTGAAAGAATGGAGGAGGCTACATTTCATATTCATATAAAAGAGAGTAAATTATTTAGAAAAGAAAGCCTAAAAAGAGACATCGGTACCATTTTTTTATATTTTAAAATAACAGAAAGGGGCAATTTTCATAACCCTTTCTCTTAATATATTTTAATATATGATTATGCACCTAAATCTTTCCTTTCCCACTTTTTTCATAAATCAGTAATGACATATGGAGATTGGCCCAATTCGAGGACTGGGGCCAAGTACCCCAGTCTAAGAATGGCACTTGGGAGCATTTTCGGCTTGTGTCTGTTCGGCATCGTCATCAGCGTCTGAAGTTACCCCAGTGTACTAATTTTCATGCTGGTATCACAATTTGCACAATTCATGTCAATTGCTGATCTTAAAGCCTAGACATATAGTCTGGCGATTTTACGACAGATGATTTTACAGACAAACTAAGGATTTTGTAGACAAAGTGAAAATTTACCGACGGGTTCATGAAGTATTGGGGGGTTGTTACACCCCCGACACCCCCGCTAGCTCCTGTATGGGATGTTTTCTTGGACTAAGCTCGTCATTCTACGTATGTAGACACCAGTAATGCGATATTGTCGAAATTTTGGGAATTCAGCTCATAATATTTAGTTTTACTCTAGAAAAAAAGAAAGAATAATGTAGGTTTTAGATTTTTCGAAGAGCTCTGCATTGGAAATTCGATGACATAATAATAAGGAAGACTAGGTAAAATGTTGCTTAAGAAGCTGTTCATAGGTGTTGAATGATTCAGCTTTGAAAATGAAAATATGTTTGATGCTTCTTGATATTATTTGACTGTTCTTGAGACTAATAAGTCACAATAGTCATCATAATGCACTTGTGTAGTATGACAGCAATGACATATTTAGATCAACATAGTTTTAGTGCATTTGCAGTGAATTCCAACTCACTTAGTTATCAGCACAAAGGTCGTGGCAGAACTTGGGAAAATCCATTGATGACGTCACAAAATATACAAACGCCCCAAACCCAATTATATGATACATCAATTGATAGCTCTTGAAATGCGCATTCACACAAAATCTAGAATTGCTAAATTCTACAGTTTATTTTGAATAGATAGCGGATTTATGACTGTTTTTGTTTATATCGAGGACGTCATCAATCACGTGACACTGAGGCAAAATTGATTTGGTCCCATCTTGGATTCTGAATCTCCATACTCGAGAGTACATCAACCATCGAGATCATCTCGGTTAGGTGATAAATCAGATTTTCACAGCCATAGCCCTGCCTATAACTGGCACATGGCTCGAAAGCCCCTATGCGTTATTTCCACGTGTCATTCAGCTATAACTTTATAGATACAAAATAATTATTTTAGATATCTGAACCTTGTATGTATTGAAGTACAACTAGAGTTGTATCTTGATTAATTGTTTGATTAGATCAGTATATTGTAATTAGGCTGAGAATACACATGAAATTGAAATTGAATATATAGTGTGATGTGCAGCAACCTAAGGTTTTCGGATGCTAATGTTTCATCGAAAGATGCGGGCATCGCATCAAGAGTGGGAGAATAAGTTTGTGAAGACAGGGACGTGGACATAATGTTCCAATACAACCTTCCTCTGATGACGTAAGAACATGTCCCGAAGCCGACAGTGGCGTACCTAGGGCTGCAGTAGCAGGGGGGTCTCGGGTCAGCCCCAGAAAATTTCCCCCCTTGGGTACGCCACTGGAAGCCGATCGATTGCCATTTATAGTGAGTTTGACATTCGTATAGACATTCGGACTTTAGATTCAGATTAAGTTTATTTCAAAGATAAAATTGACTCAATTGCCTGTTGATTTATCTATTTATTTTCTTAAAAAGAGGCCCTTTACATACAAAAGTAACCAGGTACTTTTGATGCGGCCTAAATTTCCGTAATTGACATTCGATATTAAACATCACAACCTGATTTTAACTGATCTTAAACACTAGAGCCAAAACGAGTCATCTAAATCTACTCAAAGCAATATAAAAGCTACCTTTTCTTCTATTGTTCACCACTTTTAAGCGAATAACTGCGAAATTCGGACTTCAACCACCAACAACAAGCTCCGAGAACCAACAGACTTCTGTTCAGCTACCAACTGAGAAACCTCTTAATAACTTCCACAGGAAGACAACAATTCCCTAAAAAACTTAACTAAACTTGATATTGTTGCTTGTAGTAGTGTAATCGTAAAATTTCAGGAAGCTTTACCCAAAAGCCAAAAACAAAAACAGCGTTTCATTTATGATGGCCCATAACTGCCACAGCAAAAACAAAAGACAACATTTTCCCTTTTTGCCAACTTGTTCACGGCATTCCCCAGAAGGTCCACGACAAAAGCAAGCGTTAAGGTCAATCCACAAAATAAGGATACAAAAGCTGTAAACGGCAGCAGGGGCGCCTACACAAGGGGGGCTAGAGGGGCAGCTGCCCCTCCTGCCCTCTTCGAAGAGGGGCAGAGGGGGCAAAAAGTGCCCTGAAATATGATGACCACTTTCACTACTCTCGTTATGTTAATATCTATTAGAAAATACTAGAAAGAAGATAACACCAGCTCAAAAATGCAAAGAATGAAAAGTTTGTCTGTGACAAGGTCGGCCACAAGGGGGAGAACGGCAAAGGTAATAGATGATAAACAAAAGACGTGTTCCCTCCGAAGTACTCCAGAAACCTAAGGAGGATAAATCGGTATAAAAACTTGGCGGGCAATCAAAATTTTACATCCAGCCCATTTCTAACAGCCATGATTTTTAGAAAACCAAACATTGTGTATAGTGACAAGGCCATTTAATACCATTTTTCATTCATGGATAATTTCGTCAACATTTTCTTTATGTTTAGAATCTTTGATGGTAAAAAACCCAACTGTATGAGTGGCACATATTCTAGTTAATATTTTATCATGTTACCCCAGCCTCGCCCCCTCCCACCTAGGAATGCTCGATTATCTTAATAGAAAAATTCAACGATTTGCCCTTGGCACCAACACTGCCCCACCTGCCCTAATCTTGTGCAGGCGTTCCTGAACGGCAGTCCAGATAAAGGAGATGTTTGAGAATGGCATCCATGCGGAAAGAAGACGTTAAGTAAAATGATGCTATATTTTTAAAATGTGTACTTATTTGCGAATGTTGGCAAAATCAAGTGCAAACATTTGAGAGCGTAATAATTCTTATTTCTTAATTCAAATGGTTACTAATGTCCAGTCCTAGAATATTTCAAGCCCAATGGCAAGGGCTATAACAGCGAAGGTTTCTCCTTGCTGACAAAAGCATAGGGTTTGGGACATTGACCCCCTGGATTCCCTAAAACTGCTGTTAGTTTAATCCCCATTGTTCTTGTTGTAAATCTATCTACAAGAACAATGGAATGATGGATCGTGTGATCACCAGCCTCCTAATTTTAAGGTTCTTGACGGATTTTGAGTCAAAGAACCACCAGATCGCATACCAAAAGAGAAAAATCCCGGTTACCCTATCTGCTAGATATGTCTAAAACCTCTCGGCGGCCCTGGGTGCTGCATACAGTTATTCAATCACTTTCATACTCACTCGAACCTTGGTTGAGACAAGTATTGAATATTTTTTTTGTACCTCTATCTAGTATGATACTGATATTTAAGAAGCATAACGCAATTGTTTGCTTGAGTAGGTAGTATATCGCTGCAGCTCTATGCCGCGTCAGTGGCGGATTTAAAGGGGGGCAGCTAGGGGCAGTTTCCCCTCCCTCGACGAGTTGAAGCAAGTCTGGCGCCCCTTTTTTGGAAAGTGTGCGCCCTTTTTGAAGAATGAGAATCAGGTGAAAGTGTTTCTGAGACCGACAGGCTTATTTGCTTCACGGATTACCTCAAAATTATGTTGTTTATTCCGAAAATGGATCTGAAATAGTTGTATACAGCGTACTCTCGTTGTCAATTTTTGAAAATTTTTCAGCGCCCCCACTACCAACTGCCACCTCCTTCAAGTTTGCTCTGGATCCGCCTCTGTGCAGTTTAACACATCCACCACAACACCGGTTGCTAGAATTAATGTACTTGAAATGATTTATTGGTCACAGGGCGGACAAGGCAAACGGCAAACGGATTGAAACTGGCCCTGTGTCTTTTTACAAATTGTACTCAGCCTAATAGATGCTATTTTTACTTCCTTCGGAAACATAAGCGATTGATTTCGGGGACTGTGGCACTTATCCAAACAAATGCACAAGCACAAATATAGTTGCCACCTTTTGCTATCCCCCCATGTCTACTACCCAGTGCCGAGAAGAGGGGGGTCAGGGGGGTCACTGACCCGGGGGCCCTTGGCTATAGGGGCCCAAAAATAATAACTTAGTTAAAAAAAATCTAAGTAATAATCCAGCCTCTCCATTACCACAAACTGTCATTAGTAGAGACAAAAGTCTATGAATGAAGTAAGGTAGAAGCAGTTTGAGTCTTTGACTGCCTGAGTGTTAATACCGCCTTCTTCCAGGATGGATGCCATTCTCAAACATCTCCTTTATCTGGACTGCCGTTTACAGCTTTTGTATCCTTATTTTGTGGATTGACCTTAACGCTTGCTTTTGTCGTGGACCTTCTGGGGAATGCCGTGAACAAGTTGGCAAAAAGGGAAAATGTTGTCTTTTGTTTTTGCCGTGGCAGTTATGGGCCATCATGAATGAAACGCTGTTTTTGTTTTTGGCTTTTGGGTAAAACTTCCTGAAATTTTACGATTACACTACTACAAGCAACAATATCAAGTTTTTATCGATTGGGAACTGTTTTACGGAAGTTTTTTAGGGATTTGTTGTCTTCCTGTGGAAGTTTTTTAGGGATTTGTCTTGTCTTCCTGTGGAAGTTATTAAGAGGTTTCTCAGTTGGTAGCTGAACAGAAGTCTGTTGGTCCTCGGAGCTTGTTGTTGGTGGTTGAAGTCCGAATTTTGCAGTTATTCGCTTAAAAGTGGTGAAGAATAGAATAAAAGGTAGCTTTTATATTGCTTTGAGTAGATTTAGATGACTCGTTTTGGCTCTAGTGTTTAAGATCAGTTAAAATCAGGTTGTGATGTTTAATATCGAATTTCAATTACGGAAAGTTTAGGCCGCATCAAAAAGTACCTGGTTACTTTTGCAAGTAAAGTGCCTCTTTTTAAGAAAATAAATAGATAAATCAACAGGCAATTGAGTCAATTTTATCTTTGAAATAAACTTAATCTGAATCTAAAGTCCGAATGTCTATACGAATGTCAAACTCACTATAAATGGCAATCGATCGGCTTCCAGGGGCATACCCAATGGGGGAAATTTTCTTGGGGCTGCACCCGAGACCCCCCTGCTACTGCGGCCCTGGGTACGCCACTGTCGGCTTCGGCACATGTTCTTACGTCATCAGAGGAAGGTTGTATTGGAACATTATGTCCACGTCCCTGTCTTCACAAACTTATTCTCCCACTCTTGATGCGATGCCCGCATCTTTCGATGAAACATTGGCATCCGAAAACTTTAGGTTGCTGCACATCACACTATATATTCAATTTCAATTTCATGTGTATTTTCAGCTTAATTACAATTTACTGATCTAATCAAACAATTAATCAAGATACAACTCTAGTTGTATTTCAATACATACAAGGTTCAGATATCTAAAATAATTATTTGTATCTATAAAGTTATAGCTGAATGACACGTGAAAATAACGCATAGGGGCTTTCAAGCCATGTGCCAGTTATAGGCAGGGCTATGGCTGTGAAAATCTGATTTATCACCTAACCGAGATGATCTCGATGGTTTATATACTTTCGAGTATGGAGATTCAGATTCCAAGAACGGACTAAAAAATTTTTGCCTTAGTATCACGTGACTGATGACGTCAAACGACAAAAACAGTCATAAATCCGCTATTTATTCAAAGTGGATGAGGTTGTAAGTTGTGAAAGGGAAGAGTCCCAATTTTCTTTATCTATACGGTGCAGAGGAAGTGTACACTTCTGAATCTCAAGATATTTTGTTTGAACTGCCTGTTGGATTTGCTGAAAAATTAGGAAAACCTTTTAAAGCGAAAAATGTTTGACTGAACAATTTGAGCGTTTCAGGGCCCCAGTCCCAATTGCTCTGGTTCTGGGGGGCTGGGCCCCCATCATGGCTCCGCCCTTGACCATGAGGGAGGCCCCCTAGACCCCATGCTGGGCAGTGTTAATGTGCGACCGTCAACTTTTATTCTGTATCCGCCCCTGCGTAGAAAGATGAGCTTAGTCCAAGAAAACATCCCATACAGGAGCTAGCGGGGGTGTCGGGGGTGTAACAACCCCCTAATACTTCATGAACCCGTCGGTAAATTTTCACTTTGTCTACAAAATCATCTGTCAATAAAGTCTAGGCTCTAAGATCAGTATTTGACATGAATTGTGAAAATTGTGATACCAGCATGAAAATGGGTACACTGGGGTAATTTCACACGCTGATGACGATGCCGAACAGACAAAAGCCGACAAATGCCCCTAAGTGCTATTTTTAGACTGGGGTACTTGGCCCCAGTCCTCGAATTGGGCCAATCTCCATATGTCATTACTGATTTATGAAAAAAGTGGGAAAGGAAAGATTTAGGTGCATTATCATATATTAAAATATATTAAGAGAAAAGGAAATGAAAGATTGCCCCTTTATGCTATTTTTAAAATATGAAATTGGTTTGGTACCAATGTCTCTATTTAGGCATTCTTTTCTAAATAATTACTCTCTTTTATATGAATATGAAATTTAGCCTCCTCCATTCTTTCAACAAACTGAAAAGAAATACGAAAAATGTAATTGACAATCTTATCAGTTGATGCTATTTTTAGAATGGGGTACTGGAACCCGGTTCTCGAATTTGGGTCCTGAATTCTTCTCCATCTATGTCTTCGTCGGTAAATCTTCAGTTTGTATACAAAATCCTTAGCTTGTCTGTAAAATCATCTGTCAATAGGTGAAAGAGTACCTAAGTTCTTCTCCATCTATGTCTTCGTCGATAAATCTTCACTTTGTATACAAAATCCTTAGTTTGTCTGCAAAATCATCTGTCAATAGGTGAAAGAGTACCTAAGTTCTTCTCCATCTATGTCTTCGTCGATAAATCTTCACTTTGTATACAAAATCCTTAGTTTGTCTGCAAAATCATCTGTCAATAGGTGAAAGAGTACCTAAATTCTTCTCCATCTATGTCTTCGTCGATAAATCTTCACTTTGTATACAAAATCCTTAGTTGTCTGTAAAATCATCTGTCAATAGGTGAAAGAGTACCTAAATTCTTCTCCATCTATGTCTTCGTCGATAAATCTTCACTTTGTATACAAAATCCTTAGTTTGTCTGCAAAATCATCTGTCAATAGGTGAAAGAGTACCTAAGTTCTTCTCCATCTATGTCTTCGTCGATAAATCTTCACTTTGTATACAAAATCCTTAGTTTGTCTGCAAAATCATCTGTCAATAGGTGAAAGAGTACCTAAATTCTTTTCCATCTATGTCTTCGTCGATAAATGTTCACTTTGTCTACAAAATCCTTAGTTTGTCTGCAAAATCATCTATCAGCAGGTGAAATAGCGCCTTAATTCTTCTCTATCTATTTTTCTAGTGATGACCCTCCACCCCTCCTTATCTCTAAAAGGTCAAGCGACCCCACTGATCCCACATGTTAAACCACACTTTTGCTACAGGGTTTAACTGTAAATGATGAATGAAGATAAATCAAAAAATAAATTTACGGCCTCTAAACTCAACGACAGAGGACGACAAAAAGGAAACAATCAGTTCAGCAACATGAACAAAACTCCCAAAAGTTTGAGAAAAACAGAGCTGTCTCTGAAAAGGTCACGAAATGTCAAGTAAATTCCCCACACACTGATCACGTTGACATCACGTGAAGTGTCCAGCTCCTTGCGTGTGTCTCCAACACATACTTGAATATAGGTAGTGGTCTAAGGATTTTAAGGCTAATAGCCCTGGTAAAGAATGATGAATTTTCTACTGAATGAATGCTTAAAACCTGTATGGACAGAGGCAGCCTCGTTATGGGCTCTTGTCCTCGGTCTCAAGTGGCTATAGGCCCACGTCTCTTCTGACAGATTCTTTCCAGACTCAACAAAGATTTCCTCTGCTGGCCAACAGTTTCTGTAATGATATCGGTTCTTACGTAGCAAATAAATGAGCGTGAGTGTGGAATCACACTCACTGATTGGTTAATTTTTGATTGAAAGATGGCTTAAGCCCCTTTATCACTTGTCGATTGCCTTAGGCGAAAAAGCCAACGTGCAGCCAGAATCATGTTTAACCAAAACTATTCTCAATAATGGTGATGGTTTAATGCTAAACCTTTATATTTTAGGGTATCGATAGACAGGGATGTCTCGGATGATTATACTTCTCGCAGCTCTTACGTTATCAAACCTGTTCTTGCTGGGATCCGCCCAGGTCCTGTGCACAAACCCCCTGATAATTGGAGAGCTGTGGAATTTGAAGTCAAAAAGGTGTGTTGATATTAAGGGAAACAATGGAGAAGGGTCTGTGCAGACCTACAAGTGCGATGGGCTTGAAGACCAGCAGATCATTCTCTGTGGTGACGGCACGATCCGCAATGAGAAGCTGAATTTCTGCTTCACACCAAATGGAAAGGGTAATGCCAAGGTCAAGTCAGAAAGATGCAACTTTTATCCACAGATCCCCAGGAATCAGAGGTGGAGGTTGGGAAGAAAGATAAGATTTTATGACAATGGTGGGATCAGACAGGAAGCAAGAAAGATCATCAATATGGAATCAGGCAAATGCCTTGATGTCCAAGGAACAGATGGAACTGGGAAGATCCAGGTGTATAAATGCGAAAACAAGAATGATCAGTACTTCTACTTCCGTTCTCGAGGTAAGCAAATCGCCTTTGGTAGACTCATAAACGAAAAGTCCGGAAGATGCCTTGATGTAAGCGGTAGTGATGGTAAAGGAAACATCAAAATATACAAATGTGAAGACAAGCAAGACCAATGGTTCCGGTTCTACCAAAATGGAGAAATTGTCAACGAGAAGTCGAAACGATGTGTAGACGTTTCAGGGAGTGATGGCACGGGCAATATTCAGACATATTACTGTGAAGACAAACGAGATCAAATGTGGTCTCAACCCAAAAAGCTTTGCAATGGCAATCACTGCTCATTTTTGAACAAAAGATCCAACAAATGTTTGGATGTTTCAGGAAAGGATGGCAAAGGCGGTGTTAAAACTTATGATTGCGAAGGTTTGTCTGATCAGCGATTCAAATGGGAAGCCGGAAAGTGGACACCACCAACTGCAAAATGGTTTATGGTTGGCTGCAATAAAAACGGAAAGGTTTCACATTCAATTACCAATTCTGTCGCATATGGATCCAGAGTGACAAAGACTGTGAAAATTGAAGTAGCCTCCTCCATTGAAGCAGGCCTGAAGTTTGGTTCTGCTTCAGTTTCCACCTCAGTTTCATCTTCCCTGTCAACTGCTTGGACAAAGAGCCATTCCGAGGCCAGTCGCATCGATTTTGCTTGCGAGTTCCACGACAGTGGCGCCCAGTTCAAGGGAGGGTGTATGTGGCAGCTGCAAGTTGATACTAAAAAAGTAAGCACAGGGAGGTGGCTCACCTGGAAACCACAGATCGTCAAGTGCACGAGCTCTGACAAGGAGCCTTCTTGTCCACCTTTCAGAAAGTGTAGCAACAAGGGCTGCACGCGATGCAAGAAGATGTAGATGAGCTATTAGTGTATCAATTATTTTTCAAACTGATATATGCTTGCAATCTCGCTTGTTTTAAGTTCTTTTTCATATTCATGGCTGCATTTTTTGTCATTTTGCTGTCATAATCTTGCTCTGAGTGGTTAGCTTACCTTGAAAAGTACGTAAAAAGTGTCGCAAATAAAATCATTAACCAAAAGTAAGTTTGCTAACCCAGAACTATCTACCCTAGAACTATAAGTTCAACTGCACATATCTCTTGCTGAAAGGCGATAGTGGGCATTTTCGAAATTCATTTTTCAAAGTGGGATGATTTTACTGAATCATTGTCCTACTAAATCTTTTTATCATTGGGGTGAACATGTCCACTTCAGCTTTCCCCAAGGTCGATTTTCTAATTTCTCGAAATCTGATAAAAAATATTGGAGAAGAAAGGTTGATCAGATCGATTTTGATTTTCGTTTTTAAAACGTCCCCAAATTTAAAAAAATTTAAAAAGAGATAGCTGCTTTTCTAAGTGTCGAAATCAATCAAAATCGGCAGAAAAAATTTTGAGAGCTACAGAGGCGTAGGAGAGAGAAAAAATTTTGAGAGGTGCAGAGGCAAAGGAGAGAGAAAATGGAAAAAGAAAAGCAGGCATCCAGATTTGGATCAGCATAAACAAAATTTGCAAAATTCAAACATCAGTCATCGTTCTTATTTGACAATGCTGTTATTCACCCGATAGAAAGTAGTATTATAAAAAATGCCAGCTTTTCTTTTTCCCTTTTCTCTCTCTTCCGCCTCCGCAGCTCTCATTATAATTTTGCTGCCGTCAAAGTTTTGCGGCTCTGGTACCCAGGTTAGAGACTGGTTCGAATTAAAAAACGTGGCCAAAGATTGATATTAGGAATTTGTGACGTATTTCGGAGTGTTAGTGCATAGGCAAGGTCAGTTTGTTGCGTACATTTGTTGCGGAGAGGATTTATGGGCCCCCTGGTCAGGATGAAAGATAAATAGTAAAGCATGCCTAAGGCAGATGTTTCTAGGGGGTATGGGGAATGCTCCCCCAAAATTTTTTTGAAATGAAAGTTGCTTCTATAATCAGGTTCCCATAATCAGGGATGTGGGCTTTATGAAATTTCTAAATTGTTCTTGTCTTGAATCATGAAATTTGAACATAGTGAGGGTTAATGCTTTTCCGAACATTGCTTGAGCAGCCAGGTGCATTGACTGTGTGTAGAGCATCACCTGAGATGAGAGCATCAAATGTATGGGAAAAAGTGCAGGGGGAGGGGACTTAATTGCAAATGAGGAGGAAAATGTTTATATTGCTCAGGGATTCAGTGAAAAATTTTAAGATATGGCATTCCAAGAATGGCAAGAAATGCATAATGCAAAATATTTATGGCATCGATAAGGAAGAATATTATTCTTAATAACAATGACCCATTGGTTGGATTTTGAATTTAGACATTTCCTTCCGTGTTAACAAAACAGAGGTGATTTATCAGCTATTGAACTGTGCTACTAAAAATGTCATGCAGAACTGTTATTCAGTGAACCTGGAAAGTATTCATAGTTTGCTGATATAGAAAATAAATTTTGAAATAAAGACAACTTTGAGAACACCCGAGCCTTAAATTATCCAAAAAATAAGAGCATCCAGTTCTCTTATTGAGAAGGTTGTAGTGCATGAAATATTAAAACCAGACAAGACAGAGTCAAATAATAGCACCGGTTTTGATTCAGGCATTTCTTAAAAACCAACTGTCTATAGAAAACTGCAACTAAACGTACTCAGTAAGAAATCATTCAAGAATTTTCTATCTGTATATGTCAAACTTTGTGTACATTTTCATGCATATAGAGCTTGCAATGCCTTTACATCTTTCAGTTGTTTCTCTTTTCCTTTTCTGTTTTAGTTGTCAATGGCTGACCATGGTAGAGTAACAATTCTTCATTGATTCACAGCTTTCTCTGCATTATATGATTCTTGGCTGTATCCAAGCACAAAAAATGAGGGACCTAAGCTTCCCAACTTAACAAGATGGGCTGTGCCCCCCTGAGTCCCCCCCACCACTACATCCCTGACCATGATATATTGCAAATCTGTCTAAAGCCCCTCCCCCCCCCCCACACTCTAAAATATGCTCCGGCGTCCCTGCAGGGTTCAGAAAACATGACGGCTGACGGTTAAACGGCTGTGAGCCGGAGGAAGGTCATTTCACGATGCAGTAGTTTTGAGGAAGGCCAGTACATACCTTTGACAAAAACATAAAAAGTGAGAGAAATTTACAGTTGTACTTGAACTTACCTTGAACTTTCCTTTAAAAGATAAATAGTAGATTCTGATGAAGGCTCATAAAACAAACTTAATCCGTAGGAAAGATGAGGCTTTTTCAAAACACTACATTTCTGTTTCTGTCAGATAAATGCGCTACATAGTTAAATAAAAAAACCAACTTTTTTTCGGTTAGATGTGTTGCGGTGTCTGTCTTTTTTTAGCATTTTATATTTTACCGACCATTTCAACATCTCTGCTTAAAAAGAACGAGACTGGAGATCTAGAAATTAATTGGTGGTTATAAAAGGATAGAATTAGATAAATGTTCCTTGGCATAAAAATATAGATGTCTCCTTGGCATACAGCAGACTACTTGTTTGGTTTGCAGCATCAACGCCCAAAAGTGAAACCCAGTCGAGTGATTATGCAGGACGGGGAAGCATCTAGGTGAAAGTACATTTGGTTTATAATCTAAATATAGACAGTGGTCCCCCGGTTGCGGTATCACATTAAAATTTATAATAACTTGGTTATTAATACGGCGTGAAGGAAGGCAGCTGAATATTTGCTTGAGATTCTAGCACGGAGCTGTGTCGGTAAAATATTCGTCAACTCAACTTCAAAATGCGCGAAATAGTCCATCTTCAAGCTGGTCAGTGTGGAAATCAAATTGGAGCTAAGGTGCGAGTTTATGCCTTCAAATAATCATTCTTGTTATCACATCTAATTTACATGAAAACTGTTTTCTATTTGAATTCAATTCCATATTTTGCTCCGTAGTTTTGGGAGGTTATCTCAGACGAACATGGTATAGATCCCACAGGAACCTATCATGGTGACTCCGATCTTCAACTTGAAAGGATCAATGTCTACTACAACGAAGCAACAGGTAAAGGAAGCCTTTTTCATGCGCAGGGCGACGCCCTTTCCTAGAAAGAAACCATTCTATGGCTGTTAATTCTCTCAGGATATCTTGCCTAGTCTTCTGATCTTCCTATAGATTCCAACTCATTCTAGCTTGAAAAAGCAATTGTCAATAGATGTTTTGTTGTCATTTTTCTTCATTCTTATTTGTTTAATTAATAGTTTGTACAAACTATCATTTCTTGAATTTTCAGGTGGCAAGTATGTCCCACGAGCCATTTTGGTTGACTTGGAACCAGGCACAATGGATTCTGTACGCTCTGGGCCATTTGGCCAGGTTTTTAGGCCAGACAATTTTGTCTTTGGTGAGGATTTAATTTAGTTTATCGTTGATCTTTAGAGATTTGATCTGTAAAAGAAATCATGTCTCATTTCATAAATAAGTAATGAGAAATATCAACTCCTGCTGTTTTCCCAAAAGCGTCTTTATTTGTAATTGAATAGATTCACGAATTATGCCAGCTTAGAGTGAATTAATCGCACTTTTCTTCTTTAACAATGTCAACGCATACAGTCATCAAACCAACGAATAATTACGTCATCTTTTAATGCCTGGAAATATATCTCTAAGCTATGACTAGAAAACCAAACAGAAGTAAAACAGTGATAAACTAGCAGTTTATAAATTAGCATAACGATAAACTAGCAGTTTGTTGTAGTGAAGATATTATTTGAAAAAACAAAGTTTTGCCGATCAGATTCAGGATATCGCAAATTACTTAATATACATTTGGCAAAGTTTAAGTTTACTTAAATAAGGATCTTCACTCCAAGTTTGAAAAACTCGATTTGCCAGTAAAAGAATTATTTCAGTTATTTTTTATTGTTCACCACAAGAAAAAATAGTGCACTTAAGTCCCTGAAAAGCTGTGAAAGAACACTTCTAGTTAGAACAAATTTCCGTTACTCAATTATTGACTGCTAAAGCTAAAGTTTCAAATAGAATTATCACATAAAATACACGTTTCTGTTACCCAAAGCCTCTATTCTATATTGCAAACTTTTTATAGGTCAAAGTGGCGCCGGCAATAATTGGGCAAAAGGACACTATACGGAAGGTGCAGAGCTTGTCGATTCTGTACTCGACGTTGTCAGAAAAGAATCGGAGAGCTGTGACTGTCTTCAAGGATTCCAACTGACACATTCACTTGGTGGCGGTACTGGATCTGGTATGGGCACTCTGCTCATCTCAAAGATCCGTGAAGAATACCCAGACAGAATTATGAACACTTTCAGTGTTGTACCGTCCCCAAAAGTATCAGACACTGTTGTTGAACCATACAATGCGACCCTTTCCGTACATCAACTTGTAGAAAACACTGATGAAACATTCTGCATCGACAACGAAGCTTTGTATGACATCTGCTTCAGAACACTTAAACTGACCACACCAACATATGGAGATCTGAACCATCTTGTCTCAGCTACCATGAGTGGTGTCACCACCTGTCTCAGGTTCCCAGGACAGGTACATAATTGCTTTAATGTACTTAAAACTGATTACTGTAATAGTAACATTTCAACTTCAATGTTGATGATGACAATATTGCTATTGGAGACACAACAAACTTGCTTTGAAACTTCAATCATTATCCTTGATTTGTTTGAAATATTTTCATCTTGACTTTTACCCTATTTCAAGTCAATACAAATAAAAAATTTCTCATCCAATTTGTCAATTTTTAGCTGAATGCTGATCTGAGGAAACTGGCAGTCAACATGGTGCCATTCCCACGATTGCACTTCTTCATGCCTGGCTTCGCTCCACTCACAAGCAGAGGCTCACAGCAGTACAGAGCCTTGACTGTGCCTGAACTGACTCAACAAATGTTTGATTCCAAGAACATGATGGCAGCCTGTGACCCACGTCATGGACGATACCTGACTGTTGCTGCCATGTTCAGAGGCAGAATGTCAATGAAGGAAGTTGATGAGCAAATGTTGAATGTCCAAAACAAGAACAGCTCATACTTTGTTGAATGGATCCCAAACAACGTGAAGACTGCAGTTTGTGACATTCCTCCACGTGGTCTGAAGATGTCAGCCACATTCATTGGCAACAGCACAGCAATCCAAGAACTATTCAAGAGAATCAGCGAACAATTCACTGCTATGTTCAGAAGAAAGGCTTTCTTGCATTGGTACACTGGAGAAGGTATGGATGAAATGGAATTCACAGAAGCAGAATCCAACATGAATGACTTGGTGTCTGAGTATCAGCAGTACCAGGAAGCATCTGCTGAGGAGGAGCCGGAGTTTGAAGAAGAAGAGGAAGAAGAGGCGTAAAATGAAGAATCTTCAGACATGAAACACTCTTATTTCTATAATTGTCTTGTTTCAATAAATCTTGAATGGATTTTTAACTGAAGTCTCGCTTCAAATTGCTAGTACACATTTTATGAATTCGCCATCTGGATAAAAGCTTATTTTTTGGTATGTAGGGTATTCAGATAAAAAAGTTAACTGAATTGAAAGCTTGACCTGAAGGCTGCTTGTTATTGTCTTCGAAGGTGATCATGTGTTCACCAAAAGACTGAGAGAAATAAGTGTCATGGCTTAAGCTCTTTTTAGGTAATAGATTACTTTTTGTTTTTCCACTCTGTCATGGATTGATAAACAAATTTGAGATTTTTACATAATTAAGTTGGAATGGATGTTGGTTAGTTGCTTGATGAAATGTCTCGAAATGCCAATATCATCGAGCATCTGTGCGCGAACAAGGGATATATAATTAGGAATCTGATTGTATTTGATGAATCTGTAAACATTTGTCAATGTAGTAATTATCAGGAGATTCCATAGTCTATAGAAAAATTGTAGGCCAAAACAAACATGCAAATTATCGAGTTAGCTTTATCATCTTTTCGGATGCTTGCTCATAGCAATTACTTAAAGAAACAAAAGATACAATATATTTGTTCATGGCTCTTTTCGTAATTTTGATATCTTATTATCAAGCTTAGGTCTCTTGCTTGGCAAGCCTATATACTTGCATTCGGAACGACGTCATATGTATCTGGTTGTAATCACATAATTCTTTATTTATAGAAACTATTTATAAGGACATACCATTCTTATTCTTATATATTTGGACAACAATTGGTCTTGGAGTTAAGAACTTTCTATTTTCTTTTGAATCAGCTTATTGTACTAAAGTAGGAAGCTAATAGTTTAAGAATTACTACTGTAAAAGCTGAAATGGTAACTATTGAAGGTTTTTGAAAGATCTAGTTAATACTTAATTTGCCGTTTTAGCCAATTCAGTTGATTAATACCGTACTGTTAAAACTTTACTTGCGAAAATTTTGTTGGGAAAAGCCTGTGAAAAAGATTTAGGTAACTGTTTTTCAATGTATTAAAACAGAAACATTAACAAGAATGATGGACCAAATTTAAGGAAGTCATTGATAGAATTCAAAATGTTTTCTAAAAAAGTTACGTAGAGTCAGATTAACCCTTCTTACAAGCTATTATTGGGAAAAATGTTTTCTCTTTTTTGTAGAGATATTTTGATTGTGACAAGAGATCTAGCAGTTGCAAGGAAAAATGAACCCTCTGTTATAAAAACCTTTTATCTTGATTAACACTTTTAGGTAGCGTACAACTAGTAAACGGTATAGCTAGGAAATTCATAGGAGGGTTCAAAATTTTAGATTTTCCTACAAAGTCTAATGAAAACAATCTTTTGGTGGTACAAAACTTGAAAATGGCTTTGAAAAAAGCAAACATTTAGTAAACTAAAGCTTTTCGTCTGACACTCTTCAGAGTTTAAAACGTCAGAACATAGACCGAAAACTCTACGTTAGGAAATAATACCCAGTTGTGGATTAAAATAGGCCAATCAGAAAAACGAGCACATGACTGTAGGTGTAGAAGGTGTAGAAGACATGGGCCTAAACCAGAACTTGGAGGGTTATTTGGATGATGAGGAAGAAGAGGATGAGATTGAAATGAAAGATGACTTTGAAATCGAAGATGAGTTATAACTGTTGAGGCCTCACCTCAGAGTGTCAGACAAAAAGCTTTAGATTACTAAATATTTCCTTTTTTCAAAGCCATTTTAAATTCTAATGAGCATTTTTATTCTTTTCTATATTACATTACATACATTACATAAAGACATTAGAACTGAAATAAAACAGGAGACGATGTCATATCATTTATCTAAACTTGAGTGTCGTAAATCATACTAATCATAGAACTTTTGATCTTTACCTCTAAAAAATGAATTTTTAAGTACCACACCTAATTGAAAGAGACTGTCAATCTGATTCAGAACGACGGAAGAAATTGCTATATTGAGCCCTAAAGTCTTTCTTCCCAAAATGTAGCATTCAGATAAGAAATAAACATATAATTCTGACAAGGTCAGAAATTTTCTGGCAAAATAACTGTTTACTTTTACAGGATTGTGTTTCACCCCTTTGAGCATAAGGTTTAGCTACTGCTTGAATTTTTCGGAAAATCCTACTTGAAATTATCAAGATAAAGTGAAGAGTTTGTTAACAAATACAATCATTAAGCTACAAAAAGTACATGCTTCAAGTGAAGGTGTATAGAAATTAAAGAAAGATATGATAAACATTAAAATGATAACATCTACTTCATATGGTATGCAAGGGTGTTTTTATTATAGGGGGAGGTTCAGAAAAAAAGTGACCAACTTTACTTTTTTGAGCGATTATTTCTGCAAAGAAAATTCATTAGCATTGAAATAGATGATCATATACACACTCAATGAAAACAAGTAAGAGCAAATGATGGCATGAAAGTCTAAGGAAATTAATTTCACGGAAACTAATATTCTTGGAGTTCACGTTTCTGGGTGAATCCATGAGCATTTTTTTGCGAAAAGCCAATTTTAAGGAATCTGCAAAAATGAACTGCCGCTACTTTTAAGCTCCTCATAACAATAATTTCAGCTTATCAAATGTCCTCTAATCTATAAAATTTAATAAGGGCAAATATGGCTGGAAGGCCGCCGAGAGGTTTTCAGAGGCTTTGGGGCAGAATGGAAAGACGATGCCTTTGCGAGCGGAGGGAGCAGAAAATTTTTGCGACCACACACTTCAGATTAGCTTAAAATGCATCTCAGAAAACTGTTTGCAGTTATTTCTTGCAGTCATTTCTTATAGTTGTTTGCTTGCTACTTATAGCAAGTTATTTGCAATACACTCTTTTTTTGTACGAACCAGTGAATTCGAGTTCAGGCTGACTGTTTTTCAAAAATATGAGGGTGGATTGTTCTTTATTTGTTTTTAAATTGATAGGTTGTAAGCAGTGCGATTGCTAGCGTGTTCGCTCAAGTGAGGTGTTCAGGCCTTATTTGCCAACAGAATGAGTGAGACAGCCTTCATTTGCCAACAGGTTTGAATATTCACCGAAAAAGAACCCACAAATGGCCAAAAGTCCTCGTTTTTTAGATAGAACTTTGTTCAAAATTGCAATTTACAGTAGCTCAGCCTCAGCTTGTTCTTAACTTGTTTTTAACTTTTGACCAATTTGAGGCTCGTGTTCTTATAAAATTGTTCCTATAAAAAAGAGTGTATTACAAAACAGAAAGTTGACTATGACCAACCATGACCAATAAAATGAATGAATTATATAAATTATATATAAATTATATAAATTATAAATTATATAAATAAATGAATTTGGTAAAACTTCCTATTTAATGTTAAGGTTCCTGCTGCATGACCAACTTTCTTGAAGTCTGCAGACATTGGGGGGGGGGGGGTGTGGTGACGCCGTACAGCTGTACAATGAATTTTGATGTAATTTCCAAAACGAGACCGTATATCGAGGAGGTGATCTACCTATTAGAATTTAACAATTTTTTTCTATATTCACCGAATAATGTGGTTTCTATAACATAAAAAGATGGCTTCCTAGCAAGGATCACTTGTTAAGTGTTAGAGTGAGGGACCAGAGAGTAACCAATTTTGTCATCAACTGTTTGTTTGCTTGTTTGTTTGTTTGTTTGTTTGTTAAGATGGACATTATCATAAATAATGGAATACATAATCGAATTTGTTAGCAAGAGATAAAAATACAATATCATAAAGTAAACTAGTAATAATTAAGGAACATTAGTCTTAGAAAGATTTGATTTTTCTTAAAATGTACTGGTGATGGTATGAATGGATAAAGCTGAAGTAGCTGATGTTATCTTTAAAAATATCCCTTGGTAACAAGTACATGTTCGAAATATCGTATTTTTAGCAATCAACTGCTCATTGTATTGTCGTTTTTTGGGAGATATGAAACCCTATATATTGCAGCTTATTTGAAATCAGTGATAAACTGTAAATATGTATACGGTTTTGTTTTTCAATTAGAACATATTTTTAATTTTTTTCTCTCATGAAAACCAAAGAGCGTTTCTAGTATTTAAACACTTGATATTTCATTTTGATTTCCATTATAAAGAAGCAAACGTACAACATAGGCCAAAATTGAAAAGTACTCACATTCCCCATGCTAAAGACACCATGCATATTTTTGCAGTACTCTTGGCATCAGAGCCACATAAATGCAGAGATTGAGTATGCCCAATGGTGGCCCCTCGGGGGAAGGGAGGTGGTGCTAGAAATTCTCCGACGGGAGGCTTGACCTTCCAACAGGGGTGGCTGGGCAATCGTAGGCAAAACTACATGTGTTCTTGGGTACAGTTTTAAAAGTTTTGTATTTGTATTTGTATTTTGTATTTGTATTTGTTGCTATCTAGCATCCGAATGTAGTTTTCAGGACACTGAGAAGCTATGCTTATCGAACAGTGTCCTGGTCCTTCCTCTCGATGTGACCACACATCGTGATTCCTATGCCTGGAATTACAGAGAGCTGGCGACTGTCCCAACTCTGAGTTAAAGTTTGGTCATGTCAGGAACTCGAGCGCCTCTAACAACTGAGCCATCCTCACACCAAGTTGCTCCCCTTACTCCCCTAACTAATAAGGGCGTCACTAATGAAATTTTTTTGCTGATTCCTGTTTACTTTTGACGTTATTCAAGCTGAATTAAAGTCATACCAACTGACCTCAATTTCTTTCCCTTCTAACTGCATCACTTTGAAGTTTTGCTATAGTTCAAATCTTTGTGATAAATTTGACTGCTTTTTGGCTTTGTCTTTATTTCCTGATGCTGGGACCACCGTCTACAGAATAAATTAATAGCGATCGCTGAACTGTGAGGACGAGCGAGAAGAGAAGTTTGTTTTTTTAAGATTTGCGAAATTATCTGATCCAGAAATATTTGCGGAATGCTGTTTATTAACTTTACAGATCCTGACTGCAAACAACAAGTAAGCATTTTCTTTTATATAGCTAAGAAACACATTGTATACAGATTCCTAGTAACCGCTTAAAGCGTGTACAGCTTTCCCTATAGTGGCAAAAAGCACATTATGACAGGCAGGTAAACATCCCTTTTTATTACTTTCAGCAATGATATTTTAGGCTATTTTAGACCACAATTCAAATTCAACAACAAACTGCTACAAACCAAATTTTCATGGATACAACGATTAATTCTATACCGTATATTAGTTGCTTGGGATTCTTGATAGAACTAAAAAGAACTATCATCTCAAATACCCGTTTAAGTTGTAGTTTTTAAGTCGACGTTTTGGTTGAGGGAAAAATCACATTTTTGGTTTAAAAATGGCTTTGAAAAAAGCAAACATTTTACAACATACTAAAAGCTTTTTCGTCTGACACTCCTCAGAACATAAAACGTCAGAATAAGGGTCCTAAAGAACACGATGAAAAATATATACCCAGTTGTAGATCCAAATAGGCCAATCAGAAAAAACGTAATTTTTGAAAGGCTCATTTTTGGTTTAATAAGCCCCAGCAATGGATGGACACGTATTTGGCGAAAATCCCCCATGTAAAGTCAAACTGCTAATTTGTCTAAGCTACGGATAAAAACCTACTTCTTCCTACTAGTAAATTATAGGCTATTTAAATAATTACTACTTAAATGAGACGAGAATTTGTTAAATCTATACTCCGCTGCTTATGTCTAGGTGTTCTATCTATACTACTATCTAAATCTATACTACTTGTTCGATAAGAACGAGCGCATATTCAAGCTGGGATTTCAAGGGTTTGCATTAGGTTGTTGAATACTGGCTTATTTAAAATACAGACGACTGGCACCAACACGTGGTTAAACACAGCTAAGCTATTTTTAGATTTTAAAATGGCCTTCTGCATAACAAGCATATCCTCCAGGAAAAAGTGAAAAAATTACAACATACTTATATATTTTAGTCTTTTTTCTAATTCAACATTCTAGATTTTTGTACACTAATCTGAAGAAAATGATTGATTAATTCCCATTATTATATTTCGGCAACTTGGTAACTTTAATGTGTTTATAAACAATAATTAAAAACACATATACATGATCAGAAATTGTTCTTAGTGTGTGTATATGTGTGTTTTTAATCATGGTTTATAAACACATTAAAGTTAACAAGTTACCGAGATATAATTTGTCATACAACACACGGGATCACATAAAATCCTTGGCCTAATAAGCCAGTGGCCGGAAACACATTTCCATTATGTTTTAGGGTTAATTTAATTACATGCATGCATTCAAAATACATAAAGAGATTTGTTTAATGTTCAGTAACAACAAATGTATGATAAATCATAATTATGCCAGATAAACAAGAATTTTGTGCAGTGATAAAACCAAGATTTTGGAGTTTTGTCCTAAAAGTATGAATTTTGCAATAAATACTTACATAATTTTATACATAATGAATCAAGACTTTATTGTTCAAATCAGAAACTGGCAACCTTTTTTTACTCTGGGGCCAAACTCGTGAAGTTTTGTTCCAAGGAAGGGTGGGTTGTTCAAGAAAAGGTTGAGCAAAATTTAAGACAGATTTCAGTTGAAAACTATCGCCACAAAGTAATATAGAACTGCAACCGTTTTGTTTTAACAGGTAATCTTCCCTGGATTAAATGTTAGCTCCAAGTCTCCCGTATTTTGAAATAGAATGTCAAGAGAACATATATTTCCCTAGCTGGCTGTGCTGCAATTTTAATCTGTCCTGTGCTACTGGTTGAGCAATTGTTGTGACTGATTTCCTATGACTTATCTACCATACTACATTTAAGCATTCTAAATATCCTGTTTATAACTAACAGTATCCTAAAAAGTTGTATCTAAAAGGTTTAATATTAGTCTACCGTCAGATCTAGCGTCTCGCTAGCATGCTTGCTAAAGTCAGGTTAAAAGCTACTAAAAATCATGCAGTGGTGCCTCTATTTTTGATGTTTTGATGTTCTCTTGGGCACGAACTTCGATGCTTCGATAGTTAGATATGCAAATACTTCATGTAGATTGGAAACATTTTCAGCTAGTTTTTTTCTATTAAGACATTCTTTTAATTTTCATTTCTGCCAGAAACAAGGGCCAACAGAAATTGGCAGCACGAAGTTCCTTTCCCTGGTTTAAATAAACAACTTCTGTCAGGCCTTCGCCCTTTTTATACTAGCATTAAGGATCTTCCTTTGCCATGAAAAAAGTTTAGTTACACAGGAGTTTTGCCTCGGGCCATTTTCTTTACATTTAAAAGACATTTCCTTTGCCTTGAGAATAGAATATTTCCACAAGGCTCTTCTCTCAAGCCTTAGCTCTATCTATTGATGTAAAAAGCTTTCCTTAGCCTTGAGAGAAGCGGAACCCCACCAGAGTCTTGGTTTGGGCCTTAGCTCTCTTTTGCTCATATAGAAGACCGGTCCTTTGCCTTAAGTAAGCGGGGCTCTATAAGGTTCTAGTCTTGGTACTGTGCCACTATGTAACTCTCTTCTGATAACACTCTTGAATAAAGCGCTGCTGTGGGCATTTGTAAACGCACAGTTTGAACGTCTTATGAATGGCTACAAGTTTCCTTAAATGTAGTAAAATGTCATTCACTGCTCAAATGTTGTCACAAAAGGTTAAGTCATGTAACCAATAATAGCCGAGTTTTCATGACATCAGGTTGAGCCCCCGAATGACGCCTATTTTTTATCGTTGCTAATAATCTCAATCAGAAGAACCCAGGGCTAATGCCATGAAAAAAAGCCCCTCGTGCCCCACTTGGCTTCAGAAGTACGCAAAGATAGGTGGTACCAAGTAATGCTCTTGATTACATGATTGTTAAGCGATGAAGTGATTGCTTTTGCTAAATCTGGGGCTGTTTGTTGCTTCGTAATTTAATCAATTTTAAAGATTGCAATGCACTTAGAAACTCCGTAATAGTTTGTTGGATCTGGTTCTTCCATTAATAAAAACTAGTTATATTAAATTAAGATTTAGTTTTTCAATTGCTTGTTAATCATACATTTGTTACTTATCCTGGTTCCTATATCAGTTTAATTTCTTTAACTAGGCGATATGCAAATCAGTTTTATAATCTAACTTCCATACATGAATGAATAAAGTGATGCCTTTTTAAGAACAAAGTTAAACTGCACTTTCTAAGCAATGTTGACATCACAAATTGAAGTAAAGCACCCCAAGACCACAGCAGCTCCCTCGTCATGTGAAAAATCAATGAGATTAAGCTTTCACTAAGTCCAATTGACATATCTGTCCAATCCATGATAACGGGTTTAAGATTAAATAAAGTCAAAAACGTATGAACGATATCAGATTCTCTTGAAAACCTTTTGTTTACATCTTGTAAGAAGCCGAACAAAAGAAAGTTAGAGAAAAGACAATATTTGATAGCATTTAAATGCACTCTAGATTACTTCGGATTTCGAACTGAAAAGCTGGTAGCAAATAAGGGGGGTTGCATATGCATTGATAAAAACTGTTTTTAACCCTTTCGGGAATATGGCACAGGATGAAGATATTCACTTCTCTCCACTAAAAAGGATAATCAATTTGAGGTATATGACTCTCGCAATAATACCTTGTTTTGGATGAAATTCCGGCCTTGAAATTTTGCAAAGTTCCATTGGCCTACCCAAAACCCTAAACATCATTCGCAGCTTTAATTGATTACAGTAATTTATCTTTATATGGCATTACCTCATTTTAATTATTCAATTTTCTGCAATTTATGTTAATTATTTTGAGTTGACTTGGCAATGACGGCTTACTCCAGAAGAATCACGAAACCCCCTGACTGACTAGCAGGCCGGCCTTGCCAAGAAAGATGTGACCTGTTGTATTGCAGTCTAGAGAAGAACGTGTTTCACTGTTTAAAAGCCTGTTTCCTAATTTCATAGAATGTTTGATATTTCAATTTGCCAGGAATTCTAAGAAAGTCAGTCGTCTTGTACACCAGCAAGTGCATCTGCTGTAATGATGGAAAGTCAAGATATTTTGACTCCCACCGCTGATCGAGCAAGATTTACAGTTTGTAAAACAGAAAATGAAGAAAACGATACTGCACCTGGAAATGCAAAAGGAAGCGAAACAAGCGAAGGTAAAATGAATAATTATTAAGGAAGGTCTCTTTCCTTTTTTAATGTAAAGTGATGGCTTACATTCTCCTATTGCATTTGTTAGAAAGTTGATTTATTCAAGTTTTATTTCAAGTTATGTCAAGTTTTATGCACGAACTTGATTTAGAGTTTTATCAAGTCTTATGGAAAAAGCAAAGAACACACATATGATATTTTCTTCGCCCGTTCAACAATTTCAGAGAGTTTTTTATTCAAATTTGGTTGTGTGTTTGATTTTAAATGAGATTTTTTTTAAAGCATCAACCTGCTGATCTCTTTGCTAATTTTAAATGAGCGGCAAGTGAGCTTAGAAAAAGCAAATTCTATTTTATATAGCTATTAAGGCTTCTTCTGTAAACTTATTCATATTTCATGACACTTATGGTAAAGTAAAACAGCGAGAAAACGGTCAATGAACCAGTAGAAATAACAATTTGAGCACATTTGTGAATTCAATTGAGCGTGAAGTTGAGCATTGGCGCCAAGTTCAATTTGTTATTGTTTTAGGACTACATGGCACAGTCAAAGAGGACGCAATTGAAATCCCTTTACTCGAAAAGCAGAATGGACAGAACCGGAATAGCACAGGAAACCTTGCTTTATACGAAGTAAGGAATAATTTTTTATCTTTCCAAGCAAAAATTGTTCAATAGCCACGTTTGCAAATAAACATTAGTGTAGGCCATTAGGCGAATAAACATTAGTGTAGGCCATTCTCTCCGATTCCGTAAGAAGTTCTTCTTGCCCTTTTATTGAAATTTGTTCCATCTTCAGGGTGGTTATAAAAATACTGCTTGCCAAATAAATTCTTGTAAGTTGTTATTCAGCAGGCAGCTATGTTATTCAGGAGGCAGCTATATTAAAAATTTTGTATTCTACAACGGTAAGGAATATTTCGGCGAGCAGATACTATGGATGGTATGTGACTGCTCAAACAAATCCGTTCCAACTGGCCAAAAGCCATGAGTAATTTAATGTTTTTTCATAGTGAGCAGTCAATTTTTGCACTTTTTTATGCTTTTATTTTGCGTCGAAAGTAGGAGAATTTTTCAAAGGTGCAAAATCCGCTTCAAACCTCGATACAGACTTGAGTTTATAAGTTGTGCCAGGCCCAGTCTTATGCAACGTGCAGACGTGCAATGTCTTTTGGAAGTCTGTTATAGCTAGCATGGGTTTTAATTTACTTGTAGGATTTCATGAAGATTCATACATTATTGACCTTATTGCATTTCCTTCCCAGATATGTTGTCACAAATTCATTTCCTTTTTGTATAATTTACAGTTTTTTTCTGTGATGTTTTATTCAACACAAAATCCGAAATCATAAATAAATTAAATCCCCATCTTGTTCACACAGCTGACAATGTTTTGCTTGTTTGTTAATATTGATAAAACATGTTCCACCACATCTATACTTGAAAATAATTTTATTTGTTTCCATACTGTTTGGAGCATCCTAAAATGGTTAATGAGAATAAATTTTATTTTTTAAGGAAGATATCAAGAAAAGACCAAAGCTAGCCACACTGTTGGCTACTTTATCAAATTATGATGTCACGATACCTCCAACTAAAGGTGTTAAGCCAGAAATCGAGGCCAAGACTGAGGTAATAATGCTTGCTGTATAGAAATATGAGAATATTTTTAGAAAGACTTTGTTCTTAATTGTAAATATTTTGTAGTGAGAGGCATAGCTCTATGAAGCAATGGGGTGGAATGGGTTTGGCAGTTTTCTAAAGAATTTTGCTAGAAAAAGTTTGATTTGCAAAAATTTTGCATTACAAAGACAGCGGACAATAAGTTTCACGACCATGGACAATAAGTTTCACTGGTATTACATACTGATACTGAATATGACTCTAGAAAGAGTTGAAACGTTTATCATGGACTTGTCTATTACGTCTATTTCATGGACTTGTCTATTAAATGGAAGTGTCAACATCATCATCATAAATACCTGATTTGTCTACTTATAACAGTTGTCGACTGTTTCAAACAATGTCTTTGTTATTGATCGTGATACTTCTTATCAAGTTTATTAACAAGCTGCAATTTCCGAAATCTCAATCTATAAAAAGACAGCAGAGCTCCATTCCCCATGCATGAATTGTATCACATTACCACCTAGCTGGGGCATACACTTGGTCAAAAATTAGGGGGGCAAGCCTAGTGTTTTGATAAGATGATGTCACATTTCCCCATTGTTTTAGAACAAGAGACAAGTGTCCTTCAAAATGTTGGGGGGCAACTGCCCCACCTCGCCCCCTAGGTGTCTGCCACTGCAACCTAGTAATCAGAGGTAGTTTTTTGGACACTAGAAATCTAATAGATGCTGGTCCTTCCTTTTGAATTTTTCCATGTGATTGGAACTGTAGAGAGCTGGTGGCTTTCCTAACTTGCAAGTGAAAGTTTTGTCCTGACAGGGACTCTGGCCTCAGACTATTGGATCTGTAGTTTGTCCTTAACCATTGAGCCATCTTCAGATAGTTAAAATATGGCACATCATGCAGGCACCATGCACCAGTCTAAAAGTGGTGGGTGGGCTTAAAAGGGTGTGACAAAAAATCTTTTAAGGCTATGCCCTTTAGAATGCCAGAAAATGCCCCTTTTAGAAAATACTTGCTTATTTCAAGTGACTATTTATAAACAGTCTGATAAAGAGAGGATGAAAATTACTATAAAAATAGATGTATTTAGCTTGAGAATGATTAAACCCAAAGCTAACCAAGTTAGAAATTAAAGCTTATAATTGAACAAGATAAAACACCAAGAAAATGAGTAAAACGGGTTCCCCAGTCAAGAGGAACTGCTACCACTTAGAATCCGTTCCAAACAGGGGTGGACACTTGGTCAAATATTGGGGGGGGCAAGCCTATTGTTTTAATAAGATGACGTCACATTTCCCATTGTTTTCGAACATAATACCATTGTCCTCTAAATTATTGGGGGGGCCGTCGCCCCCCCCCCCTTGCCCCCCCAAGTGTCCGCCACTGGTTCCAAAATTATGTTAGAGTAAACTTACCAAAAATTTTCTAACCCATTATTGCACAAAAGTGGAGGGGGCTTAGCCCCTGCTAGCTCAATGGCTGCATGGTCACTGACATCATAGGCAATATCTGCAGTTGTACAAATTGTCAAATATTAGAGTTATTTAGGTATATTGAAGATTACTTAATCTCTGTCAGTGTTTTAGGTATAATATTTTATTGAAGAAGGTTTAAGGCTCTTATATTATCTTAATCAAAAACATCTTTTCCTCTAGATGTTTGTCAATTTATTTAGCCAATTTGACAGTGATACTACCCAGATACTTTTTTCATGGCACTGTTAAGCCAGAGACAAAAAAGGAACTTCTGTAATTTGGAGCTCAAATTGGCCCACATATAATTATGTAGCAATTACTTTTCACACACTATCAAATAAGAATTGCATGGTTTGAAATTCAGTTAACCAATACCCGATGCTCTCTCCTTGCCAATAAGATTTATGTCTTGTTATTTTTACTGAAATTGTTGCCTTTCACTGAAATATAAGAAGATCCTTTACACACTTTTGTTAGGTTTGAAATTGGTTTTCTTGGAAATTTGAAATTGTTAGGTTTGTTACCAGGTTTGAAATTCAGTTAACCAATACCCAATGCTCTCTCCTTGCCAATAAGATTTATGTTTTGTTATTTTCACTGAAATTATTGCCTTTTGCTAAAATATAAGAAGATCCTTTACACACTTTTCTAGCTTACAAGATGATTATAAACTTCAAACTGCATAGGCTTTGCAGTCATTTAGATACAGTAATGAATTAACAAGCAAGTTTAGCTTTAGAAGACAAATTTCAAAGCTTCATACTTATTTTCAAGACTAGTTATCTATAAATGTTTTTACTTTGAAGGAACCTGGATGTATTTTTATTGTTTATCTCTTGTTGCCAATATCCATTCTAAATGTTTTAATAGTCTGTGACATCCATCCTTATCACATCGAACCAGCTTGTTCTTCATGTTAGAAACAACAAGATCTCTTAAGATGCCTGTTTGAATTTCTCCTTTCAAGGGGATTTGGAAAAATCTATTTGACCTGGAAAAGAATCGACTCTGCCTTATCCCTTCCATTCTTTTACAATAATCAGGGTTTTGGTTTTGTTTGTGGCTACTTTGCGACGATTCTTTTGACCTACAAGGGTTATCAATATTAGATTTATTTCCAAGATTTGCGTACGGCACAGTGATGCCCTAGATTTAGTGTCGCTGTTTTTCATAATAACTGCACCATGTGCTCTGGTTGATAGCAAAGTATCGATAATCCACTCAACTGTGGTTTGAATTTCTTCACGGTTCCTTTACAACGATAATACATTTCTTTCTTTCATCATTATACTACTAATCATTGTTTGTTTGGTTAGTGATAATTTTATCTGTTTACCGATTTATCTTTTGCGATGTAACCGACTTTTGGCTCGAAAGTGATTTTTCTAATGTGTCCAGAACTATTAACCTTTAATTTAACGTGTTATCGATGCTGAATCCAGTAAGTATAAATCTTCTCACCTGACAATTTCCTTGGACTATGGTTCTACTGGCCCTCCTCACGTTGTTCGAGCGCATGACTGCCCTATTTTCAGGGCTTTTTAACGGCAGTTTGTGTTGAGAATTTAATCTAATTTTCCATTTGCATGTGATGTTATCAATTTTATTTAAATGTGTTTAATAGCGTCAATTTTCGATAATAATGATAGCATGAAAGTCTTTACAGTATTAGAATGAGCTATACGCTCACACAATTTAAGCTCTCCACAATCATTTAAATGCTCTCAGTACCTATATATTCTTTCCTAAAATTCAAGGTATAAGATTCGTTCCATTCTAGGGAGCTCTCTTTTATGATAAAAATCTCCATGCCGAATAAATGTGGGCTTAAACAAATGAAGTAAGGCTGAACATCGTTCCTAGACTTGCTCAATGATTTGTAGCGAGATGAAACTCGATCTACTAATCTTTGTCTGACGTCAATATTCAAGAAGCCCGTGATGCCTTGTCCCAGGTGGTCATTCAATAAGGAAAAGCCAATAGAGCAACTGTATACCATGATAAAAATGTGAAATTTCTGACAAGCAAAAATTTTTTGCTCAACTCGAAACAACCTTCATGTTTAACAAAGCCATTCTATTCTGATATACGGCTGTGATCAAGCTCTTGCTTCTTTATGCGTGAAAATACTAAAAAGGGACATCAAGCCTTTTGCACTTTTAAAAATTTATGGTCTGCGATGAAATGTATTACACTTGTTATCGATCATGCAACTAACAAGACCCTTTTTGCAGGTTGTCAAAATGGGGACCCTTTTTGGTGTCTATCTACCATGCTTACAGAACATTTTTGGCGTTATCCTCTTCATTCGTCTTTCATGGATCGTTGGTACCGCGGGTGTACTCCAAAGCTTCTTCATCGTCTTTCTCTGTTGCTGTTGTGTAAGTATTACTTATTCTTGTAAGAACACCACCATTTTGCTTCAAAATTCAGGACTGATATTACATTTTCAATTTTTGATCAGTTCTCTCTAGTGTTCGTTGTGTTGTGTTGTGTTGTGTTGTGTTATATTGTGTTTATTGTGTTGTGTTGTGTTGTGTTGTGTTGTGTTGTGTTGTGTTGTGTTGTGTTGTGTTGTGTTGTGTTGTGTTGTGTTCAGTTATGTTATGTTATGTTATGTTATATTGTGTTTATTGTGTTGTGTTTGTTGTGTTGTGTTGTGTTGTGTTGTGTTGTGTTGTGTTGTGTTGTGTTGTGTTGTGTTGTGTTGTGTTGGATAAAGGGGCATTTTGGCCTGTAAATCTATGGCTAAGAAAATGAAACACTGGTTTTTCTTTTGGAGAGGCTATAGATCTCAAAGATATCGTGATAGGAATTGTCTAAAGAAGGTTTCCTACTTACATTTTTGGTGACATGCTTTCATATACACATAACAACCACTCATGTCCCCTACATTTCATTCGCAACTTCTTGATGATACCTCTCGAACATTTTTGGAATGGTTCGTCAAAGAAATGCTTTCCTAATCTAGCCGCAAAATAAACGCTTGTTGTGACAGTGATTGCCTGGAAAGCTTTAAAATAATATTATTTTCTCGAGGTTTGAGTATAGTCACAGCCGAAGGCCTTGTCAAAACATTGAAAATGAAGAGTCCTTTAATTTAATCGGTTTCAGCTGGAAGATGAAGTGAATTGTTTTGTCTTTCTGTTTCCGTAAAAATGGCGCAAAAACGCTGTAGAGTTTTTCAAAAGCGCAAAAATGCAAAAAATTTTTTATCTGGATGAATTTTTCTCTTGTTTCACAGACTATGTTGACTGCCATTTCAATGAGTGCTATTGCAACAAATGGAATGGTACCAGGTAACTCAAATTCCCTGAATATCAACATTGTCCCAGTACGTCATTGTTTGCATGTACAATAAACTTTGTCCACCTGGACCAATGCTGGACTCTGTTACATCTACAAAGTGAAAATAAACTTGGAAACAAGTATTGTTTAGAAAAGTCTGTTTTTTGGAGATTTTCCTAATCGACTTTTTATAAAGGTATATCATGCTTTGAAATCGTTCTGATTTTGCAACAGATATTTCCATACCGCACATTTAAATTTTTTCCGACTTGAAACTGGGTATTTAACCCTTTCTAAACAGCAGAAAAACAGATTTGCTGTAGAGATCCATTTAAAGCCAGAGTTTATATTCTCACCTGCGCTCAGGAGTTTCCACTTGCCCATTTAGAAATTCGCATCAAGTTTTCATAACCAAACTTTTTCTAGGTGGTGGCTCGTATTTCATGATCTCAAGAAGCCTTGGTCCTGAATTTGGTGGCGCTGTTGGAATTCTCTTTTACCTTGGGACCACATTTGCGTCATCAATGTACATCCTAGGTGCTATTGAAATCCTCTTGGTGAGTTGTTTGTTTTTGAATAATCTTTCAGAAGTACAAACTATAGTTTTGTTTATGGGGAATGTTCCTTCTTAAAGTTAGAAAAACAGCTGGAGTCCAAATTGAAATTATGATAAAGGAGAGTCCATTCTTATTACTTCTACAGCTAGGAATTTTCCTTGCTATCATAAATTTTAAAAATTCGGTCTTTTCTGTTGAGAGCTAACCCGACTTAAGGTCTGGGCATTTGAGAGCAGCTGATCTAATCGTTTCTTCGTACATTCACAACCAAGATTATGATTTTCAACGAAATTAGTCATATCTTAATTGACAGTGGTGCCAAATTATGGATTTCATGAGGCTAGTTTTCCACGCGAAATACAAAATATAGGAAGATAAGCAAATCCTCGGCTCTATGTCAGCTTAACTTTTCGGAAATTTAACGGAAATCTGCAGTCTCTTATAAATTATTTATCATTCCAACAATTCTTGATTACGACACTTTCTTTTGAGCTATCATCGACATTGCCCCACAAATTTGGGAGAGTTATTTCCATGGTTAGCATAGCAAACGGTTTGGACTATACTATTAGGGCTGTTTTCTTAGGTATTCCCAACATCCTCTGCGAGGTTTAGATACGAGTTCACAGTCTTGAGCCAGCGGGCTGGCCAATGGGCTTACGTGAAACCGCGAAACAGAGATTTAGATACGATTCCACCGTGAAACAGAGGTTTAGATACGAGTCCACCCTGAAACAGAGGTTTAGATACGAGTCCACCGTGAAACCGAGGTTTAGATACGATTTCACCGTAAACCGAGGAGTTAGATACGAGCTCACAGTCCTGAACCAGCGGGCTGGCCAATGAGCATATGTGAAACCCATTGACTGAAGGTGTTCAATTATTCAGGCAACGAGGATGATATAATTTGTTTCTCTATCTTTAATCTGGAAAACAATGGAGTTTGTGATGAAGAAATGTATGACAGAATGCTCTAACAATAATAAAAGAAGAAGAAAATGACATGAAAAGAAACTAAGTTTGCTTTAGGATAAAAAGATATTATTTTATTTTTTAGACCAGTTTCATTCATCAACAGATATAATTGATAACAGATTCAATAAGAAAACTTTTCTCCTTCTCGTACACTAATTCAAAACTTTTTGCAACTCAAGTCTGGTTCTCCAAATCCAACTTGTTTCTCAGTTATTTTCATGGAGAAATTTCGCAGTTTTATATCAATTGCAAAATCTTTGGACATTGTTTTGTTAGACAGATATTCCGAAATGTTACTGCCAAAAACATTTTGTGGCAGATCTTTTAATTATCCGTAAAAATTTTCCAATGCAAAATAAAAGATTTTATTAAAACTTAACACACGCAGCCAAAGTCAATTTGCTTATGTTTAATAGAAAGTCAAATTATACAATATAGCCATGTAATTATCAAATTATACATTTTCGTCATCGATTTCTACAGAAAAACATTGTTTTCTTCCTCATGGTCGCCACTTTCACTTTGATTGTGAAAACTACTGATAATTTAATTTTGCAGTTAACTGCCTTCAAAATTTGTGAAGATTCTTCTACCGTTAATCGTAAATCCTGCCCTCCAATCAACCAAAGATGTTAAAGGTTTTTTCTGTTGTGAATGTATAGCAATGTTCTAACGCTTTGTAGAACCGGACAGTTATAAATTGCAACTCAAAGTTTATGCTTAATGCGTTCATCGGGCAGCTGTCTGAAGCCCGGTATGCCGGGGCGAAATTTTAGTCACAGTTAATTGACGTGTGTTTATTGTTGTTTGTTTTCGGCCTTATTTGCTATATTTCTATCGACTTTTCGCCGCAAGATTTCCATTGGTCGGGGTCCGTCGAGCATTTTGCTATTGTGACAATTCCTTTATTCACATACTCAATCGTTGCTTGATAAAATTTTGATTTAGAAAAATTATCGTTCCAAAAAATCTTATAAAATTTTTCTTAAATCAAATTTTTTTCTCCATAATCTAATGCAAGAAAAAAAGAGTTCGGATTGATTTTACTCTTTTTGAAACTCCGATTCATTTTTTTTAAAAAAATGTATTGTTGGTTTACGAAAAAGTGAGAACTTTGAAACTTTTAAGTATTATATGTAAGTCGTTCGACAAAAATAGCTCATTTAAAAGAATTCCCAATTAACTTTCGGAATTTCTTTATCCTTCTCCTTTTGTATTTTTTCTTGTAATTTTGATTTCATTATCCGAATGCGTTGTAGCATAACAACGAACAATGCTTCTGTTCTTTGTAGATTTGATGATAAGAAAATGAAATAAGTAATTTTGCACGTTGTTTAAATAATTGAGTGCATAACACTAATTTGCAAGTATATTTCCTTGGCTGTGGGTGATGTAAGGTTTTATCAAAAGCTACTGTCCTTAACAATAGCCTGGTCGAAACCTGAAAGTAACCATAAACAAATCTTAAACCATAAACAAATGCTCATCGCTGTTGAGGTTTTCTACACTACCTGGTCCTATGTTTTCTGATCTGATCTACTTTGAATTTCACTCTTTTTTATAAGAACCAGTAAATTTAAGTTCAGGCTGACTGTTCTTAATTTTTTCGAAAATCTGAGGCTGGATTGTTCTTAATTTTTTTTTTAAATTAAGAGGGTATAAGCAGTGCTATTGCTAGCTTTTTCGCTCTAAGGAGGTGTTCAGGCCTCATTTGCCAACAAAGTGAGGAAGACAGTCTTAATTAGCTGACAAATTTGAATATTTACCGAAAAAGCACCCACACAACGCTAAAAATCCTCGATTTTGAGAAAAAACGCTTGCTTGTTCTTAATTTGTTCTTAACTTTTGACCAGTTTTGAGGCTCGTGTTCTTATAAAAAAAGAGTGTAATATTGTTTATTTCCTCTGTTAATAAAATTACTTTTTTTCCCCAGACATACATCGCTCCTAGCATGTCCCTTTTTGGCGATATAAGTGGCGGCGGCACTGTCTCGCCGGCGATGCTGAACAACATGAGAGTTTATGGCACAATATTGCTCTTAATCCTGTCCGCTATGGTTTTCATTGGTGTTAAATATGTCAACAAATTTGCGTCAATCTTCCTGCTATGTGTCTTATTTTCAATATTGGCGATCTATGTCGGATTTTTCTCCGTACACGCCAGATCCTCAACCAAGTAAGCCATATTTTAATTTTTTTTCATTTCAAAAATCTTTATACACGAATTCCCTATCAGCTATAATACAAATAAGATAAACTACTTCTATTACAATTACTTCTTTAATATATATATAAAATAAAGGTGTTGCTGTTCTACCTAGGGATCGTGTTTTGTTTAGGGAATTTATTAACTTTGCAGGAATCCTTTCAAGTTTCTTTTAAACATGGAAATTGTGGGGCTCATTCTGATGTTTCTTGGAATCTCATTCCATGTTTTGGCCCCAGAGTGAAGGAAACTTCCCTTTGAGAATTCCAAATTTTGCCTTGGGATATCAATATCAAGCTGATTCCTTGTCGAATACCTGGATATCTCTGATCTAGTAATAAATTTACCTTTAATTATGATTTTCATTTCATTGAAACATGAGTATCTTAATGTTTGATCAAATTAAAATTCTCTGCACTTTCAGACTAATTAACCAAACAGTTAGTGCTTATTCTTGAAAATTCGAATCGTTTACTTCCCGTTGTGATGTGTTTGTGATGAGATCACAAAGATTTAGTTTCTTGGCATTTTGGGAAAAGGTTTTTGTTTCATTTCTCGTGCCTATAAACATTGTGCTCTTTTTTCATTCTTCCAGCCTTTGTTACGTCGACGATACGCTAATCGCAAAAAGTTTATATGGTAATTGCTCTAAAGATGATGTTCAGCTTGCAAAGTATGTTCAACAACAAATATCGCCTGCATACTGGAACACATCGAGTGTTTCCACGGCCAATGGCATACCAGGGATCACAAGTGGAATATTCACAGGTATGTGTACTCGTCGTTCAGGCGAGTTGCAAATGCTTATTGAAGAAATGTGTTGGTAGTTGGTGAGTGGTCATTAGTGGATGGTGGTGGGTGAGCATTGTGGTCAAATTTTGATTGGCTGAGAGATAACAATGACTATTTTTTCCTTCAATGATATTGGCCAATCAGCGCACAGGATTCTAACAACAAAAACCCTTCAATGCAAAAATTAGGCACATTTTGATCGTTTGAGCGCGTGTTATCACACAATCTACAAAGAGCCTTGCAAGCCTCAGGAATCCCAATTCCTGCCAGATTTCTTGTCCAGTTTATCTAGACTTACTTAATGAGTCTCTGTTTGGCTATTGCCTTTGTTGTATCGTCGGTAAAGCGAGGCAATAGCGTTAAAATGAGGCCATAGTGAAAAAGAGGGTCAAAAAGCTCATCGTGGTGCATTGCTATGTGACTTTTTTGAACAAGTGTGCGATCTTCAGTGGCAAGTGAGATATTTGAACATCTTGTTCTTGCTGTTAGGAAAATCTATTATTCTCTCTTTGCTACATAAATCATTTTCACAAAGCGGTAAAGCTTGCTTTTGTAGACGCCAACATGGGAAGCATTGCTTTCCTTAACTTTGAGTGAACCTTATTGTAAATCGACTAAATGCCTTATGATCTTTAATGTTTCCTTCTTGTCCTCGCGCTGTACTCATCTCTCGGCCTTTTCATAAATTTTGTCAAAAACTGCATAGTTTTAGAAAGTTACAGTGTCTTCTTATTTATAAATTGCCTAAGCTATCTCAAACATATTGAGTATAGTGATGTTTTTTTAGATAACGGTGGAAGTCACTACATGAAGAAAGGAAAAAGCATCCATGGGAAGGACCACGCCCTGTCCCCTATAGTTGCTGATATAACATCAAGCTTCACTATTTTGCTTGCCATCTTCTTTCCCTCTGTAACGGGTAAGCATATCGTTTAGCCATCAAAACTTTTATATTGTATCTAGCCATGGCTGATGAAGTAGAAGTAACATAACATTATTCATGATTCAAAATAACATTATCTACAGTGTTGGTCATGTGTTTAGGGACAAGAGAAAAATACTGATCGAGGAAAGAAAAATTTCGGGAAAATCGTCCACTATTAAAAATTCTCTGCTTGACTACCTTCATTGCACGTTTTCAGTTAAACTTTAATTCGAAAACTGCTTCTCTCGAAAAAGAATAAAGAACGTTTAAATCTTTATCTCCATTATCATTTTTTTAGTTTTGTTTTAGGGTACAGAAAAATAAGGAAGGGAGCTGTTTACTTGGAGGAAACCTTTTTAGTCATGTTCAAAAGTTTCTTTATTTGAACTTTTTCACCGAATTTATTTTCTGAGTCAATTAATTCGGTTAGGAAGCCTTCTTACGCAGGATTGATCAAGATAATTTTAAGGGTAACTCAAATTTCATAGCGATCGTTTAATGTTTAGTTAAGGTTGTAGCAACCTGTGGTGCAACTTATGATGTTGTTTGGATGTAAATTTATGCATTATTTCAGTTTGTTACAAAACCTTAAGTTATGGAACTTTCCCAAAATGCTGTTAAACATACATACATACATACTTCTAACTTGAATTTTGTACCAATAGCTGCCAAAATCGTGACATATTCTGAGCCGAATTTAAATAAAAAGGTTCCTCTCAATCTATTTTCTTATATTTGGAATCATTTGTTTTTAAAAGTAACATTTATAAGGAATATCCCAATCATATTTTGCAAAGTTTTCTAATAAACTTAGCTGTAATGTTTTATAAACTTAATTATATTAAGAAAAGTCAAAACGTCTTCCTTTTTGAAGGTATCATGGCTGGATCAAATCGTTCTGGGAATCTGAAAGATGCACAAAAATCAATACCCATGGGAACAATCGCTGCCATTGCAACAACGTCCTTTGTCTGTATCCTTCTGATGCGCAAATGCTTCGTCAGTGCCTCTTCATTTTGAGCCATTTCTAATAAAATTATCGGTTTCATAGCACCTATGTTGTGTGTTCCTTGATTCGAAAAAACAACCAGCACACAATCACTTCCTTTTTTCTTCTTAGTTAATTTTCTTCTACATGTTTTAGTTTTTATCTCTTTCGTGTTCGTTGATGTTTTCAAGGATTACGAACAGTATTTTAGCGCCTCATCTGATAAGCGGGCTGATCTGAAGCATTAACTATTCATTTAAAAGAATTTTTTCCATTCACAATTTGATGCAGAGAAACATTCTAAAATAACATACTGAAAATATTGGCATTTTCAACTGGATTTTTTGTTAACTTGCGAAATATCGCTGGAGCTTTGATACGTCTTTCTGATTTTGAAGTTGCCCTTTTCAGCTCATTTTGTAGCTGACATGTTCAGTTCCTTGATTGACGCTAGATCTCACATCTGTTCTACTATTTGGAGCAACTACAGTTGGAGACCTTCTACGTGACAAGCAAGTTCTAATTGGTTTTACCATTGTAATGTATTAAACCTAACCAGTGAGATCAAGACTAAGTTGCCAATAGCTAATTAACAGGCTAGTGGATTGTTAAAAATAGAGACAATATTTGTGGCCTATTTGGTATCCTTGCATTTTACATTTTTGTACCGTTGGATGTCGATACTGGCGAACGTGAAATCGTTTTCTTCACGATAAAACCTCAGCCACTATTTTTTCGTGTCGTGTGTGATGGTTTGGTGTCGTTTGATTGTCTGGTTCACTTTACACCATACCGTTTCATTTCAGACAGTATGGCTCGGTGTATTCAGACTTAGCATATTCACCTGTGTATCCCTGTAAGCAGAAGGCCAATACCGTGCTATATCGTATCCTTTTTATTTGAATACGGTATCATGTTAACGGGGGATGCCATTTTTTAACAGGCAAGGTGAGAGTATTGGTGGAGCTCTTGTCGTGGCGAATATTGCTTGGCCTAGCAAATATGTCGTCTTGTTTGGGTCGTTTCTGTCCACTGTTGGAGCCGGGCTGCAAAGTTTAACTGGGTAGGTGTATTCTTTCTGCTAATTTCTTCTTAATGTGTCATTATTAGAGCTCTTAAACAGGGATAACATTTTGGTGAATATTGGCCTTGCTGGGTGGGAAGAGGACCCAGGGGTTACTCGGTAACTCACCCGATGCATATTTAAATACGCTATCATGTTACGAGAAATTTCGTATGAAATACACCAGCACTAATTTCTTCGCTAGTTTGTAACTAAGTCATCAAAAAATAAATCCACGTTACCCTATTTTAAGGGAAAAACTTTCGCGTGAAGAAACTTTCGCGTTTTCGCCTTGTTAGCATGAATACGTGAAAGTTTGGATTGCGAAATATCCAAGGATTAGCTTCATAGCCCTCTTGGAAACTTTGTTGACAAATTATTGTTTTAAATGAATTTTTGATATTGCTTCCTTGGTATTGAGTGGAATAAAGATAGGAAAAAAGCTCAGCTGAATCATATGGTTCAGTAGAAATGTTTTTTCAGTCGAAATTCATGATTTTTACCAAAATGCGAAAGTAAATACCAAAAGTTTTCTCAATTCGTGAAAATTTCTTCCCGCAAGCTTTTTCCCTTCAAGTATGACAGACATTGTGAGTTGAAAATGAACACTATGCTGCCGCACCTCGGGTGACACGAAGCTTTGAATACCAAAGTTTATCATGAATTGTAAATGTATGACATGATTAATAACGTTTTGTTCGCAGAGCACCGCGTCTGCTTCAAGCCATTGCGAAAGACGGTATCATACCATTTTTGAATATATTTGCAACTTCGTCGAGAGGAGGGGAGCCGCACCGTGCGCTTCTTTTGACGATCGCCATCTCTGAGATTGGCGTGATTATCGCCAGTTTGGATGCAGTAGCTCCCATCATTACAATGTGAGTTGCTTGTTCTTAACGCAAATATCTAACAAGGGCTGCCTTCATCTTTGTGGAGACTTTTTTGACAGACATCAGTACCGTAAATCCTCGAATTAGCCCAATTATTTTTGGACGAGGGCTTATTCGAGAGGGGGGCTTATGAGCATTTCTTTATGAGCGTTTAATTAATTACTACCAAAAGTACGAATTTGTCGTGGTAATTCAATAAAACGCCATAGGCAATCTCAGATGGCAAAAACCGTTAAATTGGGGGGTCCAATTCGAGAATTAACGGTAGCAGTGGGGGCTTATTCAAGGGGGGCTTATTCAAGGGGGGCTTATTGACAGTTTGTAGTTTTAGAGTGAAGGCGTTATTCGAGGGGAGGGCATTTTCGAGGGGGGGTGGCCATTTGAGGATTTATGGTAATGATTAACAACAACAGATTATAGATCTTGACATTTACTCAGTGGGTTTTTATGAATATCAGTCTGTTGTCTAGATTTTTGTTAGAGACGGTTGCCCTTTTTTGGCACCTCAAGACCAAAACTGGTCCTATCCCAATGCCCTTTCCATCTTGCTTTATGGCAGCCAAAGCGCAAAGCTGAAAACAACCAGGTTGATTCGAGAGGGGTCTTATTCGAAAGTAGGAACTTATTTAACAGCTGCCAAAAATGTTACCAGGGTAAATTTTCTTCTACTATTTAAGACTGGTCTGTATGCTAAAAAAGGCAGATATATTGGGATAAACCTATTGCTATCGAGGGAAAACCTAATCCAATGGGGGCTTAATCGAGGGTGGGGATATATTCGAGAGGGGTCTTATTCGAGGGTAGGCACTTATTTAGCAGCAGCCAAAAATGTTACCAGGGTAAATTTTCTTCTACTATTTAAGACTGGTCTGTATGCTAAAAAAGGCAGATATATTGGGATAAACCTATTGCTATCGAGGGAAAACCTAATCCAATGGGGGCTTAATCGAGGGTGGGGATATATTCGAGAGGGGTCTTATTCGAGGGTAGGCACTTATTTAGCAGCAGCCAAAAATGTTACCAGGGTAAATTTTCTTCTACTATTTAAGACTGGTCTGTATGCTAAAAAAGGCAGATATATTGGGATAAACCTATTGCTATCGAGGGAAAACCTAATCCAATGGGGGCTTAATCGAGGGTGGGGATATATTCGAGAGGGGTCTTATTCGAGGGTAGGCACTTATTTAGCAGCAGCCAAAAATGTTACCAGGGTAAATTTTCTTCTACTATTTAAGACTGGTCTGTATGCTAAAAAAGGCAGATATATTGGGATAAACCTATTGCTATCGAGGGAAAACCTAATCCAATGGGGGCTTAATCGAGGGTGGGGATATATTCGAGAGGGGTCTTATTCGAGGGTAGGCACTTATTTAGCAGCAGCCAAAAATGTTACCAGGGTAAATTTTCTTCTACTATTTAAGACTGGTCTGTATGCTAAAAAAGGCAGATATATTGGGATAAACCTATTGCTATCGAGGGAAAACCTAATCCAATGGGGGCTTAATCGAGGGTGGGGATATATTCGAGAGGGGTCTTATTCGAGGGTAGGCACTTATTTAGCAGCAGCCAAAAATGTTACCAGGGTAAATTTTCTTCTACTATTTAAGACTGGTCTGTATGCTAAAAAAGGCAGATATATTGGGATAAACCTATTGCTATCGAGGGAATACCTAATCCCATGGGGGCTTAATCGAGGATGGGGGTTGATTCGAGGACTTGCAATAGTTTTTTTTCTTTTGTTATTTCAGGTTCTTTTTGATGTGTTATGGTTTTGTCAACTTCGCGTGTGTTTTGCAATCACTTCTCAAGGCTCCTAACTGGCGGCCAAGATTCAAATTTTATCACTGGTATTTACAATGAATTCTTTCGCTTTTATGCCGAAGTAACCATACTTTACAACCACAAGTGTGTTCTACCATTTCGAATAGCTTTTCTCCTGCATTTATGGCTTGAAAGTTCGCTCTTTGTTTCCTGCCTAGATAGTCTTAGATTTTTCAAGTTTTTTGTCTTTGAATCTCTCGTTAGCACAAAGTGTGTTGACAACCAATTTCCGCTCATTTTGTTTTAATTTCGGCCCATACCCTGATCGAGAGCCTTTCCTTTAAGCTCTATGTCCCATTGAAATGTTTTTTATTTTTATTTCTGAATGTTTTATTTCTCCTTATGGCAACAGACCAAAGACGCTTTGAGACTTTTTACCAGTTTGGATCTTCTCAATCACAAAGCAGGGACTGCTCCAGTCTGTGGATATTTTTCAATTTTCATCAAATCTATCATTTTCCAATTTCAATTAAGGTGCCAATTAAGCTTCAAGAAAATACTCCATGCTTAGTTCGTTTTTATGAATGACGATGTGAAATTCAGATCGAAAATTTTACTCAACAATTAATATTTTGAAATTTTCGTTTTTATTGGAATTGAAATTTCATTGACATTCAGTCGGCCCTAGTTAATGAGTTGAATTTTCCAGATTGAATTGAATTGATCTGCTTTCTGTTGACAGGACGACCTCTGCTCTAGGCGTAGCATTCTGCCTCTCTTTGATGTTCATATCAAGCTGGTATTATGCCCTCGTTGCCATGCTCCTTGCCTTAGTCATCTATAAATACATCGAATTCAGAGGGTAAGCATGTTGTTCTCTTTACCCCGCAAATATTCTTTTGGCGTAGCAGCTTAAGTTTTTTTCAATTTCAACTGTATATTATATCAACCCTTATGTAATATCTAGTTTTATTCAAATTCGTAAAAATTTTCTTCAATAACGAGCTGTCCTTCTTGGTTTTGTAAATTAAGTTTCCGCTCTTTAAAATCAACCTCTGGCTTAAGGAAGTTTGCGATTCCTGTCTAGGATTTTCAGACAGCTAACAACGAATTTTGCTGATTGAAAAAAAGTTCTATCATTCGATAGTTGGGATAACAGGGAATTTTCATTTTAATTCCACCGTATGGAGTCGAAATAGTATTTCTTTGTGAATGGGGGAAATGGAGTGAAATGCAATTACTGTGTTTGTAAGTTATTGATTGAACCTTAAAAGGCAAATCATCTGTTTCTAGCTGTTTCTTTTCATAAAATGCTGTTTTTAGAGACTTGATCTCTAATCGTGTTACATATTTCAATGTTCTAAGAACTGAAACAAAAACTCGAGGCCCATCAAAGCTTGATAATGGAGTTCTGTTAATCTCGGAGCATTGAAAAAGTACGGGCCTAGCTTTTACATAACTGCTAAGAGCTCTTAAAACCAAAATGAAGTTGCTGGTTTGGGCTCATTTGAAACCATACTATCAACAAACTCAGCTTCTTGTTTACTTGGATAGGGGGGGGGACCTTAACCTGTTTGAAGGTACGGGGACGTGCCATTATTTAGGGGTACCTTTTTTCTGAAAAGTGGGGAATTATCGGTATCAGTTTTTGAAATATGTGCGGAACTATGTGTAGTATTTACGTTAGTCACAGATAAGACCCCCTTCTAAGCTACTGCTGTTGTTGTTGTTATCACATATAATTGTTATTCAGTTGTGTTCTGTTCTTCTCATAAATGGCGTGATTTTCTAGTCTAAACTCTAGGTACAGACAGGTTACAACACTATGGGTACCATTTGAAGAAACATGCAGAGTTATGGGTACCATTTTGGGGAAATATTGCAAAATTGTTAGTCCTGAGAGAGATTTTGGGACATAGGACTTGCAAAATTTGGTGGATGATTTTTTATGTGCTTTAAAAATTTTGTTTGCTTTGCAGAAATATGGGTATAGTTTTCATCATGTTTGGGTCATATTTTTTTAGACATTTGCGGAATTATTAAGAGTTCCAAATTTTTAACCAAAATGGCACGTCTCCGTTCAAGATTAGGCATAGTTTACTCCCCGAGCTTGGATTTTAGCGTCAACAGTTTTTTTCTATGATTTTTTAATGAATTTCACAGTTTGCCTGTAAGAACTAAAAGCCAATTCACAGTGAGATATTGTATAAATAAAGTAATCTGCAATTAAATCCTCAAGCCTTTTTCTTTCAGTGCTGAAAAGGAATGGGGGGATGGCCTGCGAGGGTTGTCCCTCAGTGCTGCCAGGTACAGCTTGCTCAGGTTAGAAGAAGGATCAATGCACACAAAGAACTGGAGGTAATGATACTAAGATTATTTTTGGCTTTGATATCCGATCGATGAAGCTAAAGTACTTGTTGCTGACGTTGAAAAAAGCAATACAGTGCCAAGGTAGCCCAAAAATTTGTCTTTAGTGAATTAAGTAACTAAAAAGCACAAAGTTACTACATACTAAAATATTTTGCTAATCAGCTTGTTCCAAAGAGTTTTTACTTCGAAAGAATGCAACCTTAAGCCACGTGGTACAGTAAATCCCTGTATATTTGATGGTACAGTAAATCTTCTGTCGTCACGAAAGACAAATATTGCCAGGTATAGCCAACCAAATTCATTAAAATATCCCTTTTCAATTGAGACCTTATGTCAGAACCTTTGCACCTGCAAATCCTACATGATTTTTCATAAAAAGGCCCAAGAAGAAACTGATTTTTGAAAATGTCTTTGCCTCAGAAGAACAGAAGTGATTTTAGTTAGCTGCCTAAAAAAACAAAAAATTGCGTTCAGATTTTTCTTTCTAAAAAGAAAACTTTCTGTTTATATCTCGAAGTAGCTTCGCTGACCCCCAAGAAACCAGTTACTTGAAAAACACTTGCAACCTTAAAATCTTGAAGAATTTTCCTCCTCTAATTATATGTCATCCTTTTCTAGACCACAGGTTCTCGTTCTCTGCACGACGATGGATGGCCCTGAGGTTGATGACAAATCTTCAAAATTGATTACTTTAATCAGTCAACTCAAAGAAGGTAACTTGCTAACGATGATGGCGTGTTGATTGTAAAGTGTATTTTATAGGTAACATAAATCAATGCTTTTAGGAATCATCGGTGTTGCAAAAACATTTAATGCCGTTTGTCATAAGAGTGTTGGTTAAAGGCAAGTTGATGCAAGCATACCAATGCCTCGGAGTGTTTGTGCAAGTGTTTATTTTCAAAAGAACTAAAAAATTAAGAATGATATACGGTTATAAGTTTTTCTTGCCCAAATTAACGGCTCTTATTTTTACTCTTGAATGCCTAATTAATCTATTTCCCTTTGTTATTATTATTTACTAGCAGGAATCTTTATTCATGCTAGAAGTGTGCATAAACGGTGAGACTTGCAAGTTGCCAGAAAGTATGAATTTGGTCTTTTTCGGATGTGCTGAGGAAGATATCAATCATCCCATGTCTCTTGGCTCTCCTGTTCTTTTATTCTTTATTAAACATCGGGTTTTTTTAGGAAGTGTGTCTCTGAGAAGTGTTAAGGTGCAATGCTTGCCAAAAGTCCTGGTTCACTACGCTAGAAGTTTGCATAACTTCAGTAGCACCCCCCCCCCTCTCTCTCTCTCTCTCTCTCTCTCTCTCTCTTTCTCTCTCCAATTGAACAGTGTTGAGCAACAACAGGTTCAGAGCTTGAAATTCATCCCATGTAACTCTATCAGCTAGGGTAAGTAATAGGCTTTTGAACCATCATTGTTTTGGGGGAGGGGGACATTTCTGTATCTTACCGACAGGAAACTTTTATTTAATCAAAATCTTTCATCGAACGCAGGGTGTTCCAAGGACTTTTGGCATGGTTTGTAGTTTAGGATACTTGATAGCTAATTATTGTTTTCTTAGACGAATATAAACGGTTGTTTTAACCTTTTTGTTTGGATTTTTTGCTTTCTTATTATAGTGAGACTCTCTCGCCATTTTTAAACTTTTATTTGTGTGATTCATCTTGTAAGCCATTTTGTTTTAGGCCGTGGATTAACAATCGTTGGATCGGTTATGCATGGTAGTTACTTGACCTCTACTATCGACGTTGATGAAGCAAAAGAGGTTTGTTAATTTTCTACATTGGGAATGAAAATCTTTAATAGCAATTCTTTTTAAAAGTTTTCATTTCCTTGTCACTGTAGAACGTATGTTGAAAGTGGCTTTCCGTCTGACATTCCTTAGGGTATAAAACGTCAGAATAAGGGTCCAAAAAAACAAAGAACAGCTTTTTCGTTTTTATGGAGATCGATTCAAAAACTGCTTGATCAAAAGACAACGGGGCTCTGCCAATTACCTGAAACGTATCGTCGTTATAGAATTGTGTATGTAAGAAACTTAACTGGAATGTCAGGCACCTCGGAGTAGCGACTTTCTACCGTCCAGGGTAGAAAAGCACAGAGGTCTTTCTAAACGACTTCAAACGATCTACAATAGACGGGTCACCAGTAGATGTATATGAATTTCGTTATCATGTTGCTACTACAGCAGTTGGCTTGCTTCACCTTAATTCATGAAATAGTGTGTGTGCTTGATGGGAATTGCGTGAACTATCTGAGCTCTAGCGAACATCAGTATATGCAGAGACTTTACAATTCAAATTCGGTATTCTCGTTAGCTTGACTTTGATGTCTCTCTCTTGCTCATCGTTGCAGAATCTAATGGAAACAATGAAAACAGAGAAAGTTAGAGGATTTTGCAAGGTTGTTGCTGCCAAAGATCTATCAGAAGGATACTCATTCCTGTGAGCTCTTCAATTAAAAGTTTTCTCTCAATTTACGCTTTGCTAGAAATCTGCGGATAAATGTTTGAGTAAAGGGCGTTTATTGGTAGTTATTGCTTCTTGAGGGCGTTTATTGGAAGGTAGGAGCCTTTGTATGATCAAAAAACTTTATTTCCTAATTTGAATGGAAAGCAATTATTTTCAATGTGTTTATGATGTGACAAAGCTTGTTTATCCTGTTTTAATTTTGAGATGATTTGGTGCTTTTTACAACTCTAAAACTTAGTCACACACAAAAATGTTTCTCTAGAGCTCAAGACAATTCCTGTCATTATAAATTTTTTTATAATTGTTAAATTCATTCCAAAGTGTATAATATTCACTCCAAACCATAGGCTAACATGTTACAGGGACTTTAACATATTGCCTTTTTGGTTGCTATGTTGTGTATTTTGTTGTGTATTTCCTTGCTCAGGATTCAAAATGGTGGCTTAGGGGGACTGACGCCGAACACAGTGATTGTGGCGTGGCCTAACGACTGGAAGGAAAGTCTCTCGGCCACAACCTTAATCAGTAAGTTTACTGACAAAATAGATCAAATTATTGCTACCAAATCCTCCATTTCAAGTTTCTCTAGAATTCAATAATGTTGCACTATCTATGATTTATAGATAGGGTTGCTGCCTCTAATCTTATCCCTCGGTACCTTGACTAAAAACAGTCCCTGGCTGGTATGCAAAATGACAGTGTATCAATCAAAATGACGATTATATACACATATAAGTTATAGTATTGTTTATAAAAGTGATGATTCAAAGAAGGTGTTATCTCTACCCAAATTACCTACAATACCGAACAGCTTTCCGTGTTTTTAAATTTTTCATTTCGTTTTCCGAATACCGCTTCCCTTTCCCCCAGAACCGTCTAATTGTTTCTGTTAGTATTATTGAAAACTTTCAAAAGCATTGTTCATTGTCTCATATACCATATACCATAGTAGACTAGCATTGTTTTGAAGAGGAGAGGGGACATCTATTGCCCGAGATTAAGGCCACGAATCTGCTTGAATTCTTCTCAGTAACTCAAATATTAACACATTTCTTAACATTTCTACGAGATCACCTTCATTTGAAGCATGAAAAACGATAGCTTGGTAGCCAGCGTTGGTTATCAGGCTAGAAAAACGAATTATGCAGTAAAAAGTTTTTGCTAAAAAGGTTTCTGCAGAGAAACTTTGCCCCGGAGAAGTTGCAGCCTTTCTTTTAAATATAGAACAGTTTTTTATGATAGCAAGTTATTTGGAAATTGTTTCAGAAAATGAAACACGGGATAAATTAATTCTAGCTGACTGCTGATCTTTTCCAAAAGAGTTTCTTAATTTACAGAAACGCCTCTAAAAGTTTTATTTTATTTTTTATGAAATGAAGCGAATGTAGTTTGAGATATCTTTTTCGCTTTCGCAGATACGGTTTGCGTCACGGCTGAGAGGCACGAGGCCATGTTGGTTGTAAAAGACGCTGAAAGTTTCCCTGAACGCCAAGACCGTGAGGAGGGCAACATCGACATATGGTGGATTGTGCATGACGGGGGGATGATGATTTTGATGATGTTTCTATTGAAAAGACACAAAACCTGGAGGAAATGCAAGCTCAGGATATTTACTGTTGCTCGTATCCTTTGATGGATGTTCATTTTGACATCTGAATTTCCGTTTTCGTATCTGAACTCGCAATTGCAAGGATTCAATTTTTATCTTTTTTCATCACGTTGTAGGCTGCCCTGTGTCGTCCATTTTAGGTCGCCATTTTGTGTTGCTTTGGTCGACGAGCCCGGACAACCGCAAATTTTGCAAAATTCTACTTTACGATTCCACTGTAAATTCGAATCCCCCCTTTTCCCCTGAAGCAATGTTGGATTTGTAGTTCTATCATTTTTGATTCAAAAACAAGCATTCAACATTGAATAAGGGCAGAGAGGGAGTTATTTTAAAAGGAAAAGGAAAGCATCAGCCTCCCTTGAAAAATTTGAAGCATCAAACTTTTCTATTTTGGCCGGGATTGCTGTTACTCCAACCAAACAAAGAAAGGGGAAAGAAAGATTGATAAAAATTTTTATTCAGTATATCGTCAATTGCGTCTTCCTGTTGTTTTATCAAAGATCTACGTAGGTAGAATTTGATGCTACAAAAATTTTTTTAGGGAACAAGAACCCAAAACAAGCGGAATGGTTTTCGAAATTATAGAAAAATATTCCCACTAATATTTAAGACATATGACAACTATGACAAGCTTGCCTCACAGTAGAAGTTTTATTGCTCGATTTGGTGGACGTGGTTGAAGTCTAGCAACCGTGTTGTTTTCCCACGGTTAGCGGCTTTAGATCTAGTTTATAAGCTAATGGCTTTGAAGGATTTAGGTTTCAGTGAGATTTAAATCCTCTTTAGAGATCAAGAAAACTCGAAGTTGAGAACTAAAAGGAATAAATGAATAACTAAAGACTGTAACTATTTTACAAACTAAACTATTCTCTTAGTTTTGATCAAGCCAGAGTTACTTTCATTTGTTAATATTTGTGGCATAAACTTTGAAGGTGTATATCCTTTGTTGATTTTAATCCTTGCAGTGCAAACTTAAAATCCTAACATTTTCCTTGGGCGTTATTGATTATAAAAGAGAAATATTTTCAGTTCTCGGAAATTGCCGCAGAAATTCTCAAGAGACAGATCAGAAAGGAAGCGAATTCAAAGCCAGAAATCTGTAGGGAAAAGATTTGAAAGTCATAATGGCCTGCACCTTTTTGCAGTCTTGCCAGCCGTAAATTGTTTTTATAAAATTGATAAAAGCTTATGGTGAACTTAACCTGATAATTTGAAAAATATTTCCTTTACTGCTTGCACAGAAATGGAGGATAACAGTATACAAATGAGGAAAGACCTTTCAAAATTTCTTTACAACCTCAGAATCGAAGCTGATATAGAGGTTGTTGAAATGGTAAAGAAGAAAGATTTTAGTCTGAAATTTCTAAACTTGTCTTTTTCCAATGCAACTCGCATAATATACTCGGCACATCGGGCAAAATTCCGAATAAGGTGATTTTTTCGTGTGTAAGAAACACATAACTTACAAGAATGAAAAACCTTTTGCACAGAATTTTGGTGCTCTTAACTAGGATGTAAATACATACATTAGAATCGTTTAAAAAAGTTAGAATGACCTCAGAAATTTCCAGCTTCATCAAATTTGGAAAGGTTATTTCAAGTTTAACAACTTCTATGCATTACGGTTTATTTAATGGTTTGATTTTCAACTTTATAAGATCAAATCAATTTTTAAATTAACACTGTTTTTTAAAGAACTCTTCCTTGTCTCATTATTTCATTAGAAAGAGAAGAACTCTTTTTCGTAGCTTGATCAAGACATTTGTGCCTATACATATGAGAGAACTTTAATGATGGAACAAAGAAAAGTCATTCTAGAGAAAATGAAATTATCGCGAAAAGAAAGTCGTGTCGAGGTTTGTCAAGCTATTTTTATAACAGATATTTCTTCGATTGTCTGTTTTTTTGCACCACTTCTAATTGAGAATCAAAAAGCATATCAAATTTTGAAACTTTTGTCTCATCTGCGATGTGCTCATGTGAACAGGTCTGTCAATAGACGGTGGACCTATGTTTTTTACTCCAGTCCGGAATTTCGCATGTTCGATCACGTTTTGGGATTTAAAAGCGTTTTATACTCACATTGAATCCTGAAAGACTTGTTGAATGCTGATGAAGTACGATGTGTATGTAAAGTCGCAGAAATATTACAAAAACAGCAAGCTTCACAAAATGAAGTGGTTTTTTCACAGGTCCAGACAATTGTAGAGGCTGCGCACAAGCCCCGGTCGGAGACAATTTTAGCAATTGAGAAGCCAATACCGGAAGAAGATGAAAGCGGTAATAAAAGCCCGGACAGTGTCCGGAGGGATTCGACCCCTTCACACAAAGAGAGTGAAAATACACTGAAGTCGGAAAACACTCAAAAACCGTAAGCTGGTTCATGTTGTTTACTGTTTACATATTGATCTCAAAGATGAACAGGCTTAGCTGACAACATCAATACACAGCCATAATCAGAAATAGCTTAGAAATTCAACAAAAAACTGAAAGTTTTATGAAAATTTCGAACTTTAGTATTTTTATTGCCATGCAGCAAGTAGAAAAGTTTTTTCACCGTAAGACTTTTCCAGATTCACTTAGTGCAGCCATGTTTTGTCCGTAAACGTGGAAGAATCTCAAAACCAATAGCAAGTAACATCTATAATTCGACCGATTATGCAACTTCGCATGATAGACAATTGTCGCCCCAGAAGCAATTCACAATGGGTAATAGGAACAAAGGCCTTGATTTTGATTGGCTAAATGTTCATAAAACCGCATTTTGGTCACATGGAAGCTGAGGATTACATTTGTGATACTGAGCTACTCTTATTTTTGCAAGAAACGGGTATCAAATAATAAGAAAAAGTTAAGAAACTGAAGTACTCGAAGGAAAAAGGTTAAGTAACGATAGGATTTTGAAAATATCCAGTGTTCCGAAATTTCGTGAAAATTCGTCAGTATGATTGGCTGGTTGGTGTATGACTTGAGGTACAAAGAATTAAAGTATATTTCCCTAATCCAAATCCAGTATTAGATCGAATGTTGAGTTGCTTTGATTTTTGTACTTAAATGAAATGTAAATTTTCAATGATCTTGCTTAATTAAAAGTATAGCAGCCTTGCGATTTTGTGCATCCACTATCCTTCTTCTATAAAAAGAGTGCTGTTTTACCACACCGTTTGTTTGTTAAAATGCCTTTTAATGCCTTTACAGTGATGGCATCAACGTACGACGCATGCACACAGCAGTCCGGCTTAACTCGGTTATCAAAGAGAAATCCTGCAACTCAAGATTAACCATGATCAACCTTCCAACGCCACCCAGAAGTCTCTGCAATCAAGATCATTGTATCTTCTCAATCGGAATTTAGATTGAAGTATCTTATATTCTTCCTTAGAACCTTCTTCCTTATGTTTAAAAACCGAATGGTTATTTCAAAAATTGATCAAGGACGTCACAAGTAATCCATATAACAATACTTTAAGTTTTAAAGCCTAAACAATGATCCTAGATTTCCTTTTTTTTGGATTTACATTTTATTTTGGCATGCATAGATTTTCTGGTAAAAATTCAGACATTTTCTCTTAACTGAGGCTGAACAGATATGGAATTCATCGACGTATTGACTGAAGGTTTGCCAAGAGTGATCATGGTGCGAGGGGGAGGCCACGAAGTCGTCACTATTTATTCATGAATTTTAATCCGGATTGCATTTCAATGCTAACCTGGATTGCGTTTCAATCCTAATCCGGATTGCATTTCAATCCTAATACGGATGCATCTAAATCCTCGTCGGGATTGTTTCTCGTTTATTTTTCTTTATTGAAGAATTGATTTTTTTTTCAATTAAAGAAAAATTAGAAGTTGTAAAATCTACCAACTGCTGTAGATGTTTATCTCGTTTAAGAGTAAATTTTTATGAAGAGTTTTGTCATTCATTTTAGTCCTCTGTGGCGGAAACGATGCTTGGAACCTTTAGCTTTGTATAACAATCCACCTTTCTGGCCGACAATATCATGTTGCTCCTTATGCTTTCTAAATCAGAGTCAAATTATTTGCAAGCAAGGACAGAAATCAATCTTGAGACCTTGCTTTGTCACATGTTGCCGAGTAGGACACCAAAAGTTTTTGAGCAAAAGACTCGAATTAAAAATAACAATTTTTATCTATAGATCTGAAATCAAAATCAGTTTAGTCCATCTGAATCAATTGGAAATCTTATCCTAGGGAATATAAAATTTTCAGGTTTGCTTAATTGTTCTATAATAATAAATGTTTAAAGACACGACAATAAGCTGTGATATGTTTCTCTGCATCAGCTTTCAAAACTACATTTTTATTATTGGTTTGGAGTAGTCGATGGGAACCGTGAACGGGGAAGTTGTATGGGGCCTTCAGATCCAAATATTTCCCCAAATGTGCTTAAAACCATGCACAAAACCATCTTCTCTTGGTTTAAGCACATTGAAAAGTTCTCCATCCCACAAACCGTCAGATGCTCCGCAGTATCTGGTAGTCGGAGTCAAGTTGATAGAGAAAGTATATTTGAAATGTAGCCTTACTTTTGATTGCCTAGAAGATTTAAATACTCTATACCTTATTGGCCAATTATCCTTCAAGATTTTGCCAACAAACTTTGCCTTGCAGCTAGATTTGAACTTATTTTGCACGTTTTTACCAAACATCAGACAAAGGTAAATATGTAAAATGTGCTGCATTAAAACTTACTTGTAGTTAGCCAATGAAATTTTTGAAACACATTTTTGCACCATTGGCAATGTGGAAGAACATTTTTAGACATTTTGGTTTTCTGATGAAAGTATCGTGAGTGAATAACAGTCCCTTGGCCTAAAAGAAATTAAGAATCGCCGAGAACAGTAGACGATTTTTCATTTTCTTTCCGAAAATTCTCTTATGCATAGCCGATTGCGAAAAGGGTTGAACAATGTTTAAAGTACCTCAAAAGAATTTAAAGATGTGCATTTTGTCCCGATACTTCGTTGAAAGCCTGGTCATAGAATATCATGGAATGTTAGTCATAAAATAAATGGAGATTTTCCACTTGTTGGAGATTGCGAAGTTCCACAACGCTCTGTCCTTGGCCTGGCATTTTTTCTTCAATGCACCTGTCAGCGGCTCATGATAATCTGAAGGTTAAATATCTTAAATTCTTCACAGAAAGCTCTTGAAGAAATAAAGGGATAACGATAATTCCAAATTAGCTTCCATGACCGACTTTTGCCAACAAGATTACTCAGCAATATAGAAAACAAATCTGGATTTTCAAAATCTATTTGGCATTCCAAAGATTATTCTATATATCTTATTAGCAATGTTCGCACTTAATTGAGAGTTGCAGTCAAATTTTTCTTGTTTAATGATGTTTGTGTGTAATCCAGGAAACGTGTGAGTCGACTCGATTGTCTCGCTTTAATGATGGTTTAACTAAAAGCAGACATAGCCTCACTTCTTTAATCTGTTTAAAAATTCCTGGAAATGCCAAACGAGGGTTTTCCACTATTATCTTAAATAACTTTATTTTCTTAAATTTTTCTGGTATTCTTAGTGAGAAAAAGATAGCCGCAGAATACTGCCAGAATTCTTTTTTCCTTATTTTTCCAATATATGGATCATCTGCTCCCACCCCGTATAAAATATTTGACTGCAAGAGAAAAACCGTGCTGAGTTTGCTATCAAACCAGATGTAAGGAACAGAAAACGTAATGTCAACAGAGCTAACACTTAGGCCAAATCTGTTTTGAAGTTCTGCAACACGAATTCATTACTCATTTTTGTTGCCTTGCCTTGAGCGTTTCTTTGTTGTGACAACATATAAACATACTTCGAGAATTTCTTTCAGCCCTCTGTCGTTAATTCTTTTGTTTGGAGATTTTCACAGACTGTTTTCCATGTTTTGGAGTCTTGTTTACGAATATTTCAGTTCTTAGTCTCTGCATTTAGCAGTGTGTATCGATAACTTTCTATGCCGACTCGGGTGAAGCATGCTTTTTATAAATTCCTTTAGAGTGATTGTTCAGTTCAATTGGGATAACGTATATCGTTGCAGACATTTCTTTCTGCTGTTTTTCGCAGGTAAAAGTCAAGTTTATGTTCAGTTTTTATTCATTGACTTGCTTTATCATAAATGTCTTAGATGACAGAGGAACGTTTTTTCGTCGCTTTCTTTAATTTACTTTATTTACTTGCCTATCCTGATGCAGTAAACAATGTCATTAGATATTAATGAAACTTGTTCTGTCCCGTATCTTCCTGGCGCGAAGATCTCTGACTACAGTGAACGTAAATTACAGATCTTCAGCTTCTACAAACCATCGAATCTAGAACATAACCAGTCCCTCATTTCCAATACCTGCAACCTGAATTGAACACGGAATTTTTTCATATCAGCAAGACTTTTTAACCAAGTATCCTTACTTCCATTTCATTGACCGAAAGATGTCGCTTTGATTTCGATTTGGTCTTGCTTACAAATGTTTTTTCTTTCGATTTTGTAAATGAAATGCTCCTTGATTCCAATCCTTTCAAAAATTCAATCGTTACATATACAAAAGGCATTTTCCTTCTGAGAGGAACTTCCTCTTGCTGACTTTTCTCTTCTTTCAACTGTTATCTTGCAACATTTTTCCAATAGAAGCTTTATTCTCTATCAAAACATTGTACAACAAAGAATGGACATCATGATAGCAATTTATAGAGCTTCAGAGTGAACTTCACTCAATGTTTGATACCATAGCCATTTCCCATCTCATCACATTTTTGTTTCTACAACCTTCAAGCCTTTATTCAAGACATTTGTTTAAAAGAAGGAGCTTTGTTTCATTAGACAATAGCTACCTCGAATAATAAAAATCGCTATATCAGAAATCCTGCTTCTTAATTTGTGTTGATACTTAATTTTCAAAATTTGTAGGAAGCTATGACTAGTGGAACTGATGGCATTTTTCAGTCTGTCATCAAATTTATATCAATACAGAAGAGTTGTTTTGGTAAAGCAACGCTGTAATAGCGGCTTCAAATTCGTCAATTCTTCTTTGGGCAAAGAGGGCAGAGTTGCCAGTTTTCTTTTATAGTGCAGGTGCTTTAGTTTGGCTTCCAAGGCAATCGATTTTACTGATTTTCCTAGCAGTTACATCCTTAACCATACCACCCCACCCCTCAAAACAAATCTAATTGTCTATAAAACACAAGTCATCTGGACTAAGAGAACGAATTGATTTGCTTTGTAAAGGAAAAGCTGAAGCATTGCAACCAATTTCTCAAGTGCAACAGAAACAATTTTCAAAATTCATCGAATAGATATTGACAAACAAAGATGATGAGTTGGAAAAATATTCCTGAAACAACTTTATGTCTTAACCAATTGTACTTCACAGTTACTGCTGGGGCGTTATCACATAAATATTTGAGTTTCGCTTTTAATCATATCTAAAAGGTTTGTTTGTTACTCCTAAATTTCTGTATTTTCCACCATGCAACAGATTATATCACTTTATAAATTCAACCTGTTTGCCCGGCCACTTTTCGAAGTGAAGCAATTCATATTGATCGAAATGCGGTTTACAATTTCAATACGGCTAGGTTTCAGTCAACCACTCCGACCTTCAGTATTTCATGATTTATACATCAAGATTGTCATCTTCGTTCTAGAACGTCCATGAGTTGTTTGAAGCTCGTTCGCAAGTTGATCCGTCTGCAAAGCGCCAAGGCCAAGTCGACTCACACAGGTGACACTTTCTTGATAAATTACCTTGCAAATCTTGCTATCAAATCAATTATTTCGAATATGAATAAGATATTTTAGAATAAGAAACATGTTTTGCGTTTGAGTTACCATTCTCAAAGTTTCATGCATGGCTATTTGAGTCTCGCCTGAGCCCCGGAGCAGCTGTGCAATCCTGGACACTATTACAGCTACGCTGTACGCTACAACACTTGCCATGCAAATGCTCATAAAATGCTTTGTTTCACCCCCATTCCCTTTTAAAGTAAAAGGATTTGATTTCTAGCTGATGCGAATAGCTATGGACAATAAAAATGTTTGTTGCAAAATTCAGCAAAATGTGCCCTTGATTTAAGTGTCCAAGGACCGTATGCCGACGTCACAACAAACTTCATAAATACATAAGGGGAATTGTTTCAACCCATTTTCATTCTATAAGTAAAGGGGTTTGAAATTTAACAAATGAGATGAGATAATGAGAATGGACAAGGACCGAATGCAGACATCACAAAACTTTATCTGCACTCCTTTATCTCGGTACCTCTTAAATTAATACCGTAACAGTTTCACATAACCCGCGCTCGGATAAGCCTGTCTCTCTAACCCACCCCTTATCCCAATTAAACCCCCTCTCGTACATTGTGCTCGACTATTGTGCTGTCAGATGAAAACTGTCTATTGATTACAACTTCTTTACAATTTTTTGAACAATCTTTTTGTGTCGCTTGTGGTACATAAATTAAAAATGGCTTTTAAAAAAGTACTAAAGCTTTTCGTCTGACACTCTTCATCAGAGTATAAGATGTCAGAACAAAGATCGAAAACTCTACGCCAGGAAATATGTAACCCAGTTGTGGATCGAAATAGGCCAATCATAAACGCGAGCACATGACTGGTGAAGTTGCCCAATAGCTAAGTGCCGCTTGCTTATTGAAAATGTTTCTAATGGGGTCCTAAAACAGAGTTTTCAACGCAATACTTTGCTCACTTAGTATGTTCTCGCTTTTTAGATTCTAGAGAGTGTCAGAAGAAAAGCTTTATTACTATGTCTCAAAACCTTTCTTTTTCAAAGCCATTTTATAATTTTTCTGCATGCATGCAGTTTCAAATATTTAATCTATTGGCTTCTTTATCCTGTTTTATTTTCATCCGGTGGTTTTGGGACACAATTCTTATCAAATTTGAAAATACATTCTGTGTTGAAAAAGTCCTCTCAGGAAGACCAATTTATGAAAGATCCCCCCCTCCCCCTTCTGAAGCGCCAAATTTTTCCTACCCCCATCCCCGGGCTTATTTGAATAATTACGATAAATCTTTGCTTTAGCGACATTTGCATTGATTTGTGGGTGTTTGCTTGTGGCAATCGGCGTTCATCTGTTTGAAGGATTGAACCGATTCTATGCTTTGTCTTTTCTGTGGCCGAATGCCGTCAATGCCTTTGATACGCCTCTGATTCTACAGCAGATCGTACGATACCAGCATGTAAAGGGAAAGAGACTACATTATCAATTCGGTAGCCATGAGTTTAATTTTAACTGGTGGCAAAAAGACCACCTGAATTCAAGAATAACCAGAACTAATAACGATGGCTACTTTTTAATGGAATTGTGAGATTAAGTGTAATTAACGATAACTTAACCCTAATTGTATTCAAAACTATTCATCTTTGCTCGTCATTCTACGGTATTCTAGACTGTGCAATGGGGATGCCTTTGGGGCAAGCTCCATCAAGATCATACACCCTTGGAATTCTAATTTATCTTGAAATATATACAAAAAAGCGGTCGCATAAGATCGAAAAGCAACTTTTCAAAACATTAGAAAACATCAGGACTTATTATATCACAAAATGCAAACGCGAAACATGTCTTATTGCTGGGGGCGACATCAACACAGCGAAATGCAATGAAAGTTCCTTTTTCTTAAGTATAATTTTTTAGACTTTCCAGCATAAGATTGCTTATTTTACTGTTTCAGGCCCAAGCTAGATATGGCGTGCTAGATTATTTTCAGCTTTGCGAAGTGCTGTCTTTTTTCCTTATTTTTCCGATATATGGATCATCTGCTCCCACCCCGTATAAAATATTTGACTGCAAAAGGCGTTCTATGTGAAATGTTCACCTTCAATCCTCAATCATATTTGAATCCCTTTAATTCTATGGAACCATTAAATCAATCTCAAGAATGCTAGCCGCATGAAAACTTAAGTATAAACTTAAATTCTGGTTTTAATCTGAAACTTAAATTAAAAATTTAATACAAAAATTTTCGCTATCTCCAGAACAAAGTTCTCGATTTAAACGGTGTTCAGCCTTTATCTCCCCCCCCCCCCTCTCTCTAATGTTTTGACACGGCTAAATCCCATACAATATCCTTTTTTAAGGACCCCCGTCCTACTTGGCATCCATGGCTACACTTATAGAAAAGCCTTTTAGAAATGGAAATTCAGGAATGAGATGATGAATATGAGGTTTTAGTCTAAATGAACTCAACAAGTGAAAGATGAATGCTTGATGATGTATTCATTATTTTGGCGCGTTGGAATATTCAAAACATGGAATATTATCTTCACATAACGACTCCCTTCCTAGAACCTCTTTCCACCAAAATCTAGAAAAAATCGTAAAAAAGCTTTATGAAAATGAAATTTTTATGCAACTTAACAAGCTACACTGAAAAAATGATCATTCAAAAAGTAAAGAACGTTTTCTTTAGTCATTTCCGGCTTTTATTGTCCATTTATTGTCTGTTTTCCGAAGTTGCTTTACATTGAATAATGGGGGACTAAGACACCCGCCTTGCGGGATATCATAGACATAGTCTTCGTGCAGAGAGCTCAGTAGTATCATCAACCAGGGCCGTAAATCCCGGGGGGGACGGGGGGGACTGGACCCCCCCAAAAATCTGGAGCAAAATGATTTTTTTGATAAATTATCAACATTTTCTCTGAAAGAAACAAATCTCTGGTTAACGCAGTTTGAGCCAAACTACGTTTTTCTTTGTTATTGCAGCAAAACTCAGCTACTAAGTCATGGTGTCAAGTGCAAGTTGACTTATGCTGATAGCCGTTATTTTTGTAAGCATAGGGGTTTTTATCTGTTTTTTACCGTTTTATTTTTGAAAACAGAATATGAAATAAAAAGAAAGCAAACTGATATTTTATTTGACCTACTACCAACTTATTTACGCATATTTCTATTATTTGTTTGTTATTTGCTTTTATTTAGTAAATCACTTTCTGTATCATTAGAATGTATTCATTTTTGACGTGTATACATGGCCTACTTAAAACACTCAAAAATAAGGAAGACGCACATTTCTGTTCAGGAAGTAAAATTCTACCAATCAATGCAACATCATCCCTACTTTCCCCAACGTCTGTCACTAAAGTTTAAGCAAAGCTCTTCCCCTACACAATTTTGCTCAATAAACAATAATCTGTGTTCTACTGAGAAACGTTGAATTTTCTATCCTGAGTTATCTAGTATTTTATTAAATTTAGTCTGGGAAATGCTTTTTTAGCCTTTCTAGAAGGTATAATTTCAAAATTTTTCTTTTGCGTCGACCCAACCATGGTGGGTCCTCCTACGTCACTAAACATGATTCTAGCCCCCAAGGTTCAATTTCGTGGGCCGTCTCTGAAAATTTTTATCTATCAAACTATACACACACAGTCAGATGTACTAAGTCTTAAGAAATCCCAAAATCTTGACTTTTGTTTTTCAAGTCATTCGCCCCTCAACTGTTTTCATAACCCATACCATAAATTGCTTGGTGGTGCCATGAACCACGGCACACTTTAAATTGATTTGCTCTGCTGACCCCCCCTGTTCACATGACAGATTTACGGCCCTGTCATCAACATAAAAATTGATCTTACCAGACATTGAAGTCACACGCAATTTGCAACAGAATCTGCAGTTCTGCTATTTTTACGATGTTTTGTAATGATATCCAACATTGAAATTTGATTTCATTTTCAATTTTAGAGCCTGTTCTTGTAAAAACTAAACAAGGTGGTGTCTTTTGCTTTTGTTGCTTGTCCATTCTATTGCGTGTTATTCGCGTTTATCAACTATTGAGAGCCAACAAGGCAAAAACGAACATATCTTCTGCCTAAATTGCCTAAACACAGTTATCAAAAACATGTCAAATTTCACTTGGTAACATGAGATGTACGTAGAAAAATTTGCGTGAAAATCAGACTTGTAGTATTTTACTTTTGACAACAAAAGTTTGATTCCCAACACATTTGTTTTGATTGGAATTAAATACCATGAATCTTCTTAAAGATGCAACTTTTATTTTTCAATAATCCTCGCAATATGCACTTTTGAATGGCGTTGACTCTAAATTACATAAAAATGGCATTTTGCTGCTTATCCAAAACCTTTCTGTTAGAAGTTGTGCAATATTTAGCATACTCTGATAGTAAATGGTTTTAATTTAGAGCGTCTTTGCCTTCATACGAATTAAATACATCTTGAAAAAATCGAACCGGTTTTATAGCGAATCATCGGAACCCCAACGTACTATTCCAAAATTTTCATGAACGAGTATTTTATAAAAAATGGTAGGCTTGCTGATATTTGAATAATGCTCTTAGGAATAACCATGAAATCCATCATGAAATAGTATGTGATTCTAAAATATAGCTTAAAATTGCTTTTCATTAAGATGTTTCGCTAGTGGAATGTTCGGAATGGTATAAATAAATTCAATAGTTTGTTTGAATTCAATCTTCTTGTAAACAGCATCTTGTCTAAACAATGTAAATAATCTTTGTTCAAATATTTATTTGAACTCTACCTTTTTTTTATCCTTGCCACAAATCAACTCAACATGTTACCTCATTCAAAAATAAATTCATAAGCAAACAAAGATTGCTAGTCTTGTAATGTCATTCTATCATACTAATACGGTAGCCGACAAATTAGTTTTCTCGTTAGACGCAATTTAGATGGGTGCAATGTTTAGATGATCCCTCGTTTGCAGATCTGAGCCTATTTAAAAACGACAATTTTGCCATTGAAAAAGAATTATAATTCAATTAGTAGTATGTCATTACTAAGTAGTCAAGATAGCGATTATATTTCAATTGAATTTTAATAATGATTTGAGAAATATTCTGTTTTCAAAGCTTCTCTTGCAACAGGTGTTCTTTCTTTCAAATTAGCGAACAATTTGAACTTACCCTAGGAAGTTATTGAATTTCTATTTTAATCTTATTAGAAAGTTTCTCCCAGAAAGAACTTGTTCTGGTAAAGCCTACTCTGTTACTCCATATTATGACATTATGAGATTATTACTTTTTATAAAATTGCAATAACCTTGAGCATGATAGGCTAATATTGGAAATTGCAAGCCCACGAGATAAAAGAATTGTGACCTTATGTTCCAAAGCTCGAGAAAGAAGGATTGGTCACTAAATGCATGTTTGAAGATAATTAGAAGATTAATAAACCGTGTTAAATAATTAGATATTAAAGAAGATTTAATGTCTTGATTTGTTGATTTTCTTGTAAGTTCTTTGGTGGACACTTTTAGACAATTTTAGGCTCAGCAATGCCGTCTCAGTTGAATATAAAAAGGAATCGCAGAGGAGAGACATTTAGCTAACAGACTAAAACGGCAGGTAATCTCCTAACCACACAAAGATAAAAATAGTTAAAAGGATGTTTTTGGAGATTGTATCGTTAGATCAAATTGTACAGCAGGGCACTTTAAACACAAATAGAGTTGTATTTCTTGTCATGTGGAGTAGCGTTATGGGGCTGCAGTGTTTGTGGTCAATGAAACCAGTTGTGTTGGCAACGCCACGAGAGCTCAAACCAGAATGACGTAGGAAACTGGCCCAACTCTAGTTGTAGTGAATGTGTTTACAAATGTTAAAGGGTTGTGTATTCATCGAGTTGTGTGTTCTTCGATCTGTTAAAGTCGAAGGGAATTATGAAATGAAAATGAATGAATAATGACATAACCTGTCATTCAAAAATGTTCTTTTAAAATCAAGGATTCGCCTCACAACTTTTGTTTACATAGGCAACCTTTCTTTAGCGTTGTCAACAAGGAGTCTGGCTGCGCAGCGTTCAAAGAGCTGTTCCACCTGTTTGCCGTTTGGTAAGCAACTTGCCAGTCGCCTTTGCATTCAGAAAACGAGGAAATCATTGCTTATCTTTGTAAACTGGTCACCTCTTAGCTGCATTCATGGTAGCAATGTAGCTGCTAATAACTTGATTTTTGGTTGCAAAATGTTTAAAAATGTCTTCAGAAAGCTGATCTGTTGTAGACTATAATTTTTGTTTCTCGCAAGGATTTCGGAGCGTTTGGAAATAGAGAAGGAAAATAAAATGGGTAAGTTCAAATTGATTACGCTTTTGGTTGTTAACATTCTTAGTTGGGGATTTTTTGCTTGCTTATTTGTTTGAATTGCTGTAAAAATGATGATGTATTCATTTTTCCTTAAAACATATGCTTTATAAACGACATGGGTAGTATTTGCTTGATTTTGTAAAAAAAAATTATTTTGCGCATCTTAAAAAAAATAATTGGCCCAACTTTCATTGCGCACCAACATTAAAAGTGTTTTATATTCATTTCTTTAGCTTCTATAAATTCGATGTTGCCTCATCTTTACAAAGCTTCATTTTCTTTATGATGATTACCCAATCTTCTGACAATTACCATCGTGTGTTTACAATAACTACCAAACTTAGAGTCAACTTTTACCATAAAAACAATAAACGATTTTCTTTAAAAAAGGTTTGCTTGTAATACAGTAGCCCAAATAGGTCTACAATCCTGGTGCCTTATCAAGAAACATGGTTGGTGTTCTGAAAATTGGACTTTTGAAAATGCTGCCGAATTCTTAAACAATTGTATATAAACAGGTTTTTAAATACAGAATTCGTTGCAAGAGTTTTACGGTGAAATGACGTTACAAATAAACTTAAGTTACAAAATTTGAAAGTATGTAAGAGGTTAGATTTGAAACGCATACATAATCGTAAAAACTTATGCTTTGCCAAAATCTCTTTCTGCATCAATTTGAAAGTGTGATCTAGGAAGTTATTGATTTGCTGTTAACAGGGCAATGCATTCTCTTCAGAATTCTGGATACGAAGCGTTTTGCTAGATTTTTGCAGAATATTTTACTTTATTGCCTGAGGCTACATAAGAAACCAAATGGCAAAAGCAATCAATCAAGTTTTTTCGCTGATATGCTCATTTGCAATAGCCGTTAGCTGCCTGCGTTGTGAGCTAGGATATTATTAACAGGTGGTAAACCTCATTTAGCCATTATTTACGAAAACAAAATTTTTGCTTAATTATTTCTAATCCTATTTTATTGATTTTGTCATGTTGATTTTATCATACATTTCTAAATATTGGAGATTTAATAATTACTTCTAATTGAAATGAATTTCGAAAATTTTCAAAAAATACAAAGCGAGTATTTCTTGATTTTTTAGATTTGAAGAGAGCTGTCTTGATAGCAGAGACTACTCTTCTACTGCTACTCTTAAGGTAAATTGCAAATTATCACTCATTGTATTGAAAGGAGATTGTAGTTGGCATAATAATTTGTGCCCCATTGTCATTGGCATTTTATTTTGTGCCCCAAAATCAGTTATGGGAGCATCAAGACTTAAGATACTGTTCAATCCTCGCATATTATCCTGAAGGAAATGTCGAGAAGTCCATTCTACCCAGGCCAATTAAAGCGTTCTTCATAAAATAATGGAGCAATGTCTTGACAACTTCATCGTTGGTCAGCATTCGTGAGACCACTATTTCTTGGCCCTGGACTCTGAATTTCACTATGAGTTAGTAGCTTTCTCTATTGTTAATTTGTTGAAGAAAATACGAATTCTTTGGAAAGAAATACATGTTAGAACAGTGGGATTTCAAAACAGTTACCGAGAGATCCACTGTTATTGCAAGATTGGACAAAACGAGAAACTGGAAATTACTGCTAATAAGCTGTTATAAAGTGAGCGATTACGTATAGGCAGAGGTGTAACGCAGGTCTTGTGTAGAAACTTCTATACATAAGAAATCCGCATAAAAGAAACTAATGATTTTGAATTGTATATCGATTTATATGATATCGAAACCTTGTTTTCTCATTTTCATAACTATTGTACTGGTGCTGCATGACTGATATCCACGCTTGAGAAACATTTTATAGCATTAAAGGCCAACAAGGTGCTTATTAAAGTGGTCTTTAACCTTACAGGTTTCTATAAAACAGGTTCATAAATGCAGGTTTTACTGTACCTGGTGATCTTGTGAAAACATTGGCTGGAATGTGGAGAGCCTAAAATCAAAACAAACAAGTCGCACAGGGACATAGTCACATGAGAACAGAGTTTGGAACAGTACAAATGCTTCACTAGAAGACCTCACTTTGGATAAAAGCTTGACCCAAAAACATCTGACAAACCTATCCCCCCCCTCCCCCCTTCTCCGTATGTCTCTATAACGAAGGCCCTCCTTGGGATCTACCAGTGCCTCTGACGAGCGTCGTTTTTTGTGCCACATCCCCATTATTGTAATGGATTTTTGAAAAAACGAGCAACTATGTTTTAAAATTGGTTATAGACCAAAAATAAACCAATTTATCCAAATAGCATTTCTCTTATCTTCAATTAAGACATTTCAATGAAATTTTTCCCCGTTAACAAAAGCAGAAAAATTGTAGCTTAATCTGTCCACCTAAAAGGTTGGCCCTATTTGTTTGTCCTTTCATTGAGCAAATTCATTGCAATCTCTGGCCTAATGTCTTGGCATATGATTTTATTTTAAATTCGAACCCATATTTGATAAAGCACCTGTAATACAAGGAATGTTTACAAAGCTTTTTATCCAGGGCCTGTTTCAGTTGATACTGTTGTTTTTGCTCATTTGACTTTTCTTGTGCTTCGTCTATCCTGGATTAGCTTTAACGTGCTTTTTTACTCACGGTTTTTGCAATAGTTTTATTGAATCCAAAGCCGTATCCTGTTATTCATGCGAGAGATCCTCAAATTATCTTCTAAAGAATTGTTTGATGCATCTTAAGACCTGAAAAGTTAGCAGCAGCATTAACCATTGAATGCTTGATATCAACAAGGATCAAACGACTGTTTGGAACTCTAGAGAATCCCAGTCTTCTTCGAAACTTAAAGAAACAAAACCGCATCTGCATTTAATTCTTACACATATAAATGTTGGATTAAGAAAGAAGGCAACCGTTTCCTGGCAACTGATTTTTATCAAAAAATTCTGACAAACAAAAAGGAACGTTTTTATATAATTGCTTGATATAAGTTATAGAAAAAACATAACTTTTTAATTTGGAGTCCCCATGAACTAATTCCCCAACTTTTTACTCCAATTGTTAAATATGATTTGTCAACGCAAGAAAAGAGGCCTTTAGGCCACATATGGAGTTATTTACATAAGACTGATCATAAGACTGATTTAAACAAATCACTGCTCGTATAGTACATGATGCTGTAGAGGCAGAGCTGTGCCTGCTTTGTTGAAGACAACAGGTCACTTTAAGTTAAAACTCCGAGTTTCACACTCGATACAAGCGTTTAAGATAACTGTTCCTTAAACTGCAAGGGTCATACTGGTTACACAAAAACATGTAGCAGCTCAAAAAACCTTTTTTATCTTGTAGAGAAGCTCGTGTGGATTGTTCAGCTTTTGAGAATGCCTCAGGTAGGAAACGTGGCATTTAGTTTCTAATGTCCTTTTTCATTGTTACCTTTTGAGCATGGGGTCAGTGTTGATAAAACAGCAGAATATCCTGCAATAACAAGACAATAGAATATGTTTAAAAAACCTTACGAAGCTGCTATATAACCCCATACTTGTATAAGGATAACTGGGCCAGATTTATAGCTTAAACATCCGTAAATATTTTATGTGTTTCAGAATTTCTGACATTTGGTTGATAGGTTGCTAATGTAAACATAAAAGCTACAGGGCTCTTTAGTGTTTTTTTTGCAGCTAAACTCAGAATTTTCTAAATGCAGATAATTAACAATTGCTAATGTAAAAGGAATAAAACCGAGCAAAACCACTAACAGGTGCAATTCTGTCGAAATAATAATTACATTTTTGAACTATTAAAAACCTTTTATTGTCATAATCAAAAACTTGAATTCCAAATAATATTGCTGTTTCAAATTTTGTTGAATTAAATTCCACCAAAACCCTCAATGGTCTGTATAGACAAACAGAATAGGCGCAAACCATTCGCAGACTTGGGACTCGACCCGCCTCCTGAACTCAGAAGGGGTTCTGCCAACCCTGGTTTGCTTTTTAATGCAGAAATATTTTTATGGAATAGCAATTAACACTGATTTACCCCTTTTAAGAAACTACACTTCAAATATGATGCTTTGAACTTTTTTGGTACAGTTATACTAAAATTGGAATTTTTAACATTTTGAAAATGACATGACTTTTTTATCATAATATTTTCTTTTCATGTTTTGAGCCACCGTTGGGAAAATTAAAAGCTAGCATCTTATATTCATCTTTTTATAAAAAAACTTGCTTTTAGAATGAGTACTTGGCAATCTGTAAGAATTAAGAAACTCCAGTAATCGATGCAGAAAAGTTAAGAAGCAATGGAATTTCAAGAACTCAGTTGTTTCGTGAAATAATATCATCATGATTGGCATGTGAAATTATAGTATTGTTTTGTAGAATCCTCGTTCTCGATAGCTACATTGAATAACATAATCAAAAATTACGATCGAAAAATTCGACCAAATACTTTTGGTGAGTACATAATTATTCCTTGCTTCCTTATTGGTCTGAAATAGTTTGTTTTTCCAACCCTTTTGATCTATAGTTTTAAGTATGCCATCATGAAAATCTACTTATAGAGCTTCATGGACAACATGAAATTAATCAACTTTGTTAAAAACCACAAAATGTCTCTGAACAAATTTCAAAATAGTTAAATGTTTTAATAATTGGTACCCAAATATTTCAAACCGACGAGTCCAAACACATTTTAAGTAAAGTTTGGTAGTCCTTATGTTACTTATGAAGTATAAATCTTAAATATCTTAAATCTTGTATTCAGTTCTTTTTAAGGTCGAAAAGTTGTGATTGACTCTTTGTTGGTGCAAATTACACCAGACCTGATCTGATTTAATATTCATTTCACATAATTGCAAATTAAATCTTAGGTCCTCCAACAAAAGTTCAAGTTGAGATGAAGATTGTCACATTTGGTCCGATTGACGAATCGAAGCAGGTAAAGTCAACATTGGATTTGTTAAATCTTATAAATTAGATTCCTTTACTGATGATTTAAGTTTCGAATTCCTTACTGATTTAAAGGCCATTATAATGCCCCAGCCTGCATTATGAAAGTCTGCCCCAATATATATAATAATAATAATAATAAATAATTTGTTTAAAGTTGGCGTACTAAATGAACGACTGATAGCTATAAAGAAGCTAATTAAGGCCAACTATCTATAAAGAGTTAGTATGAAATAAAAATATATGATACAATATTAAAAAGGTTTAAGGTATAATGTTCTAAATAAAACCTAACCCAGCAATAAATTTTTTTACACAATCTACAGTCGCATTCTATAGGGTGTGCTCTTAATTCTTTTTTAAATGTTGCCAATGATTGGGACTCTCTTATACTGTGAGGTAGTGTTTGCCACAGTTTTTGACCTAAATATCTCACAGTTTCTATACCATAAGTTGTCCTGGCTTTTGGAATGCAAAGATCATTTTTAGTTCGCAAATCATAATGTACATTTCTTGTTTCAAAAATCTCACTCATGAAACTAGGGTTCAGGTTATGTTTGGTTTTGTATATTTCTATCATCAAGTACTGTAGATTGCGTTGGTGAATTGATACTGCATTATCCAAAGTCAGCAATGCTTCGTAGTCAGCATGACTGTCTTTATAAACAACTCTGAGTGCTCTTTCGTGGATTTTATTTACTTTAGCATTCAGACATCTTTCATGGAACATCCAAATTAGGGGGCAGTAACTGAACTGAGCTTTTATGATGCTGTTCATTAGGAGACGCAGTTTATCAGAACCCATAAATGGCGAAACTCTAGCAAGAGCATGCAGTTTTTGGCTGGCTCTTTTGCATAAATTTGAGACGTGACTTTTGAAATTAAGATTTTTATCTATTATCACCCCTAGCAATTTTTCTTCAGAGCTTTCTTGAACAATGGCCTCACCAATTTTGATCTTAAAGTCATCTTGATTTGTTCCAAAAGTAAGAAGATGACATTTCCCTGCATTCAATTTCATAAAGTTTTCTGGAAACCATTTTGATAAAATAAGAGCATCAGTTTCTAGCCGTTCTAAAACTTTATCTAATTGACAGTCAGCTGCAAAAATCGTAGTATCATCAGCAAAGTTACATACTGCAGTATCAGTTAGGGACGGGAGGTATTTCAAAGGGGATGGCAATACTTATGATCTCTTTGGTTTGCTTCCTATTCGACGCCCTGACTACGACTTCTCTCGGGGAAGTTGTTGTTGTTTGTTTTTATAGGCATAGAAAGTAAAAACTAAAAATAACAATGTGTGAAGTAAAGTGTAACATGCAAACTGAAAAAATGAAAAAAAGGAGGTAAGGAGTAGTCACTACCACCTGGTTACAGCTTCAAACCCAGATGGGGGGTGGTTGTGTGTGCCTTTTGTACTGTGGGACCTCAATTGAGTGGGTAGGGATAAACAAGGTTGGGCTTGGCTCTAGGAACGAAGGGCTTGGAAAAGTTGGAAGGGTAAGGTGTATAACCTGTACTAAGGGAATAAAGTTAGAGTGCGCGCTGTTGGGTGTGGCTTTGGGAAGGAAGGGCCAAATGGGCTGGGAAAGGGAAGAAGAAGGGTGCCTGATCTGGAAATGGCTTTGTGTAGAAAAGTGGAAGGAAATTGGCAGGGCTGGTAGATTGTATTGAGGTATTGAGTGGGTAGGAATAACATGGTTCAGCGTGGCTTCGGGAACGAAGGGCTGGGGAAAGTTGGAAGGGTAAAGTGTACAACCTGTTTCTAAGGGAAGAATGAGCAATACAAAGTAAGAAACTTTGCAAAATTTTCTCGCAGTTCAATGAAGTATATATGATGGAAAATTTTTATAACAAAATTTGCCACCTGAATTCCGACACAAAGACTACCGTATAGCTAGTTACACTAGATTAATTAGTAAATAGAAGCAAGTTTGTTGGTGCGTTGATTGCCATGTTCAGTATCCGTTTACCTTGGTACATGCAATCAATTTCTTCCTTCCATTGTAGTGAACGAATTCTTTTTTCATTGGCTTTGAATCAATGGATCATTGCTGCTTCTTTAGTTAGAAAATGCATTTTTCGCAGAAAATGAGAGGCGCAAATATTCATCGATAAAAGCCATGTGGTACGAGAAAAGAATGACTTTTATAAAAACCTGGATTTCTAAATGTTTTCTTACCATTCATCAATACTTTGTTTTCAAACAAAGAGAAATTAACTTATTCCGGTATCTGGTTCTTTTTCTAGGAATACACTCTCGATATATTCTTTCGTCAATGGTGGAACGATCCTTCCTTGGCTGGGGCTGTAAACCGAACCGTGACAATGGCTCTAAACCCAGCGTCCTTGTTTTGGATCCCAGATACCTACTTCGTGAATGCAAAGGAGCCAAAGTTCCAATATGTGACGAAAGAGGCCATGAGGGTTCTTGTAAAGCCAAATGGAGACATATACTACAGCTCAAGGTACTTTAGCCAAAATATCTTTAAAGGCAATCCTTACCATATTGCGTGGCGTGAATCTAGCGAGTACAATGCTTGATAGAATTCTGGAGCATTTTAAATAAAATCATTTTTCAAGGATTGATAAGCTTTCAGATTTACCTGAGATTTCTCTTCTACGAAAATGTCTTTGGATGCTCACAGTGTCTTAGAAAAAAATTGCAATCTCTCTTTCTTTCTTTTCTTTATATGAGAATGTTTCTTCCTTCGGTAAACACCAAATAAATCTTCTCAAAATATAAATTGGTAACGGTTGACAAAACTTTCTTCTCGCACAACTGAAATTTACTGTTAATAGATGACGTTTTCATGCAACTGAGCCAAGTTTTTGCCCCTTCCTTTGAGAAAAACACTTTTATCTCTGAATAGATTGAATAAACATTTGATATAAAAATTAATTTTAGTAATCGAGGGAATTGTTGTTTCAGGATAATGCTTGTGGCCACGTGTCCAATGGACTTTTCTTTATATCCATTTGATAAACAGACCTGTCCTCTGGTCGTGGAAAGTTGTGAGTGCTTGTGACGTCATCAATCTATATTTACAAATTACTGACTTTTACAAATTTTGCAGAATTTACTACGAAAAAACTTATAAATTAACACGAGAATGATAATATTGTGAGTTCTTGTACTCAAAGGTATCACTTCATAATTTTTCAGTAAGCAAAAGAGTTTGAAAAATTTTAAAAAGGATTGGATGGTTGAGAGCAAATTTATGGGGAAGAAGTTGTAGTTGTTCGATAGAAGAATGCAATATAATCTTTAATTTTCTTCCATTTTCAAAGTATCTTCTTAAATAAATTTCTTTTTCTTTAAAATACACTATTTCATCATGCGTTCCCATAAATATCAAAGAGTTTGGTTTCACTTGGAAATTTAAATTTACTGTTTCTAGTTTAAAACCTAAAAAAATCTCGAAGGCCAAAGATATGCATTTTGAAACTGTACGTTTCCTAATGAATGAATTTATCATTTTTATTTTAATTGCAGATTCCTACACAACTGAAGATGTTTTTTATTCTTGGTACGAGTCAGTCGGAAAGTTACGCAAGACAAAAGGCGTTGAATGGATTGCCTCTGAAGGGAACGTCTTTACACTTGTCGACGTTTCATCAGTGCAAAAAGAAATCAGTAATAACAGCAAAGGTAAAAATGTGTTTCGGCTACGTATCCACTACAGCCTTTTTGTATTTTTTTATTTCTCTCTGTTTTTCTTAACCATACTTTAACAAAACCCTACCTGTATCAACCTGAAGAAATTCTAAAACGATGATATGTGTTTCAAGGACCCCCTGTCTGCCCTTGAGCAGTTTTGTCTTCGATTGACCCTTGTTGCTATGGCAGTGTAGGCCTATTGAAACAAGGTGTCCGTTATCTATAAGTCGCACGACTTTGGTTAAAAGGTGAAAAGAACCACAACTTTAGGATAGCTTTTTAAAGATGTCCGTAATATTGGTGTGTCCATGATTTTCAAGTGTCCGTTATTTGGAGGTGACCGCTATTTACATGTGTTATTGGAAAGTGTCCGTGAATTATTTTCCTAATTTCAAGGTGTTGTGATTTCAAGGGGTCCATAATCTAAGGCGTCTTGACTTAAAGATGACCGTCATCTTAAGGTCTCCGTTAGTTGAGTGTGTCCGTGATTAAGAAGTGACTGTGAGTTGGAAGTTTCTAAACCTGGGAAGAATTGTTGGGAAGAATTCCTTCTTGACAGTTTCAATATATTTACGTAATACTTTGTTGTACTAGACTGCCCAAGTTACTTGAAGACTAATTTCTTACTTTTGAAATCAAAATGAATATACTGTACATAATTTGCCCCCAACATGCAAGCTAAGAACGTCAGTAGCAGGATTTCGAGCCGCAATATTATACTAAATTCATAGAATTTTTCGTAACTTTTATAAACAAGCCTTTAGTCTGATAACATAGACAAACTATTCTTCTCCTTCACAGGTGCATTTTCAAGCCTGAAAGTGAATTTCCATCTGGTACGCCGCAATGGGTTCTACTTCTGGAACACATTCCTCCCAGGGGCAATCCTCGTTGTAATGACTTGGGTCAATTTTTGGATTCCTCCGTGGGCCTATCCTGCTCGCGTCACTGTTTGTGTTACCAGCTTCTTATCGACGCTTTTCGTCATGTCTGCAGCAAGCAGTAATCTTGGGCGTGTTTCATACGTCAAGGCCTTGGACCAGTTTTTGCTGGGCAACGTCGTATTTGTGTTATTAAATTTGCTGCAGTATTGCCTGGTTCTTCATTCTTGGTTTGACATCAACCTCAGCTGCTGTAAGAAATTCAAAACAAAGGTTGGTCTTCTTTTAGTCTACGCAGTAAGGCTTTAAATAACATTTACGCCTTTATTATCCTTAAGAATACTTAAGTGAACTGTACTAAATTTGACAATTCCAGGTGATCGATCGCATACAGATCTTACGCGTTCGGACAAGCCCAGTGGCGTACCCAGGTCTGTATCAGTGGGGGGGGGGGGTGTCTTGGGCGTAGCCTCCAGAATTTTTTGGGACCACGCCCTTCAAACACTTGCAAATGTGGGGAAACGCCCTTTTTGCAAAATTTCCCCCCATTTTTTTATTCATGTTAGCTACGGTAAATAGCAAAGCATTTTACAATTGCTATTGACACAAGCATACAGTATACTACCCCCCCCCCAATTGAGTTTTACATCGTTTTTGGACAAATCTCGAGGACCATATTTTAGAAAAGTAGGGGGGTCCGGACCCCCCCATTCCCTCCCCCCCCACTTGGGTACGTCACTGAACAAGCCTAAAACTACAAATTCTTTCAGCTTAAATAAACTCATGAAAACTTTCTGCACAAACATTCAGCTTGCGTTAGGTAAGAAAAAATTAACTCTTTCGGGGAAAATTGTTTAATCTATAACCTATCTTCAGATTATATTGTCATTTTTGCCTTTCCCAATGTACAGGAAGGCCTTTAAAAAGCTTTTCACCCCCTTTTGCAAAACAAAATCTAATTTTTTCAAATTTGAATAAAAACTATTGATGTTAATCATAAGTTAATATGAATCAAATAGTTATCAATTGTAATTTTGCTCTCTGTCATGTTTTCTTTTCAACGAAAATTACATATTTATTGAAATGTCTTTTTAAAAAGATCGTCGATGTAGTTGTATAATGAGCAGGCCCTTTCCACAAAATATAAATAAATAAAAGCACAAGATAGAACGGTATTTTGCTAAACTGATTATTGATCCAGTAAGGCTTTACTTGGTTGCGCTCTTCTACATACAGTTATTGTACTTCTAGAAAAAGAGCCAAGATCGAGATTCGTCCTTGGGTCAAATCAACGAACTCTGCGAGCTTGAAAAGGGCGAAAATGGTGGTATGGCAAATGCAAAAGAACGCTCCAGAACAAACAGCTTTGCCGGAATTTCTCGGAAATCATCCAGTGTTAATGGATTGTCCAAGGAAAGAAGCTTTACAAGCTTAACAGACCATACATTTGCAAATAATGCCAGAAATGGCAATGGAACTCAAGCAAGAAACCGGAAGAATTCCACAATTTTAGCCATGAAGCAATTCCAGGAAAAATATGACCTGTCTCCGGAGGATTCGAAGAAGGCCCATCCCCTCGATTACATTAGCCGCTTTGTGTTTCCGCTGAGCTACGTGTGTTTTGTGCTTGGTTACAGCTTTTATTATAAACTGCTATAGCAAACAATGCAGATTACCAAACTTATAAGACGGGGACGCACAAATTCCAGACACAACCTATTCGGAAAAAATCGCAACCGCAAAAAATCGCAACCGCAAGCGAATCGGGTAATCGGATAAAGAGAGAGGCGAAACCGTAAGCGGAGGAAGCGCCAACCGCATACAGAGGAAGAATCTGCACGACTGTAGTAGAACTACATGTAACGATTAATGTTGATAGTAGGCAATTCAATACCCTATCATGGGTCAGGAATGTAAAGGGGTTTGTTTTTATCTAATTGTTGACAAGATAATTACAAAATAAAATTTGATAAGAACCTTGCTGTTTCCAATTCACAGTGTCATATCTCAATGGCTGTAGATGTTGAAGAAGTCGGTGGTTACGATACCTAGAAATAATTTCATTCACTCATTCATTCATTCATTCATTCATTCATTCATTCATTCATTCATTCATTCATTCATTCATTCATTCATTCATTCATTCATTCATTCATTCATTCATTCATTCATTCATTCATTCATTCATTCAATCATTCATTCATTCATTCATTCATTCATTCATCCATTCATTCATTCATTCATTCATTCATTCATTCATTCATTCATTCATTCATTCATTCATTCATTCATTGCGCTATTGAGCTGAACAAAGGCTAGAGTTTGAACAAGGCATCGTAAAAACAGGATTATTGGTTTTCTCATTGCCAGTATCATGTCAACCAATGATTTAATTTTCAAAACAAATGTTGAATTTTTTATTCATTAACTTTGGCCTACATTCATTCAAAAAGGGGAAATATATCTTCAAAAATGCCAATTATTTAGGGTTTGCAGCATAGGTTTGCCAATTGGTTACCAGGGACTCTATTTTTCTATACTTCACTTGTTAACTTGGATAAAACGTTTTTGGTAGTGAATAGTAGGAAATGTTTCATTGGAATTGATCCATTTTCATTTAAAACCTTTTCATTTAGGGCGTGGTCAAAATTCAGGTTGTTATGGGCGTGGATAGACTCTGAAGACTATCAGCAGCTTTTTGCCTCGTTTTGGGGAATCGCGTCCTTATTACTTAGGGCCTCATAAAGCTTTAAGGGGGTCTTCTTTGCATGAAAGGGGGAGGGAAAGTTCTTGGCAAAATTTTGGGTAGGGGGTCTGTCGCGAGCATATTCAAAGAAGAAACTTGTTTTGGCAAATATTTTGAGTTAGGGCATGTTTCTTAAGGTGGAGACAGTGGGCGCTTAGTTAAGAGTGAGCACTTTTTTAAGCCAGGCAATTTTTAAAACTCTCCTGATACAGTGGCAGCCTATTTGAGGGGGAGGAAGGAGGGGGCATATTTGAGGAGTTATAGTATATATACTGTATATAAATCAATCGTAAACCACACCATTGTCAGCAAGGAAACAAAAAATGTTTGAAATATAGAAATACAAAACTCAGTAACCAACTGATAGCTTATTTGTTACGAAAAGCAAGGTCCTGGCAAGTAACAGTCTTTGAGTTTTTTATGAGTTCTTTTGATGGTTCTAATTGATAGCAAGCTATTTTATCTTGTCTAAAAATGTTTATTTTGGTAACAAGCAAACCTGATGTCAAGGACAAACAAGCAAAGGTTGTTTCTGATGCCTATCTTGTTTTCACAGACAATGACATAAATGAGCATGACTTCTCTTGACATCTTTTCCTAAATTGTATCTTGAATCAGTAAAAATCTTCCTTACAGTACTGAAAACCCCTTCATAAAAGAAATTACTGTCAGGAATAAGTAGTAAAAACCTAGAACATTTTGATAGGTTTGGAAACTGCCTGGTTCCAGTTACGGAGTCCTTCGTCATATCGGGAAAGTATCGGGAGACCCCCGCAGTATGCGGGAGTGTTGGTATGCATGGGGAGGAAGAGGCTCTGGTACCCTGGGTACAGAAAGAGGAACTGATTAATACCAATTTTGTGTTTTAATGAATCCTGTACAACCTTGATAAAAGAATGAATCAATAAACATGCATGCGAATCAATAACTTGCTACAACTCTAGCTTGAAACTCACGATACAGCTTATCTAGTTTACAACTATAAATTTAACCTCTGAATTTCAAGTTTGGCCACACATCTTTCCAATACAAAGCAGTCACATGTATTGTTCACACTGCACATGTGGAGAATAGAGTTCCTAGGTGATTACCAAAATCTAGTTTTAGCACTTCTCGTTTTTGACAAGATAACTTGAAAGAACATTGTGAATATCTCAAAATGTGCAATATCAGTTCAATTTATTACAAATTGGCGGTCTCACAGAACAAATTTTCGTAACACATTTTCATTTCTTGCATATATTTATTTATGGCGCCTTTATCTCTGCCCAAAACAAAAGATAGAAATTTGGGAGCATGGATGCCAAAAGCTTTGCATATCGAGGGACTTTACATTATCTGTTAATAGTTTTCAATCAGGGGCGTAACTTGGCCAATAGTTTTGGGGGGGTGAAAAGGGTTTCTGCCCTGCAAAACTGAGTGGTGCCCTGCAGACCTAGTAGCAACGGTTTGTCTATAGGTTACTAGTGAAAGCTTTACCAGTGTACACTGGTCTTTACCAAGGACAAACTTCTAAGCAATAGAAACAAACTTTGAACTTCATTGCCTATGACATTTCTATTTTTCTACGAGAGCGTAAATTGTTTTTTTATATTCACTTCATTTAATGTTGGTTTGCAAAATTAAGCTAATAAACAGCTAATTGGGGGGGGGCGTACATGATGTAGACAGCGCAACGAAATTTAGCCCAGTGGGGCTAAAAGTCGAGTTTAGTGAGGTAGTAGGACCCACCATGGTTGGGTCCGACGTGAAGAAATTTTTTGAAATTATACCTTGTAAAAGGGCTAAAAAGCATCTTTCAGACAAAAATTTAGCAAAATACTATTGTGCTAAAAGAACTGATTGTTTATTGAAAATATTTTTGTTTATTTGGAAAAATAGGAAGGGGGATGTCATGCTAAAACTCTAGTGTTAGACGTTGGGGAAGGAAAGAAACGGCAACCTTTCGTTTCAAATTGCACGTAGTTGTGAATGACAGAGGAAGATGTTGTTTTGATTGGGGAATTTTTTTCCTGAACAGAAATGTGCAGTTTCTTGTGTCAAGAAGGCCATGTTTACACATCCAAAATTAAACCATTGCAATGATACAGAAAATGATTTACTGAATTAATGCAAATAAAAGAAAAATAATAAAAATTTACGTGAAAAAGTTAGCAATTAGATGAAACAAAATCGGTATCTTAACGATTTATTATGTTTTTTAGTTCATGCACTGTTAAAAAGTAATAGAAAAAATGATAAAAAAATTCCTATCTTGACCAAAGTGAGGGACTTCAGCCCCTTATTCCTCCCCAGTGACGCCGTGCTTGTCATGAAAATAATTTACAACTTAAATTAATTTATATGGACTCAATCTTGCCCTCATAAACATATGCATCAATCATTGCATCCATTGGCTATGATTTTCGGTAAGGAATGCTTTCGCTTTGCTAATAACGGAGCTCTTCCTGACATACCTTTTCCGCTCTCTAAAAATGCAATGTCAGGAAGGGAGGTTTATAACAAATATAATATTTCCATTTCAAAATTCGTAAACGGCCCTTTACGAACTTCAGAGGTGGCATTTCTGCGTGGCAACAAAGCTCTTCTTGGCGCCCTGCGAAATCTTCGATTGCCCTGCGAAATCGACTATTTTTTGGATTGGGGGGGTGTCACACCCCCCCACACCCCCCCGGTAGTTTCGCCCCTGTTTTCAATAGCGCAACTTTCGATGAAGATTGTACCCTTAGGATGAATTCTGTATTCGCTCCTAATAATCCTTTCCTTGGAATATCTTCTTGTCTTCTGGGAACTTAGCCAAAAGCCTTGAAGTAAAAGAATGCTGAAAAATAACAACTGATACACAATATTTCTTGACTTGGCAAAGGAGTGTTTGATTTCCTTTGTCAAATTTGATAAAACTCTGCGGAGGAGACTCGAATGACATCTGCAACAGGGGAGTCTACAAATTCAAGATGGCGACAGTAGTTTGTTCAGACCTCTGCGACAAGAAAATATAATTGTCATATTTGAAGCTCAGGATTGGTCATTTTCCGAATAAGAATGATTTGATTGTTCAGATCTGTTAGTTTCCATAAAGCTCTGGATGAAAATGATGTTTTGCTAGGTGCTAAATTTACCGAATCGGCCAGCGCCTTTCATACGGGAATCAAAATTCGAAGAAATCGTGGCAAAAATATTTGTAACGAAAGTTTCGCTGCAGAAGCAGTAGCAGTAGCCGGATAGAATTAGATAGAACTGCAACTGCTGGGGATGAGCAAAGGCTATATCAAGTTGCCGCAATTTCCAGGGAGTGCAGCGAGTGAAAATACTTCAAAGTTTCGTTTTAGTGTTAGGACGCCGACATCTGAGAACGTACCTCACAGCCCAGGAACAGATCGTGAGAGCGCTAATTATATAGAAATGAGTGATGCTGATGCACCTTTAATACCCCCAAACGGGAATTTCGACGATGAAGATTATCTTTCTGAAGGAAACAGGCAAAGCTATGGATCCAACGGAAATGACAAGAACAGGAGAAAAGGAAATGGGTTTTGCAGCCAATGTTGGTGGTATCTTTGTTGTGGCTGGAAAGATTGTTGTTATAGGCAAGTATATAGCCCATTAAAAATATTCACAAACATAAAATATCTTTGAAAATATTCTGCTTGATTCTGCTATGGAAGAGTTAGATGTAATGTGCAACCCTACCATTATGATAATGTGCTAGTTACGTTGGAATTTGACAAGCTTGTTATGATTTTGGGAGACACGTCTGAAAACAGTGTCAGCGTATTCTATATCCATTGGCTTTTTCTAGTAGTTGACCAAGCAGTGAAGGCTGAAACCTGCTACTCCATTACTATGGAGAAATCATGAGGGGTTGTAGAGGAGGGAGGGGGAGGGGGGCTTTTTTCAAAGACATATTGAAAAGACTATATCAAAAACAGAGGCGGATCTAGGGGGGTGCTATGGGTGCTTGAGCACCGGTCGGAATTTTCGGAGATATAACATTCAATGCATTTTCTCTAATCTCTGAAAAACGTCTTGAATCCTTTTAGATGATGTAAATGCATTTTCCAGTAAACTGATGACATACGGTCATGCGTTAGTTAGCATAACCTGTATCTGCTGTAAACTATAAATAGCTAGAAATTTCATGTTGAGCTGCCCTGGAACCAATTTTTTTACTTGTCCATCAAACCACACTCTCTGCCAATGAGCTACTTCAATTCTACGGGTGCTTGAGCACCCCTATCAATCAACCTCTAAGGTTAAAGTTGCAACTGAGCCAATCACATCACGCTCTGATATGTTTTTCCGCAATGTCGAGCACCCCTATCAATCAAAACAAGGCTTCAACCAATCCGTTTGCCAAATTTCGGCTCATCTGAGCACCCCTATCAATCATTTAATATACACTGGTGCATACCGTCACTGAAACGACTAAACCTGTTCGTGTAGCAGCAATGGCGGACATAAAGTCATTGCTGTTGCAGGTGTTCTCGGTAATTGGTTGCCAGTCGACTGAAGAAATTGAAACGGAAAACGAGCTTTTGAGTATTCAGTCAATCGCGAGAGAAGTTTTTGATAAGAGCGTGGTGGATGGTGGTGTCGTGACTTGTGGGAATACACAGATCGATGAGTTCGCTGAACTGTAAATGCCAAAGGTTCAAGTACTGTCCCGTGGAAGTTCTGACCTTCGGCCTTTCTGGTTGGTAGTTTCTGTTACCAGGCTTTAAATGCAAAACGTTTTAACAGAATATTTCTTGGATTAATTCGACAAAAATATCGAATTTTACAGAGAAAAATGCGCACCCCCAAAAAAGTGGTGCCAAAGATTTTTGGTTGTTGGGGTGGTATGGTAATTACTACCAGAATGAATTCGATACCCATTTCTTGCCAAATGCAGATGACCCCAAAAACGTACTACTTCAACACAAGGTACTTAGTAAAACAATCAATTTTTATCAACAAATTCTTACAAGTATTGATTTAAAGACATCAAGTCATGGTAAATAGGCCTTCTCTATAGGGGGTCATTTGGATTCGGCGTGATCGCTGCTGTTTCATGTGATACTTGCATCCGTTGTTGACAACTTGCTATTGATGGAAATTGTTTTGTCAATCAGTACGAGGTGAGTTCATGTGACCAGTTCAAGGTCAACCAAAAGCATCGCAATTCGCAGTCATGAAAACCATGACTCAGCGGATTTTGGCACTTAGGGTATACCCAATCCATTTTGTCGTGACTCAATGATATTTAACTCAATTTTCGTATAGTGATGGATTCATTTTGCTTTTTTTTGTTTGAAACATTTTAGCTGCCTTTTTACAAAAATGAACCAGCGTCTGAATATTGCAGAGCAATCAAATATTGACTAACGGCCTAAAATGTCATTCATTGATTAATGTGATGTACAAACTGCGAAGGTAGCAGTGTTATTTTTAACTAGCATTGCTAGCATATAGGCTTTTAACATAAGAGATAATTTTCTATATAGTTATGCTTTAATACCTGAATTTAAAAAAGATTAATTTATCAAGATGGATGTTGCCTTCATTTAACCGTAAGTAAAAGTGGGGTGTGGCATTATTATGGGTATTGAAGCAACGCCCTTAAGCACCCCTCAGATTTTCCGCTGGATCCGCCTCTGATCAAAAATACCATAGTGCACAGACAAAACAAGTAGTGCACAAACATGTACAAACCAACACAGTCATGGGAGAGAGAGTTAAAAAGCAACATGTGCACATTATCAAACTAAGTATGATCTGGAAACATTTTTGTTTGGGTAACCTCTAGAATGTTGGCTCTTTATGAAGCATTATATGATTTTTTTATAACCCAATATTTTAATTTGTAGATTTTGTGAATCTGCTGCTAAAACGTTTGGGAGAATACCAGATTACCAGCCCCGAAAAGTCTTTGTTGGGAGGCAGGTACGTGAGATTTAAAGAGAGCAGAGTTTTTAGGCAATATGCATTTGACCCAAAATGGGCTAGGGCTCTCCTGATTGATCAGTGGTTTCATGTGAGCCATTCTCAACACCTTTCTTGTGCACATGCTCTGATCAAATTGGCTTAAGTTATTTTTGGATTTGCTGTACTTATGCATGTCAAATGCCTTTAACTGGTGGGGGGTTGCTGATGTAGGGGTTCACATTCACAAACCTCTTCTAGCTATGTCGGTGACAAGCTCTACCAGCCAAAGGTTATGTTCAATTGAGACATTTGTAAGTGAAGAAACACCTTCTAGAGTGGATCAGTGTAATTTGCAAAAATCTAATTCGTTTCTTAGCACCACTGGATACTTCCCAAAATGGCATTCATGTAGCATTCTTTTTCTGCCAATTTCTTATATTTCAATGATGCAAAAAGGCTTAATTTAAAGCTTCTTTATATATTTTGAATGTTTTTATATAACTGCATTTTTAATGACCAATAATTTTGATTTTGGATAATTTATAGCTTTCTTTTTTTAGAATGCTAAAAAATTTCCAAAAAATGTTGTGAGAAATCAAAAATACAGTATATTTTCATTCATCCCATTGGTGAGTTTGCTTATTCTAATAAAGATTTCATATATTTTTCTGTTTATCTAGAGATTTTAGATGTTAATTAAATTTCAGATTAAGAGTTTTTGAGGAAGAATTTCTCCTACTCGTTTTATTTTTTGTTAATGATCTTTTAAAAACAATTTGCTAAAATTGTGTATTTTGTATTTTTCAGGTGCTTATAAACCAGTTCAAAGTATTTTTGAATATGTATTTCTTGGTTGTTGCTCTGTCCCAGTTCATCCCTGCATTAAAGATTGGATACTTATATACCTATTGGGGTCCACTAGTAAGACAAACCACAGTTTTTTAAAATTCTCATTAAATTTTAATAGATAATTCTCCTATATATTCTATATAGCTTTGATGATCCTTCTAAGAATCCAAGAGTTTTTTTGGCTTTGTTTCAAAGCCTAAGAAACAATATCTATTACTGTGAGACTGCTGCTAAGCTGGCTAGACAATCTTACAGACAGCAACTCCTCTAGAATCAGACACATGTTGATATCAAGATATCTTGTTGCATTTAATTTGTCCAAGCAATTTCTTCCTGTGGTCAATGGTTTGTAGACGAAGCTTGTAGATTATATATAATATAATATACAATATGAGCTTATAAAACAGACACAATTGCTTGTTACTCTGTGTGTTGAATTTTAGTTGAAGCAAATTATCATAGAACATACTTTGTTTCAACAGTGAATTAATTGAAATTAATTAGGACACAATACTAAAGAGCTCTTTCTTTAAAGGGACAACAGACAGCATGGTTTATGGTTTTTCATTCATTTACTTTGACCTAAGGGTTAATCTTTGATTTTTGAATGATGAGAAACACACATTCCAAATGATACACAATGAAAGAGTCACCAAAATGAGCTCAACATCCCATAGTATGTCAGACATTGTCAAAAATTTCAAGACTTCATTTGGACCCAGTGGCAATGCATCAGCAGATTGCGGCTTTCCTTTCTTAGATTGCTGTTTTCTTTGACATATTGTCAAGTGAAATATTTAATAATTTATTTCAGGGTTTTGTGATAGCAGTTACAATGGCTCGAGAGGGATTTGATGATTTTAAGAGGTTTCTGAGAGACAGGGAAGCAAACTCACAGAAATATCACAAGCTCACTTCAAAGGGTTCGTTTATATTTGTTTGTAGATTTTAAAGACAGTTGCTAAAAATTTGAATGTATTTGAGAAACTTTGGAAGGGCTCATTAAGAAGCATCATGAAAAAATGTATGGTTAAAATATCAATATTCTAAGATGTTGCTATGTTGCAGTTGATAAGGGAAAAGCCAACTTCTATACAATTTTGAACAACTATACCAATTATATATAATTTTTTGAGGCCCCCGTTTATTTAGGTTTGTAATATTTTGAGTTATTTTGCAAAATACATTAATTTCATTTGTTACCAATTTACATGTTCATACAAAGTAAACATGTTCTGCACTAAAATATAATGTTTCTTGTTACTTGCTTCTTGCACTGCTATCTAGGATTATCTCAATCTTTGTGCATCTTACATATTTTCTGTTTCAGGGACTGCTAGTGTTCCTAGTTCTGATATTGGAATTGGTGACTTAATCTATGTTGAAAAGGTTTGTACTCATCCTGTTTACATAAGTTTAAAATATTTTCTAAGGTTTCTGCGAATTTCAACCCTCAGTCAAAATAGGTTTTGGTTTGCAACATTCCCCAGATGGTCAGTATTTAGTTAGACCATTCTATTTTAAATAAATGCAGAATGAAATCATCTAGAACCAATCTTTTTATTATGATAGCTCAAAATACCATTTTATGGTAAGTAACCAGGCAGCCATCAATATTTGAAGAGTCAATTGATAATGCTGCGTGAACTTATTCACACATGGAACGTTTAGTTATTCTAAACTCTTGTTCATATCATTTAATTCAGACAATGACCAGTTTGTTGGGAGGCATTTTCAAGCTTATTTGTGAATAGATGAATGTAAAAGAATCTTGTTTCTTCAATTAAATTAATCAAGCCACTTTTCTTCAGGACCAGCGGGTCCCTGCAGACATGGTGTTTCTTAGAACTACAGACAAGTCAGGTAATTTAAAATATTTTTTGCTTTTTGTTCAAACAATTTTTTTGCATTCATATTTTATTACTCATTTGTTTCCATCCAATATATGAAAGTACGTAATAGAACTTTATAAATCTATGCTTATCAGGGAGTGCCCTTTCACAAAATTAGAGCACAACTGTGATTTGTATTATCTAAATTACGGGGTGATGTAATTTTTCTCACTGAAAGTTAGTTGTGCAAGAAGAAGGATTCACACCAATGCTTCTGAAGTTTCTGATCATCCTAACAAGCACTTCTGACAACACATAGATTGTATTTCATCAATTCGTAAAACTAACTAATGAAAGGCCCAATAGAAACGAACCTTGTTTAACAAGACTTGAAAATACAGTGGTGTGCAAAAGTTTAAGACCACGTGCCATGTTTTCCCGTTTTTCTAGGTTAACATCAAAATAACATATCTTGTTTAAAAAACCATTCTAATACACTTCACGGGAATTTTAAAGTAAAGTAATGTTTTTTTTACGATGTGTATCAAAGATATCTTCAAAGTATATACATATGATGATAATATTTAATGCAGTATCAATTTATCGATATATACGGTGTTTTATGGAAGAAATTGCGTTTCTTCTTAATCTGGTCTTAAACCTTTGCACATGACTGAATTTTCTGACGATATAAGAGAAACCAATATTATGGTTGTAACACCTTAAAAAACATTTTTAGAATTTTCAATTTTTAGCTAATGAAATAACTGTAAATGCACAAAATTAGTTACATGTTTTGCAAATTGGCTGAAGTATGGCCAAATGAGCTTAGGCTTTTTCTCCATCAAATAACTGTAATTTGGTCTTCGTTTTAAAACATATGAATCAACTAAGGACAACACAAATAGTTAGGGAAACTCGATTGTTTTACTTGCGTCATCAATTTGCAACTTTCTTCTTTAGAGATGTTTCATGGTCTGGTCAATATTCAAAACTTCTAAAAATAGATTTTTAATGATATCAGTATTTAATACTCTGTTTTGAGAAGTGTACATTATCTTTGCTACAGACTTTTAGGTCAATGCCTTTTCCATTCATGCTAGCCTTGACACTTGGATAACTCATTTTATTAGGGTTTTGTTTTTTTATCTCAGGCACGTGTTTCATTAGAACCGATCAGCTTGATGGGGAAACAGACTGGAAACTGCGCATAGCGGTCGGTGCATGCCAGACACTTCAGGAAGACAATGTACGTCTGTATTGAATTAAAATTGTGTAATTTTCAATTTTATTTGCCTTTAGCCACATGACAGAAAATACCACCTTTACAGTTGCTGTAGTAGTCAATTTGTCTTTTTTATCGAATCTCAAATAAATTGCCTTGCTTTTTTGTCTATTTTGAGGTTTTTATGCCCTTCTTCTGTAAACAGCTTTTGTGCTCAATTCTGTTTTTTTGGAGTAATATTTGCGCTTTCGTTAAGATTGATGAATAACTAGCCAATCAGAAACGACGTTAGGTCCTTCAAGCTGCATTGTCCATAATGGCCAATGGTTGAGTTTACAGACCGCTTTAAATCAAACAATTCTTTTCAATTTTATGGAAATCTGAAGCGATTGTTTGCTTTAGGAAATCAGGGTAGTTTTTGAATAATGATTTATTCCAGTTCAGTAATATTAAATTGCCGTTGAGAAACAACTTCAAAGCTAGCAATGAATTCAAAGAAACCGCGTTTTACATTTTATTGTGATAATTGCGTCAACAGATTTTGCAGTTGAAATGGCACTTCTCAGCTAATAAAATGGCACATTTAATTTGGTCTCACTTCATTAGTTTTAACATAAGTTCTTTTGCACTCATATATATTGATTTTACTTTCAGGATTTGCTTCGAATAAGCTCTTATATTTATGCTGGCAAACCTGACAAGGATATTCACAATTTCATTGGAACATATTCGAGGGTAATCAACTAATTCTGTCCGTCTGAAAAAACTTTTTTGTTTTCAAGCATCCCATGGAGCATGAACTCTTGAATCTTCCTGCAAAACAAAATTAAAAAAAACAATCTTCAGCCTGTTTCTATAATTGTAATGATCAGAAGAAATGTCAAAATTTTGTTCTTCCTTGCATCCTCTCTCTTCATTGTTTTCCTTTCCTCATCTCCTAAAAATTATTTGTAAGTTATAACTAAAGTATATTTTGCTCTTTGAATCCTCATCTCAACTGACAGAAAAGCTTTGTTATTTATTCGAAGGAAGCTACCCGTCATTGACTTTTCCAGTTGATCTCGAATGGCTTAGGAACAATTTTATTAAAATTGACCATACATAAATCGAAAAATCTAGACTAAGGAATATATATTCCCAGTTGTGGATCGAAATAGGCCTAAATTTAGCTACGAGGCACGTTTGTTGTCATATTCTTGAATTCTGATTGGCTAATGGGTTATACAGAATTTTGGTCGCTCAGAAATGCGAGCACATTTCCTAGCCAAGAATTTTGGATCATTATTCTGGTGTATTGTCAGACGGAAAGCTTTAGTATGTTTCAAAATGTTTGCTTTTTGGAAAGCCGTTTTTTGAATTCAGTACTGCTATAAAATAACTGTATTAATCTCCTATTCATCAGGGATTGTACTTCTGTCAATTATTGTCTTTTGGGGATCCAATCGTGAATAATTAACGAGATATAATCAAGCACGTTCTTCTCTGATGCTCTTGTCGCTAATTCCATTAAATTTTGCTTCTTTTTAATGTATTTTTCGTATAATTTGTTCATAGAGAGATGGAGACAGATCTGAAGTTTCTTTAAGTGTCGAAAATACACTTTGGAGCAATACAGTCGTGGCTTCAGGTTTGTCTATCTATTAGAGATACGCATGTTCTCTTCCACTTACAAAATTTAATCAAGATGAATCTTGATTTCAAATCATCTCTCTCCCAGAATTTAAGCGATGTTAAGATTCATCTCAAATCAGAATTTTTCTTACACAAAGCAATTGTTGGTGTGTGTTATATTCTAAATAACCATTTCCTCATAATCTCTAGAGCCCGATCTAAAAACTTTTACTCTACGTTGATTTGTTCTTGCATCTCTATTATTAGGTCACCCAAATCACTCAAATGTCCTGCTAATGCTAGAATTTTCCCTCCTTGCTAATGGTGCTTCGCAAAGTCAGTCTTTTTATCGAGATTGGGTCCATTTGAGTCGACATTCCATTATTGTGCCCCCCCCCTAGCTATGTATCAAACTGCATTTAAATCAGTTTATTTTTTGTCATAGGCACTGCCCTTGGTGTTGTCATCTACACTGGACGCGAGACTAGAAGTGTCATGAATACATCTACCCCAGAATCTAAAGTAATCTTTTTTTCTATTTTTCTTCAATTTTCAACCAAATTTTGACCATAAGACAGTCCACTTAAAGCTCTTTTGGTTATGTGTCTTAGCTCTTTTAGGTCTTTTAGGCATATAATCATTTATGTGATAAGGGACTAAAAAGTGTTGCCTAGCAGGAGCTTCAAAACTTTGATTGGTTGATGCGTAAGGCACACCCCAAAGTTCTGACCAATCAATTAAATTGTTAACAAATGCCATGAAAGGCCACTTGTTGAGTCGCCTGGCATTATCCTATCAAATTGTTTGATGTTTCTGAAATAGCACATGGTGCTTTGGCAAGACATTTATATGAAAAATGACGGATGTTGGCGTTTTTGTATTTGGTGCCAATCAAATTAATTATGTGACTCATTCCTAATACTTCGCATTAGAGAATTGCCATACCTTTTGGAAAGTTGAATTTCTGTCGACTACCCTTTTAATTTCTATTGATGACATTACCGCATATGGGTAGAATTTTGCAGATTTTTCCTGTGTCTCTTTGCATATGGTAGCATTGTCTTTTGTTGTCCCTTTCAGTTTGGTCTTACCGATATTGAAATCAACAATTTCACAAAGCTGCTCTTTATTCTAACAATTGCACTTTCTCTCGCAATCATGGGCCTAAAGGTTTGTATTCCCACACCTAATATTTTTAAATATGATCTCAGATGACCTATTTTCTAGTTAACTATTCTTTGTTGATTTACTGCGAAGCACGATTCAACATAACATTGCTAGCTTCAACAAGACATTTAGCTCAGTTGTTGGCTGAAATTAGCGAGCTGTTATTGTGGTGCCCGGCTTCTCACGTACAAGGTGAATAGTTCTTCGAGCTGAAATCACCTCCAACCCATGTGTTTTGATGACCATTTGCATAGATTATCGTACCAATGATAAAAGTAACAACCTTTTTATGAGTTCATGACAAAGAGCAAATAAAGCTTACTGAAACTCCTCAGAGTATGAAACATCGGATAAGAAGTATCGACAAAGTGTTTTGATTTTTATTTTTTCCAATGTTTATGCTCTGAAAGACTGTCGGACAAAGTCTACTTAAGTATGCTCTGTTTCCGCTTTCCAAATCATTTTAAAATTATATTTCAGTAAAAATTTTCTTGTGAAAACATTTTTTTAGCTTATTTTCAAATGAAGGAAATATAGGAGAGGGGGGCTATCGTAGAGTTTGTTCGTCTCATGCTACATGTCATTACCTTTCTCGTTCAGGGTTTCACTGGTCCGTGGTGGAGATACTTCTTCAGATTCGTTCTTCTGTTCTCTTACATCATTCCCATCAGGTTGGTAACATTCGAATTTTTTATTTGTTTTCATTTTTACGTAACATCTATGAATATTAACGTTTGTTGAAGTACTAATGAGCGTCTCTCTTGTCACATTTTGCCAGTACTATATGGTGCTGTAGCTTCTATCTTTCATTTTGAAAATTTGGGAAAAATTTTTGAAATTCGGTACATTTTAAACTGTCCACATGTGTTATGTTATTAAGTTGTTTTTGCAAAGCATATGGATTCAACATACAGGGACTGAAAAAACGGGGGAGGGGAAATCAAGGGTTTAATTATTCCCAATAATTCCAAAAATGTCCTTAAAAACTTACAATGAACTATCTTGCTCATGATTTTCAGCACGTGAAGCTCTCAAATTTTTTAGCTCCCCTCCACCCTACCAACCGCATCGAGTAAAATGTCTATGATATCTTAATACCTTAACATTTGCAAAATGTTCAAAATACCATTCTCTGAAAATAATCCTAAAGATAGTAGGACTGTAGAGTTGTTTTCCAAATTGGAATGTTTTTTCATGATCCATCAGCAAGGAGGCAATTTTCTGTTGCATCATCCCATATTTTGACAATCTTTCTCTTCCTTGCAGTTTGCGTGTGAATTTGGACATGGCCAAGCTGGTATACTCCTGGATGATAGGCCGGGATGACAAAATCCCAGGAACAGTTGTGCGAAGCAGTACCATACCCGAGGAACTTGGCAGGATCAATTACTTGCTTTCGGACAAAACAGGCACATTAACCCAGAACGAAATGGTAAGTTGATATATGTCACTCAACTGTTGTATGTGTTTACCACCGATCTAAAGAAAGATTTTCTAACCAATATTTTGCAACTGTGCTTTTTAATACTGTTTATATATTGTGATTTTTATATTTATAATGTTTTCTTAATTAGCCCTGTTCAAATCTGTTCATTTTGAGAATATGAATTTTATTTTGCTCAATTCGTTTTTAAATACAGTGGATACCTACGTATGAAATTACCAAATTCTTCGTCACTGCATTCAGACATGCTTCCTTTTCCTAAAACAAATGTTACCTATTTTTTGTTTCTTCTCTCATTTTCCATTTTATCTTGTGTAGGTCTTCAAGCGACTTCACTTAGGAACAGTGTCGTTCGGATCAGATTCAATGGACGAAGTTCGATCTTATTTGCGGTCAATGTACGACCAATCCAGTGAAACTCCATCAGCGAAAAAGTCGGGCACCAAGGTAAAGAATTTCTGAATTTTGAGCCTGATAGCTATGTATTAAGAATGCAACATTTTACAAAGCTCTTCTTATTTCCATATCTTTCACCAATCCTTTAATTTTACAAACCTTCATCATTAAGTTTCTATTGAATTTAAAGAACTTTGCATTGTTAAGTTCGTTGTTCTATTTTTTAATAATATTTATGAAAAAACTTTACCGGTTTCAGAAAATTTTATTTTCATTCTGACATGGGAAAATTTCAAATTCTTTCGAAACGTGTCAACAATTAAACAATAAGAAAAAATTATTGTTTAAAGAATAGTACCGAAAGATTTAATAGCACCGAGGGAATTCTCAGCAGTCTCCGAAAATCCCATGAGCTCTATGTCGCAGGAACCAATGCAAATTATCTTATTCCCATGAGTAATTGATATTTGACAACTTTATTCCCAAGGGATCGCAAAACCTCTGATGATTTCGAACTAAAAATTTTAGATTCGCAGAAATGTCGTGACTAGAGTACAGGAGGCTGTGAAGGCGCTTTCTTTGTGTCACAACGTAACGCCTGTTGTTGATGAGATGGAGGAAAATGCAGCGGTTGCCAATGGTGATGACATTGAAATGGCGACCAAAGGCGATGCTGGAACAGTTAGTTACCAAGCAGCCAGTCCAGACGAGGTTCGCATAACTAACAATATTTCATTGCATAATTTACCAATAATAATTTTAGCTGAAGGAAAACAGACATTGAAGACCAGGTGCATGTCGGTAGAGACGTAAGGGGAAGAATGACGCGTTCTATTGGTTCCTTGACAAGTCATGATACAACATCTATAGAATAGACTCGTTCGTTTCATTTACTCTGATGACGGCCTGTATGCCGAGGCGAAATATTAGTATTCACTTAATTTGATATATCTTGAAAATTTATCTTATTACATTGAATTCTCATCGCCGTTCTGCTTTGTTTTTGAATTTTATCTTCGTATTTCTATTATACTCATTGCAGGATTCACAGAATCCGGCGGACAGCCTATCCTGCGCTTCTTCCTTCTCACAAATTTATAGAATAGCCACGACATATTTTAAATAGCAAATAACGAGTGTTGTTTTATCATCTTATTCATTGCAAATACAAATCATTATTATAATGATTGTCATAACCTATGCTGATATATTTCGTCTTAATAGAATTTTCTCATTCGAAACTAAGATTTTCTATCTTTATTCAGGTTGCCCTCGTGCTATGGAGTGAAAGCGTCAGTGTGACATTAATCAGCCGCGATTTGACTTCAATGAAAATCAAAGTTCCTTCAGGACAAGTCCACAATTTCATAATTCTTCAGACATTTCCTTTCACATCAGAAACGAAAAGAATGGGCATCATTTTAAGGGTAAGGACACCATTTGCTTGTAACATTGAAAAAAGTGATTATTTTCAGATAGTGCTTCGCAAAAAATATTGGGGAAAAACATTGCATCGCACAAAAATGCATTCTACATTAAGGCAGTGGCAGATTTTTTCTTATAAGATTGCATTGCTGCGAAATAATTATTTCAATTATTGAAATTAGAATCTAAACTTAGGAAGCTTATTTTAGAATTTTAAAAGATTTTTTAGAATACGGTAGTTTACATAGTATCAGTAGAGGCAAGGTAACGGGATGTGGAGTAAAAATTTAGATTTATGGAAAAATTCAGCTTCAGTTTTTAGAGAATATGTTTATATAAACACATGTAAATTTAATAAGTGAAGAAACATATATACATATTATTAATGGAATTTCTTAAAAATAACTGTGAGATATCAGTTTCGTTGTTCTCTCTTGGAGACCCTTCATTTACAATTTTAGGAGGAAAAAACTGGAGAGATAATTTTCTACATGAAAGGCGCTGATACGGTGATGAACAGCCGCGTTCAATACAACGACTGGCTGGAAGAGGAGGTACAACAACGAGCTTTTCTGCTTTCTTTCTTGCTCACTCGGTTGTCATGTGAGACCAGTTTTCTTTAGTGGTTCATAGTGTTTGCTGCTTCGAATCTAACAATTAAAGCTTTTAATGTCTCACGATAAGTTTCTTTTTAGCTGCTTTAAAGTTTGGTACAGGCAATCTAACTTACTGGGAAAGTATAGGCTTTTCGAAAGGAAATTCGCTAGGAAGCAAGTCTTTTTATAAAGCGAAGGACAACAGCCTGTTGTTTAAGAAGACCTAATGGAAAGTCACTAGGGCTGGGAAGGGGGCAATATGGCTGGGGAGGGGGGCAAAGTCATAGTCTTATCGTGTTGCTATTGAGGGTACTATGATAACAGCTGTACCATGGTAACATAGAAAGCAATCACTGGTAACCCTTGGATGACAACTGTGTCATTTGGAAAAGTGCCCTGATTGAGCAATTTGATCTTACTAATTAATGAATTTGTTTGTGAGTGATTCACTTCTGTTCCAGTGTGGCAATATGGCAAGAGAAGGACTCAGAACTTTAGTCGTCTCTAAGAAAGTTCTCACTCAAGACCAGTATGATGATTTTGAGGTCAGTTGTTTTTTCTTCCTCCCTTTCCCTATTTACAAATCGAAATTAATAAGATTTTTCATCTATTGATGATGTTAGTGAAATTGAAACTTTTTTCTTTTTCTAGTATCGTTATACGCAAGCTAAACTGGCCATGGAAGACAGAAATGCAAAGGTAGAAGTATTGCTGGTTTACTTTTTATCCTTCTGTTCATTAGGTTGTTTATTTAAGTTTTTGTGTTTTTCTTCGGTCATTAATGATGCTACATTTTCCATATTTGTTGTTTTTGATAAAATTTACTCGTTTAAAAGATATACCATTTCTTTTGGCACTCTTCATCAGATGCTGAATTACCTTATATGTTCGGACAAAGTAAGTGCCTTCAAAATGCGGTAAAAATTTGTTTTTTTGGTTAGTGACAACAAGTTGGAGCTCAAACGCATGAGACAACACAGTAAAAGAGTATCTTAGTATTCGATATAGTTTAATATGAGAGTATTTGTGTTACCTTTCGGTTGTCTGACTGTACTTGAAAATAAACAAGAATAAACACATGGCGATAACTTATTTTTTTATGATTTTAGGTACTTGCAGTTCAGGAAAGCCTTGAATATGACATGGAACTTCTGTGTCTTACTGGTGTCGAAGACAAGCTGCAGGTTGATGTTAGGCCGACCCTGGAGCTTTTGAGAAATGCAGCCATTAAGGTAGGATTGTTTGTCATCTTTCTGGTGGAGATTTCATTATATAACTTGTCTTTTAATTAGAAGTAATCTGGTGTTCCTAATTATTATGTTGGGTCATTGATTAAACCAATTTACAGAAGGTTGATTCTCCTGGAAACTGTCCTCTGCATTTGTTTAAACAATCCTCTGTTATTTGAACTTCGCAAAAATCGATTCATTTCTGAAAAATCAAATGTTTTTTTTACATTTGAATTGAATAGTGTAGAGTTATAAAGTTTCATTGACAAAGCTAAAGTTGTGAATTAACTTAATTGGCACGACGTCTTTTGCTTACAAGGGACAATGATATGAAGCGTAGGAGCGAAAATCCTCAATTAATGTCTTATTGTAGACGATCTTTTTCGAGTCAACAGTCATTAACCTAAAAATATTGAAACGACATATTCCCCTAGTCTTGAATCATTGGCTGCCATCGACCAAGATCGTTTCAGCGGATGATTTTCCGAATTTCACGCCCCTCCATTGAAAACCACTCGCCTTATTTCTTTGATACATTTTGGATTGAATTTGCGATGAATCTTACTCTCCGCAGATTTGGATGCTGACTGGCGACAAGATGGAAACCGCTACATGTATTGCCCAAAGCTCTAGACTGGTTTCCAAAACACAGAGCATATACCCCTTCAAAGCAGTGAGTATTGCGTGCAAGTTGTATCATACCATTGTTTCTATTGCATTTGTGTGCATGATATGATTAACACAGGCATCTAATGCCTGCCAGTGGGAAGAGAAACTAAAGATTTATCCTAGGCACACACGATAGATTTTAGCTGAGCTAAATGCCACGAGTAACATTTAGCTCAGCCATTTGCCTCACGTGTGCGGCAGTTTTTTGTGTGAATTTTGCCTTACGAGCCGAATTTTTAGATATCAAACCAGTTTGATATTTTTTGTCACTCGTGGCAGTTTGTTCATCGTATGCGGCGGTCTGAGCAAACAATTTTAATGGTCGCTTGTAGGATAGAATTTAGGCGTCTGAAGCCATCTTCAAATACACTCTTTTTTTATAAGAACCAGTAAATTTAAGTTCAGGCTGACTGTTCTTAATTTTTTCGAAAATCTGAGGCAGGATTGTTCTTAATTTGTTCTCAATCTAATAGGGTGTAAGCAATGCGAGTGCTAGCTTTTTCGCTCTAGGGAGGTGTTCAGACCTCATTTGCCAACAAAGTGAGTGAGACAACCTTCATTTGCGGAAAAGTCTGAATATTTGACGAAAAAGCACCCACACATTGCTAAAAATCCTCGATTTTGAGAAAAAACGTTGTTCGAAATTGCATTTTGCAGAAGCTCAGCCTCAGCTTGTTCTTAATTTGTTCTTAACTTTTGACCAATTTTGAGGCTCGTGTTCTATGAAATTGTTCTTATAAAAGAAGGAGTGTAGATCATCGCTGAGTTCAATTCAGCTTTCTTTCAAAAGTTGCGAGAAGAACTTCCTTGTTTGGTTCAACCAAAGATTTAGTTTAAGAAAGAGAGTTATTATAATGTGCATGCTCTCAAATTGCTCTCAAATTGGATTCATCTACTTGTATTTAATGTGACTTGAAAAATACGGTCACTTTTTATTTCAAAACACCTAAAGAAAACTCCATATGTGAGCTAAGCTATCGAGATAAGTGTCCCGATTCTAGAATTCTAGCTTATTTGTTATACAACTGAACTGAGGTAGAAACAGGAACAACTACAGAATAGGGAGCGAATTTTTCAAAATTACTCAAGCATTGAAATAAATGAATTTATTTTTTTGGTGAGATTACAAATATCCATGTAGTCGTAAGACAAAAGTAGACCCTTTTTTTGATGCCCACTTGGGGTATCGTTAAAGGCGGATGGTGAAGCCAATTCGGATGTTTTAGAGAAAAGAAAAAAAAATAAAACTTTAGGGAAAGGTCCATGAAGAAAGAATGTTTTTTGGAAGGAAAAGAACTGGCCAGTGTGGGTCTCGAACCCACGACCTTAGCGTTATTAGCACCACGCTCTACCGACTGAGCTAACCGGCCGTTGTAGTGACCGGCAAGATTATTTTATGTTAATGAATTACCGTAAACCCTCGAATAAGCTCCGGGGGGCTTATTTGCAAAAATAATTTTTTGGTGGGGCTTTTTCGAGGGGGAGGGGGGCTTGTTTCAAAGTTAAGTCGCTTTTTTGCTTTTTGGTCTCCAGTCAAAGGAAGTAATCCAATAGCTATTGTCCTGTGGGGGCTTTCTTGAAATAAGATATTATGCTTCCCTCCCAGTGTGGAATCCATGTAGCTTACGCCGGAGATATCTGGCGTAGACTAACGATTTCCCATTGTCTTTCTATTGTTTATTGGCGTATGTCCGGCGTGAGTTTCACATGGATTCCACTCTGGCTTCCCTCAAATGGGGGCTTATTCGAGGGGGGCTTATTTGCAAAAATGACTCATTAGGTGGGGCTTATTCGAAGGGGGGCTTATTCTAACGTGGGGGCTTATTCGAGGATTTACGGTATGGTAACTTTTGCAGGTAACGAACAGGTCAGAAGCTCATCTGGAACTAAACTCATTCCGAAGAAAAGGCGACCATGCGCTAGTTATCAAAGGAGATTCACTTGAAGTAAGTTTCTAATATTGCTTTGCCGGCAGGGTATAATATTTAGTTCTTTGAAGATAATGATATCACAAAAATACCTCGAAAGTAAAACACCCAGATTTTAAGGTAGAAACTTTTTTAGAAAATGTGTGCATTCCATTCACGTATTTAAAAAAGAGGTGTAGTAGGAAGTACAATTGATCACTTTCTGCAATGCCAATAACAAGAGCGCTCGGCCCATCAATCAATTTCCACCCCATCAATTTCCTTATGGATGTCTTCCCGGTTAATATGCAATAGGCATCTGCTTTACAGACTACCCTCGTTTTTATCGGACAAGATAACTTTGACCAAGGCTTGATGTTCTAATTTTGTGGAGTATGGATCTCAGGCGTTCTTGATGTTGTTCTTATTTCATGTTGATTTTTCTATAATTGCCTACTATCGATTTTCCCCAAGACCACTAAATAACAGTTTTGCATCAAATCTGTAGTAGCACGGCCGATCAACTGATAAATTCAACTATGTTATCTTAATAGGATATTACTTTTCCAAAGCACCGTGTGTTTTATAATACACCAATTCGACTTACGGCCTCATTTTGAAAAATTCTTCAAATTCTTTTGTACAAAATTTTTGACCTCAGATTCGGATTGAGAGCAATGATTTTAATCTACTTCGAAGTTTTCATTATGGTATTGCTCACGATATTGATTTTATAACGACATAAAGATAGAAATTTTACAAGAGATTTGACCGTGATTGGCGACTAGGGGGGGGTAAAGTTTCCCCCCGAAACGATTTTTGCGGTCAAATCCCTTACAAGTTTTCAAACTTAATTTTTCCGTAAAATCTAAAACATAAGCTCAAACAATATGAAAAATTGTATGCGGCCTAAAATTATGGCGATCAAACCATATCTGAGCTTAAAAATGTCGTATAAATTAAGTTTGGAGAAATTTCTAAAACGAGGTCGTAAGTCAAATTGGTGTATTGTTTGCCTTATGCTGGGCAAGTTCTTGTGTTGTTCGTATTTTTTGGCAAGTCGAGTCTCGGTATTATGGAAACAATTTTTCTTATGTAAAAAAGATTATATGGTCTCTCTCAGGGGCGAAGTCAAAAAAGATTTTCAGAGAGGTACATTAATGCCTTTTTGCCGACAAAAAGGGCGTGTCTCTCTCTTTAATGGTGTGGTCATAAGATAAATCATAGTTGCTTTTATGCGTTTCTATTTAAAAATTCATACTTTAGTGGCATACTTTGAAAGTTCACTCCTACAGAAATGTCAAAACGTTACAATTATTGCAAAAAGGTTACAGGATGAGAAAAAAATCTTCTTTTGCTCGGTGAAATTTTTTTTTATACCAGCGAACAAAGTTTTAGGGGGTACAGCGCCCCCGTACCCCATTTAGACGACCCCCTGTCTCGTATTATTTGTTGATACCACTTATTCAACAAGACATCGTTTTTCGTTCAGGTTGTTCTCAGACACTATGAACATGAATTCATGGAGCTAGCAGTTCTGTGTCCCGCCGTGGTTGTATGTCGTTGCACGCCAACCCAAAAGGCCGAGATTGTCAGGCTCCTGAAGACTCATACTGGGAAGCGCACATGCGCAATAGGGGATGGCGGAAATGACGTCAGTATGATACAAATGGCTGATGCTGGCATTGGTATTGTTGGCAAAGTAAGATCCCCTTTTAAAAAATTATTCATTTATTCATAGAACCGTTTTGCTTTCTGCTAAAGCTTATAAGTGAAATTTTTTGGATCTGTATTAATGCTTTTCCTTTCATATTCTTTCCAAGTATGTTTTTTAGGGGATGTCAGGGACTACTTTTGCCCCCCCCCCCGTTTTTTTACGTTTTACGTTTCTGTTGTTTAATTATAGCTGTGATACTGGGATTTCGCCATACTGTACAGCATTATAGACTCTCCAAGACATCATTTATTTTCTGAAGAGCCTGATACCATTTTGCCTAATACAGTTCGCCTAGATTTTAGAACCTTGGTTGTAATGTATTGTAATTTTATCAAACCACCAAGGATGGTGCACTATCATGTTTGATTATGACCACAGAATAGATTATGGCTCATGTTGCACAAGCAGTGCTTGTATATGGATTAGAAAATGTGATGCCAATTTCATGTGCTATTTTTTGTGAAATTCAAGCTCGCTATCCCCGTAATATCACTGGCATTTTTTCTAGGAAGGGAAACAAGCCTCCCTTGCAGCAGATTTTTCTGTGACGCAGTTTAGTCACGTGGGCAGACTCCTGATTTGGCATGGTAGAAATAGGTAAGATATCAGCATTTCACTGTGAAGATGCCATCTAACCTTTACTTATATATTCAACCGTTGATGATGTTTGAATTGTAGCAATTTACTTAGCAATGTTAAATTGTAATTTGTAAAGTAATTTTAACTTGCAGTTTGAATACGTTTGTTTTTGTCATCCTGATTTGATAAAGATCATTTTTATGCCGCAGTTTGCCGCAATATCTCATTTTTCCACTAAAATGAGCATCTCTGAGTCTGATTATAGTAACTTGACCCCAAGGACCTTTTTTGCAAATAATCTTAGGTCAATGTAGATAGCAGACTAGTGTAGTTAAAATGCCATTGGCATTTAGATACAGAGACAATTGCTCTTAGTTTGACTTTAGCAAGGATGTTTCCAAAATAATGGCCCATTTCTGCAAGTGTTGTTTGTACCTTATATGCATCTCTCGACAACTAATTAGTCAATAATCTTGACATCGTTTTCTCTCTTTTTGTACTCAGCTACAAACGATCTGCATCTCTCAGCCAATTTGTCATCCATAGAGGGCTGATCATTTCAGTTATGCAGGTAAATCTATCTTCTTGTTTGATTCGAAGCATCATTTGATTCGAAGCATTGATTCTCATTTAAGTCTACCCAACGCAACACTTGCTAATTTCTTTATGCTTCTTAAGCATTTTTTAATCTTTAAATTGTATTTAAAAAGTCGCGCGGCTTATAATCAGTTCAAAACGTCGAAAGAGCTCTTAAATGTTTTGAAAAATATGTTTGTATTTTCTGTTATATTCACGATTGCAAATATAAGCTTATAATGTAAAAAATTTTTCTATCTTGTCACTTTCTACTTAAATTGATACTTTCTTTATGGTAATGGAATTTATTCAATAATATGGAATAATTGTTTACCTTCGTGTTTACATTGTTTACCCTTTGCATTTCAGGCCGTGTTCTCTTTGACATTTTTCTTCATCTCTGTTTCACTTTATCAAGGATTTCTTATGGTTGGGTAAGTTTAAGTACAATAAACCTTTTCCCAAGCTTCTAAACAAACATAAAGAACAAATCAACGGATTATTTTTGCCAGCATCGTGTCTTGAATCTTTAGCCTTCTTTTTTGGTATTTTTAATCTGACTTCATAGGCCTGATAACTGTAATAGGTTTGAGATTGTTGCCTTTTCTCCTTTGATTTGCTTTCATTAAAATGCTGGTCTGGGTTAAGAGTGTTAAATTTTGCTTAAGGAATCGCGAGTTTTCAGAATCACCATGATTATAATAGGAGCTGCTTTTGAAATTTCCCTGGCAAACAATCATCTTTCAATATATTTTATGAATAATGTTTGCCTTTGGTGTGGCTTAAGATTCAAGTAAAGCCAGGCTTGCTCAAGGGGTTCTGTCTTTAAAATACAAGTCAGATATCTCCTCTAATATTGAATTTTCTTATTTTAGCTACGCAACAGTGTACACAATGGGGCCTGTATTTTCGCTTGTTCTCGATGAAGACGTCAGTGACGAAATAGCAATGCGATACCCAGAGCTGTATAAAGATCTTGTCAAGGTAACATCACGCTTATAACCTTATTCTTCTGTATCAGAATCATTTTTCACTAACTCATTCACTTGAAACTAATTGTTCACTCAAGAACAGCCTCACAAATCTACGATTTCTACATGTCATTTCCAAAACCTATTCCAAATCGTCCTTTTTTATGGAACGTTTATTTTTAAATTAACATTTTGATTTTTCCCCTAATTTACAATCAGGGTTCTAGCTAGCACGGTCCTGTCTGAGCTGAAAGATTATCCTCTATGAAAATTTGATTATTTTTTTTGTTTTTCATGATTATCAAGTCTCTCTGAAATATTCAGTTTTGCTTTCACTGGTTGTCAAATTCTTTGCCAAATGAATTTTAGGTTTTTAATTCAACTTCATATTTATTTAACTCAGAAAAACTGTGTGTGCCTTAAGAAAGAATTTTTTTATTTCAGGGTCGGATTTTATCGTACAAGACATTCTTCTTATGGTTGCTAATCAGTATATATCAAGGTATTGCGAGCAGCTTTACTTCTTATCCTTAAACAATTTTATAAGTCATCATTGTCAAGTATGTACAGTCATTGGATTTGTCTGTACTATCAGCATCAAAATTCTGTCTTTGCATGTATTCTAGATAAAAAAATAAGCTTTATCTCAAATATTTATCTCCAAAATTGAAAAATGTTTACTTTTATGCTTTCTAATTTTTTTAAAAAATGATATCTGTAGCAAATACATCGCGTGATTGATTGCATCAATTTTTTGTCGCCTTATAATAGTTTGCGAGTGAAGGAAATATACTGTCATTTATGTTACGTTCTAGGTTACAATGTGGCATATCAATGAATCAGTGCCAAAAATTCCAGGGCCAACTCTCTCATATGCCAATTTGGATGGGTTTTTGAGGGGAATAAGTTATAAGAATGGGTCCAAATTTCTCAGTCAAAATCTGTGAATGGCTAAATTTTTACCTTTAAAAACTTGTTTGGGGGAATGGTTAGCTGTTTATTATGCTATAAACATATTTTGATTTATTATGCGCTGTGACTATGCAAGTCTGGTCTGGGAATCTCTTGGCCTATGGGTGGATCTGCACACACCCCTGTGCAAACCTAATACAAGTGCTCCCGGACCAAAGTATTTAGCTTGTACCTGTGACACTGATAAGCTGACAAGGGGTTTCTGTTGCAGGTGGCATTATAATTTTTGGCGCACTTCTGTTGTTTGAAGATGACTTCATTCACATCGTATCAATTTCCTTCACGTCTCTTATTTTAACTGAGCTCTTAATGGTTGCCTTGACGATACGAACCTGGCATTGGCTTATGGCTGTTGCTGAAGTATGCTCCCTCGCAGTCTACATTGCATCAGTGGTCGTTTTACGAAAATATTTCGGTAAGTAGTCAAACTTTCGTCAATTCTTACGCGTCTTTTGTTCAAAAGAATTTTGGAAGTTATGTTTTATTTTCAGCGAGGGGATGTCACTGTCATAGTGTTGAAAATTTCGGCGTGATAAAGGAACATCTTGTCTGCATATGTTAAGCCTGCTTTTATTTATTACAGAACAAAGTATTAAATTTCTAGGATTCAAAGGCAATAGGCCATTGTGGTTATACTGAAGAGATTCAAGATGTATTTCCAGTTCATAATTATGCAGTAGATGTGGCAAAATGGGATGCGGGGACAAATCACACCCTTGCACAATTCCTTACCCAAAGTCTAACACTTCAGCATCCCAAAATACACCCTTATAAAATTAATTTGTTTTCTTTTATATTTTGCTTCAATCGAACGGTACGATATAAGCAAAGCAGAACAAATTATGGAAGTAGGCATGGTTATAACCTGTCACATGCCGACCCCATTCCCCTCGAAGTAAATGTCAGCTATGTTAGGCTTTGGAGATGCTATTGTTTTCGGTGTTTTTTAATTCAGCTGGAAATTTAGCATGTTCAAGCAGAAAAACGCTTATAAAAGTTGAAAGCAATTGAAATAAACACCAGGCTATCACCTAGTTTCAGTACCTGTAACAAACCATTAATTTCAGTTTGATTATTGCGTTGCTATAGAAATAAAGAATTAAATTTTGTTTTCTTTAGATGAAATATTCTTCACATCTGGTGCGTTTTATTGGAAAGTGACTGTTATCACGCTGGTCAGTTGTTTACCTCTGTACATTCTTAAATTTCTTCGAAGGAAGTTCGCGCCGCCTAGCTATTCAAAATTGTCATAAAATTAAAAAATATTAATGTTACGATTCAAATGTATAGCAAGTAATGTTAATTAATTATAAGAAGCAGCTAACTTTATTTGAATTGAAGGCAATAATGAATAATATTTGAAGCAGAATAAATGGTTTTGAGTGAATTGTGTTAGCAATAAGAATAAGATGTTAGTTTATGTCTGGAAATAATATGAAAATGTGTCAAAGTATGTATAGCAAAATAATTAGACAAATTAACTGAATTTTTAGTCTGGTCGACCAAACAGCTTTTGTCGTCACAAGTTATGTCAAAATACCTATTTATTTTTTAGTTAAATGACAAGCTTGAGTATATACTGAATTAATTTCGAAGGTGAAATAATATCATGAACCTATCATCCGACGTACTGTATATTGCCAAACAAAACCCTTTTTTTTTAAACTGGCCCTTTGTAAATTAAATGCAATCCCAGTGAAAGAGAAGCGAAGGACACCATATACCCCGCTTGAGTCAGTTTGGCTCTGCTATCCTCCTTCCAAATTCACTTGTGTATTTGTCACACCTGTGTCCAGGTTGCATCCAAAATTTGATACTAAAACGCTGCAATATTTTCTATCATTTGCAATGATATAAGCAATATAGAGTTTTCAAAGGCTTTTGGACGATGACAATAATATACCTAAAACGAAGTTGTTTTTCTCCAGCAATATTTCTAGAAAGATATTTATTTAATAGGCCTTTAAAAAGGCAGTCGAAAAGATGTGATTCGTTCAATCAACAACTGAAGGTGTTACAAAATTGGTCGTTGTTTGTAATTCAATGAAACATGTAGCATAATAAGAAGTTAGCTCGCCAGAATGTTAACAAGGAAGCATAATTAGAAGTTAGCTTGCCATTTGTAATATACAGTGTATTGGCCTACTGTGTATGGACTAATGTACATCTGTCAGTTTTCATGTTAAAATCAGGTACGAAATAGCGTGACGTATTTACGAGTAAAACAAGAGCGTATGAAAAACAGGCTTAATATCTCTATTTTAGTCAGCCTGTTTTATTTATGATGTCGCCATGCTACAATGGCCTAAATATTTAAGTGAAGTTGTTTTTTTGTTTTTTTTGTTGATTTAAAGGGTGTACCAGCACTGTATGAAAGAAAAATAATTGATAGATGTAGCGAAATTGCGAGCAACTGCGATTTTATTTTGATAACTGATGTCTCAAAAGTCAGTGCCATTTTTCTGTTTTCGAAACCTGAATTTGTAGTTTGCCCGCATAAATTCATGTTTGGGGGGGGGGAGAGAAGACTGCCCTGCAATGAGCTTTCATGGGAAAAACGAACTCCTGCATACTGCAAGTAAATGAAGGCCAGGTCTGCTGTCCCTATATGGAAGAATTCCATAGCCTCACAGCCTGTACTTGCAAATATATCTTGCATGAATAGTTGAGAACAATTTAGTCTAGTAGAACTTGAAATTTGGCATAGTTTCAGGTTGAGTGGTGCAATACAGTGACCTATAGACCGATTTCCTGGTTATTTTCCCAACCTTCATTTGAAAAGCTTCCAACTATGTATCAGTTTTATTCTACTTTCTGCCAATTTCATTGCAGCCCTGGATCGCTATTTTAGGCCAATCGAAGATCCAGATTTACAGTATAAAACCCCTTTTGTTGTCCATGTTAAGATGTAAAACTTTCTTAGTACTCTTTTGATAGAATTTTTCTAAAAAAATCCCTAACCTTACTTTCGGCCTTACCTTTGCTCTCTAGCTAGTTAAGAGATTTTTATGTGAAAGAAATAGACTATCATGAAAACTTTTTCCTACAAGTTCCTTGCAAGTTGTCAGTTCTAAGGGTTGTCATCTCACCATGCAGGGGGGTGCCAAGCCGCAAGACCCCTGAGTTTTGTTCATACTAATGATTAAAGAGAACTTTCAAATAGTTTGAATAATTGAAGCGAAAATTCAAACAGAAATGTTATAATGCATAATGTTTCAATTATTTGTGCAAAAATGTCATAATTACGTCATTATACATTTGCTAAAGAGGTAAATTTTGCTGATAATAAGTATGAATGAAATGGAAAATTAACATTAATAACATAATCACATATTAGCTAAAATGTGTAAGACTAAAATGTATTTTAAGTTACAAAATAATATTCAAAAACTCCATTGCTAACTGAAGATAAATACTAAGTAATTAAAAACTGTAAAGATTACTTGAGAAAAAACATTGAATCTTGAAACATAACCCAAAATTAGTGGGGCCTTGTACCTTTAAAGAGGTATGTCAAAGGCAATTCAATGCTCAAGTCAGAGCACACTGGGGTTGTATTGAATTTGTATTGAACTATTCAACCTCCGTCTTTAAAGAGCTTACCTGAGATGGGGTGGCACTGGAATGCAGCAAGTGGCAGCAAATATGCAGCAAATAAACCAGAACTGAACTGCCATGAGTTTATTTGTTAAACCTCTTAATAAGCTTATATAACAACTTTCAACAGCATTCTGTCTTTTGGACCTGGATTTGACAACAGGGGGATGGCATAATTTGCTATGGAATTAAGCATCATGCGAATATTTAGCCACTTTCTTACCACTGTCTTTGAAGGCATGCTTATATAGTAACGGTACAGTGCTATAACAGCCTAAATATTACTTCAAAACAACCTGGCCATAAACAAACCTTGCTGCTTGAGCACCACACTAGCAATCAAACACAGATTGTTGTGATGCTTTCGATTTAGCTTACTTATTAAATCTATTTACAGTCTAGCTTAACGATTTAATCGCATGTATCTGTTTGTTTTGCGATGCCTTGGTTCCATTCCATTGGTTCTTCTTGAATAAAATCTTGCATTTAATTCAGCATTTCTTGCCTCATATCTAGCTCTTTGTGTTTGCATAAACTTTTTATCTTCATCAACACTTTCCCTAAAATAACAAGAGTTTTGATGCAAGCAATCAGTTCAATAACTTACAGCCTCCTCCAGTAGCAATGTTGTGTTCCAATGCCTTTTTGAGTCAAACATTTAGATTTATGTATATTCTTATAACATATATTTACAAAATACCTCTTTAATTTAAAGCACGATGGAATATTCCTAAAAAACTTTAATAGATATAATCCTACATTTAAAGATAAGTATGAAATGAATGCAAATGAAAATTGCTACATTTTATAGGCAGAGCTGTAGCTACACACTGATGTGTAAGACTGGTTGTGTATACAAGTTCCCTGGCTTCATTATTTGGATGTTAAACAACATTAAATAAGCTTGAATTATTGATGCATGAAATAACTGCAGCATTGCAAAATTAACCCTCATCAAGGTTCTTCCAATGATTAAATAATATTGAACGACAACATAAACAACTCTTATTGTTGTATAAAGAAAACAGCATACACAGGCTTTTGTACTTGTGCTTGTTATTGTTATACATTGCCCTTAACACAAAATATGTCAATGCTTACATGTTGTCAATGAGGTACAGGCAAATATGGGCTAATATGAAGACGGATATCGGAACTGTTATTGACAAAGTGACAACTGTGAATACAGACACCTAGAAAGAATGAAGAAAGAAATTAATGTAAACAAGCAGATGCTTAAAATCATTGTGCATAAAAATCAAATGATGTTGGTTTGGCAAGAAGAATCATGTCAGAGTTTTCAATATGTTAAGCAGATATTATAGAAGATAGATAAAACATATTACTCACAGAATCTTTGAATGGATGCAAAAACTTTTCACATGTTAAAGTTGAGCATATTGCCATATAAAGTTTATCTGTATAAAGAAAAAAATGTTAAAGTAGTAGGTTTACGAATTGCCTCTAGCACTGCTAGATCTGGTGACTTGCAAAATGCTGCCAAGTTTGTAAGAGAACAGCTGAGGGATTTTCGGAGAATTTTCACACAAATGTAGGAAAGGGCACCATCATGTCATAGAAAAAATTGGAATTTGTGAGAAGGTTGTTCAGAAGTAATTGATGGACACTAATTTGCAGACCAATTTTGAATTGGCTCTCCTATGCAGTGGAATGTTAAGTCTGCACACTGGCTTGCTTTAAATCTTATTTCATTACTTGCCACTGGCCTTTTATTAACCAGCACAAGAGGCTTGCAGGCAAAATCAAACATATCATCTGAAGAAATAGGTACATAATTTCATAGCAATAAATCTATCTATGGTGGTTAACCTACAATCAAAACACAATGGAATGTTTCATTTCCTACGTACTAATACACCAATTTGACTTACGGCTTCATTACAGAAATTTCTCCAAATCTAATTTTTTACAACTTTTTTTAAGCTCAGATTTGGTTTTATCACCATAATTTTAGACCGGATACAATATTTCAGATTGTTTGTACATGTAATTTAGATTTTATGAAGAAATACATAGAAAAGTTACAAAAGTCAAATCCCTTATAAAATTGTTGTCTTTATGTTGTCATAAAATCAATATCATGAGCAACACCATAATGAAAACTTCCAAATCATTGCTCTCAATGAGGTATAAGCGAGCTAAAAAACAATACTTTAGCAATAGAAACTGAAGATAACTTCACTTGCCATAAACATAAAAGAACAGTTTTTCTGGTAGACAGGATCGCATGATGGCCTAAAACATAACAATGTTTTCCCTGTAAGATGTTGTAAGGTTGACAGGAATGGTAAAGTGAAATGGGAACAATGTTGTACAATAGTTTATATTCAACAATCTGTTCAAATGATTATTATGATCATGGAATTATTATGGAAAAAGAAAGAGCATACCTCACACTGTCTTCTGAGATTATCAACATGTTTTTTATTACAATCCAATGCATCTGGAATGTTATGTGGATATTTTTCATGCAGATCACATTTGAATATGTCACAAAAATCAGCAAGACATACAGCGTTTGGTGCCTACAATAAAAATTTAATACTTTGAGCCAGATTTTACTAAAAACAGACACAGTCCTCACAAACGGCATCAAATATATTATTTTATGATTTAGAATTTTCATGAGAGGCCTACTGTGACAGTATATGTTACATTATGTTTGTGGCATTGAGGGGGGATTGAAACCTGGTTGTATTTTCGAAATTTTGACACTTAACAGCTAAAAGGGCAGTCCTGATTGTTGATTGTTGGATTGTTGACACCGGACATCAAACTTGGTTTCAAAAAAATGTCAAAGTTCTAAATTGAACATCACTCACAAAATACCTAAAGACCTATGGATATGATCCTAGAATAAAAAATTTGTCAGTATAAAAAGAAAAAAATCTCACATTGAAGAACACATCTGAATGTTTCCTTTTTGCGTGCTCATATAGACTAAATTGTTGGTAAAATTGTTTTCCACACAGTTCACATTGAAGAGAGAGGCCATCAACATATGTCTTATTTTGTTCTATCCATTTGAAAATATCTCTGTCTTTATTCAGCTTGCATTTCTTTGGTACCTCAACTCCATACTTGTCAAATATTGGAAAAAAGTCCTAGAAATTATATAAAACTGTTACAAATACCAGCCTTATGTAGAATTATATAATGTAATTTCATTAAAATTTGTTGGGATACAATTCAGTAACAATTCAACAGCTTCACCATTACCCCTTTTTGACAACCAAAAAAGTTATAATCATGATAATTCATAAAGAAACACCAATTCAGAATTTAAATTATAAAATGATTTCAATGAACAATATGTTATACTTCAGAAAGTGAAAGTGTATATACATATCACAAACAAACAATTTTACAATTTCATAAAACCTAATTTACTGCCTATCAGTTTTCATTTATTGAAAGTCATCACAAACCATCCACCCTTAAAAACAAAAATTGTGTGTACTTTTGACATGAATATCAAAAGTAGAGAATACAGCTAATATATAGATAAATTCTGCACCTACAGTAAATAAGTGCTACTGCAAAAATATTTTGCTGGCTATACTACAGCAAAATAAATGAAAGTTAAGAGAGAGTGAGTATGAAAGATTTTGCAGAAATGGGATAGTTTGGGGCCATTTTAAGCTAGCCATTCAAGAACTACGAATGTAGCCAAAACAATTAAATTGTAAGGTACTCTTGGATGATGTCAATGAAGTCAGCGTTTGTTGTCAGCCTGATGTTTTGCATCATTTGAAAGCAAACATTTTCTCCAGAACATATCAAAACAAGACCAGAACATCACAAGAAATACATTTTTTGATTCATTGGAACCAAATATGATGGAATCAATTGTCATATCCTGTTTTTGTATGATTTAGTGGTTTTCAAATGACGGAATGGTCTTTATTGCTTTATTGATCATAAATCCTGTATTGCAATATGAAAATCAGCCTTTAAAAACTCCACACAATGCAAACCAACCTTGGTCAATATTTCTCTGACTATGGCTGATCGATGAATTGAACAATTTCTTCGCTTTGTACTAGTTTGGCTTCTAAACAAATGGATCATTTTCCCTGGTAGCAAACAGCTGACTTCCTAAAATAAAATGTGAAACATTTTATTTAGGGATACAAAAATTTCGTGTTTATTCTCTCTACATTTGTTTAAATAATGTTTATAACAGGGGCATTGAATGCAAAGATTAAGGGCATAAAAATTTCAAGTTCCGGTTAAGCACACTGGAAAACTCATTGAGAAAGGCTATTCTTCAGGCCGGGTGGCACGGCACTGCACAGCAAGGTTCCAGCAGCAATCTTGCAACAACAAATTGTTGCCTTGAGTTTATAAATGTTGCTCTTAAATCATGCATCGAATCAATGCTCTGTGACCCTTTAAAGAACAAATTGTGCCAAAACAGTGTTCCGTGAAGCCGATTTCTCGAAAGAAGAACTTACATTCGTCAAAACAAACCAAACAAGGAAAACGCATAAACGGCAATCCATTTCTCTCTTTCACTTTTTCCCGAAACGATCATGCGTTTCATTCTCTTTGAGTCTGGAGTCCATTAAGTATGATCGAAAAGTCGAATAAAAGACTGTCGGAGAAAGAAATGTTGGGTCTTTTCATATCTTTCAAATCATAAACAATTTGGCAGTTGCTTCAACCATCTTTCTGCATATTAGAAACATCAACAACAACAACAATATACTGAGTCCATTTTGAATAATTATTGATTGATCAATTGCATCGCTGTTGTTGTTGCATGATTGAGAAGTGTTGGTTGTATTTTCGTTTTGGTCTTGTGAAAAGTTATTCAGAATGTCAATGGATACGCGAAAAACCACAGAAGTCTTGTTTGACACCTTTGCTGATCACTTGGCTAAGCATCTAGAAAAGATCTGCTTTCAGGGCAACACTGAAGGAAGTAAAGAAGGTGAGCATCAAAAGTACACTAGGGTGTGTGTGTGGTGTGTGTAATCTTATTTTAATTCGATAATTTTTACATATAGCTAACAATATATACATCATTTAAATATATACAAGTTAACTAATCAAAATCAAATATACAGAACAAATAAACAAAATTAATATTTTCTAAATAATACAATTAAGTTGGTAGGCAAGCACAAGCACTACATTTGCAGTTGGGACCGTCCAATTGTTTTATTAAGACCTTAAAACTTTTCAGATTTTCTGCCGATTTTAGTTCATTCGGTAGGCCATTCCAAATCTGTGGCCCAATGGACTTGAGACTCTTGGACCCGAAAGTTGTTTGATTAGGCCTAAAATGTGACCGAAATGATTTCCGCTTCCCATTACTGCAAGAAAGCTCAATTCAGCGGTTATTTGCATTGATTTGGGCAAACGAAAAATCTTTGTATTGAAATAACATTCAACTGTTTTCCATAAGAACAGACTTTAGTAGTGCAATCACAGCCTCCTGCTTCTTAAAGTTCAACTATGGTATGACAGTTCAGAGTTACGTAAACCAACGCTCTGATATGTTGCAAGGAAAATGTTGCAATGAGAATGCCCCAATGGAAATCTAACACTCGTTTCAATATGCGCAGCCCACATTTCAAAATCAAATGCGAAGTTTGTGGAGAGATATGCAGGCAAAAGAATAACTTCAGACGATTTGCTATCAGTGAAGCATTTATTGATGAGGATTATTCATCTGTTGACAACACTGAAACACTGGAAGATGCTACCGACATTATAGAATTGGTTAACATTGCATTTATGTCAGAATTCACTACCCCAAGTGTACTAGATGCTCTTGACAATTTATCAAGAAAAGTAAATGAATTCAAATGAATGCCAAAGAATATTGTGAAAAAGCAGACATATATTGATAACGAGGCTCATGCTTTCCATTGTGGACCAGAATCATTTTTTCTTTAGAAAGAGGCTCTCTCATGTGGATAAACCTTGTTGGAAAAAGGATGTTTGACGTTGAGATATCAATGCATATGCCGAAAACAATTTTGCTTCTATAAAGCAAAGCTTTTCGTGATTGATGATTTATTTATAGACACTTTAAAAATGTTTGTGGTCTCAGGTAGCAGTTTGTAGATTCATCACTAGTGAACAGCTCTAAAAATGCTGGAATTTCAAAGTGCCTAGAAAGGTCAACGCCCTGTTACCCAAAGGATGGAAACGTTTTGATTGAAACGAGCAGCAAAGCTGAAATGGAACAAGAGGAAGTATGGCATAAACCATCTACTAGAAAAGAGACCAGTCATAATTCTGGGCAGTATTCTGAACCACCAACCACTCCTAGCTCAGTACCTCAAATAGATGCATCAGAATTTTATGCAACACTAATCATAAATTACTTGGAAAGTATCCCAAGCGAAGAAATGATTAATGATCTCCAATTTGTGTGCTTGGATCTTCGATGCTGCTCGAACTGCAAAGGCATGGCTTGATCTATTTATCGAAACACTATGTTTAACATAGCGGTGGTTGACTCACGTGACCCAGCCAAGCTGACAAACCTTGTATGGTTGCAACTCATGACCACCCAAGTTACAGTAACTCACACTATGACGACCCAAGCTACAGTAAAACCTTCTGTTGTGAACACAGCAAAAAGTGTTCCGTCTGGGAAGCGACTGTCATCCACAATTTTCCAACAATTCTGGTGATCCAGCTGAAGTGTTCAACTTGGCAAGTTTCCCCACAAATATGATAATCATAAAAAATTGAATTTTTTCGAATAGGATGCAACAGTAAAAGTTTGGAGAACTATTTTAAACAAATGCCAGATACAAGGTAAGATAATGGATGGCTTTTTCATCGTAACATACCTTTTTTTGTTTTTTTTTGTATTTTTTGTTGATTTTTATGTTGATCTTGACATTCCTATAAAGGGGGTATATGCACAATACAATCCACTTGAAGGCCAACAAACAATTGCAGTTACTTAAATGACTTATCCTAGTTTTCCTGTTTTATAGAATTATCACCTTTCTTTTAGAAGACTATGCTTTAGGTAGAATTAAAAGACAAGGTATAGATTTTCAGATCAAATCTACAATGTGCTATATTTCAAATAAGTACAAATTCAATTAAGTTGAAGTAAAGCTATGAATAAACTTTTGTCCTTTCAGAATTCAGGGAAGGTGTTAAGTAAAGCAGATAGGATGAGTTTATCAACTTCAGTGGAAAACAACAAATTTGTTGATGAATGCATGGTTTACAAAACTTGAGGTCTCAAATACGACAAACTCATTCTAACAAGATGTGAGTGTAACTGCATCACAATCGCGGGACTGCAACTTTCGTCGTTGCTTATTACGTTTATGGCACTTGGATACATTTATAGGATAAAAATTCTCCATGCCATGCCAAGGCTTACTAATAAAATCAATTGCATGCGTTTGATAACGTAACTAGGATACTGGGCACGTGTGTATATGTGTTTTCACCCAGCCTCCTTTGTTATTTGCGTGACTGCTTCTTACCGAAAAAGACATGCATTGGAACCTCTTCTGTCTACAATTTATGTTCTGAGTTGAAATTGGAGTTGCTGAAAGAGTTTCACATTGTTTAGCACATTCTAATGAAGACAATGTACCCTTGTTCTTGTTCATAGCTGTAGGGTACAATTGTTGTTCTTGAGCGCCAAAATCAATTGAAGTCATAAAATGTATGGTGGAAAGAATTTAGCTAGAAACAACGAAGACATACCAAGCATCGGTAGTAAGGCTGTTATTTTGCCTATATCCTGCAAAGAAAGACAATTTCGAAGTAGCTGAAAAGCAAGTAGAATACTCTTACTGCTATATTCGCAACTTTGAGATGAGCCTTTTGTTGGTCGTAAGGCTATTAGCAGAAACAACAGGATTAATAAAGAAAATTGAATTAATAAAGAAAACAATTATGCAGTAAACTTAATAATTTTTCCTGTAGTCTTTTGTTGCCTTTGATTATGTTATCTAGCCTTCTACAAAGGAAAATTTAACTCTTTAACCTTTAAAAACTCTACTCGCCTTCATTCTTACTTAGCAAAATATTTAGAAAATTGATTCATTTTTTCCCTATGTCTATTCTATGCTCTAAAATCATAGAGTTTATGTACTTCTGTACTTCTAGTTTCAGATTGGACAATCAATGTCCACTTTGTTATTCCGGAGATTTGAACTAATCTGGGAATGAGTCTGGGAATGAATCTGAGAGATGAATCTGAGATAACTCTGGGGATGAATCTTGGGGTTAATCTGGGAATGAATCTGAGAGATGAATCTGAGATAAGTCTGGGGATGAATCTTGGGGTTAATCTGGGAATGATTCTGAGAGATGAATCTGAGATAAGTCTGGGGATGAATCTTGGGGTTAATCTGGGAATGAATCTGAGAGATGAATCTGAGATAAGTCTGGGGATAAATCTTGGGGTTAATCTGGGAATGAATCTGAGAGATGAATCTGAGATAAGTCTGGGGATGACTCTTGGGGTTAATCTGGGAATGAATCTGGTGCTGAAGGGCAGGCGGTTTGTCTTTTGGTCCCTTTTTTCTCGTGATGCTTTGCCTCTGAGCTTCATCCCCTAGCCTGGAGAATAGAGTAAAAGCGTTGTAAAGTATTGGTAGTAAGTAAAGTAAAATTGTTAGTTTGTACGTCATTTTCAAGAGAATGCGTCCACCAGCTTCCTAGAGAGTAAGTCTTTTGTGCCTTGCTTTGCATAACTCAGCTGCAATAGCCACTTACATAACTATATTTTAATCATTGTTAGGGCGTTTCTGTGAACATGACAGATAGATGCATAACTTCGGTGGATGTTAAAAGGTGAATTTTCTAAATCTGAGAAAAATCATTGAAAGTGAATTTGAAGTTATGGCTTGTTTTCAAAGGTAATATGAATTTTAAAGGTAACAGGAAGGTGAAAAGCGATTTTACCCCACTGTCATTTCTGTATCAAATAGTTAAGAGCCGAATCGTGCCTGGATAGTTCAATCATGTGCAAAAGTTTGAGACCGGGGAAAAAAATTAAGAAGAAACGAAATTACTTCCAAAGAAGACCATATATATTGATATATTGATACTGCATTAAATATTATCATTATATGTATATACTTTAAAGATATCTTTGATACACACTTTACTTTAAAATTCCAGTGAAGCGTATTAGAACGGTTTTTTAAACAAGATATGTTATTTTAATGTTAACCTAGAAAAACGAAAAATCGTAGCACGTGGTCCTAAATTTTTGCACACGACTGTAGTGTCGTTTGCTGCCAGTGAAGTATACAACCTCGCTCAATATTCCAAGTATCCAACATCCCCCACCCCCAACCCCCCTACCCCACAACCATGTTAATTATGGCGTCTAGGCTGGAGTGCCACTCAACAATAAAATCGACTGTCAACTTGAGTTAGCAACCAAAATTTTGACCAAAGCCAGTCAAGCAAGAACTATTTGTCCTCTTGTAAATATGTGAGCACAGGGACATCAACAATTTGATTATAATGATGACCGAAATTACTTTTGATCTGCATACAGCATTAGCATCTAAATCAAAAGAATACATCTTAATCGCAAATTGACAACAACACTATGAAAAATTATGAATGTCATATCTCTAGTGTCTTTAGTGTCCAGATGTAGACCCCATTTACAGTATTGGGTCAGCCTCTCGTTTCAAGGAGCTCCATGCGATCCGAGACAATATCTACTCTGCAATTTATACCACTTTAAACTGGTTATCAAAGACCATTTATTTTGCATTGAATCACTTTTTTCTCGAATCACTTGTGCTCCACACTGTGTAATGCAAGCTTTTCCCATCATTCTTTGTTTGCTCATGTATTGAGGCTCATCAAGAATTGTGATATGTAAATTCGTGGATTTCAGAGAAATATTTTTATTATCTGATGTCATCATATGGCCGTGTATTGTTCATTATGTTGATCTTATTTGATTTTTTAGAAAGCCTGGTTGAAAACTTTGATAGGAGTCTTCACTGGCACAAATTAGGTAATTTGTTTGCTAATTCTTATTTTTATTTGTTTTTCCTTTAATAAATTGATACAGCTTTTCATAGTAAGTTAGAAATTTACTCTGTATAAAAATTCAAAAGATTGAACTGACTAATTTCCCAATTTTGCATAATATCTGGATATACCTTATATTAAAAAAGGGATGAAAATTTACTGTTATTTCACACAAATCTGCAAAATAGCGCTTGTTATTATGAAAAACGTGATAATTTTCACTGAAAAGAGATATTATATACCAAGTGAGACACTGAATTGATCAAATGAGCTGTAAGATCTAATATACCTTGAATTGCGATGAAAATTACTGTTTTCTGGTCTGTCATGAAGTGCTTGATGCCGTATAGGCAGAACTATACACAGTGTACTGAACAGAGCTGCTACTCCGTGTTTCACGCTCGATAATCAGCCAAATGTGACCCTAAGTTAACGTAATTCGTAAATTCAATTGTTAGATAACATACATTCTATGAATGGATCTTCTTTTGATAGGGAGTACGGAAATAGTACGGAATATTTTAGCGACAATTTGGCTGTTGAGCATGCGTTTCATTACCCTGCCCCTGCCAAAACGTAATCTCTAAGCAAATTTCGCTTTTAGATGATTTCTAAAGTAATTGCTCTTTATTTCAAGTTGTTTGATTTTTTTTAGGCCTTTGCTTCCAGTCAATCTCAAAAGAATGCACCAAACTTGCTGTTGGATATTCGAAGCCTCCTGCACCAGATCTCAAAGTTTGTTCCTCTCTTCTTTACTTTTTAAATCAATTGATTAGAGTATGTCGATTATTTCATTTTTCTTTTCCTTATAGTTTGAATTTTATTAGAAATACAGGCAACGATATTTTTACTTTTTAAACTTTTTAAGGCAAATTTGCAGACTAGTGTTCAAATTGTCTATGTTAACTTTGTTAAGGGAATCGATCGTGCAGCCCTGTAAACTTTGGGCTGAACATTGAGAAGGTCGTAATGAGTGCTCTCAAATTGTATGTATTTCAGAATCTTGACCGTGTCTTTGCAGTGCAGCACTCTTTTTTAACTTCCAGGAATGCCAATTGTTGATAGATTCATTGAAAGAGGCTATCAATGTCTTATGGGCATGGTTTGACGCGTTTCCATTATCTGAAGGTATTTACAGCTAAACTTGGTCAAGTCAAAGTCACTTATATCGTCAATCGCTTGTATAGAATAAGACTTTAGGTCCCATTTTCGTCCTATATATTTCATTACTATCGCTACTCGACTGGTGAAGCTTTTATGTCTAATTCTGGGTCATAGGCTAAGTTTTTTAAGCAAAATATTGTCGTATCAGTCGAATATCTAGCATTTCTCTCGCCCATAACAATATTTTTTACTGGTACCATAAGAAATTGATGCCTCTAACCTAAATCACGGTAAGCTGTGTGGCAGAAGGGTTCTTGATGTGATGTCTGCATCACGTAGATGTTGAATTCAAATGGCGTACTCTCCCTATAGGTTCCCTGTAGATTTTTTAATGCTTTATGAAAGTACACCTGACACGGTCCCAGAGTCTATCTGCAGGGATTTCTAAGTAACTGCAAAATGTTCCACCCATCCCTTACCAATGCTTAACATATCTCGGAAAAAATTCAAATTGGAAAGTCCTGTTATGTACAGGTTATTGTGAATAGTAATAGGACATAAGAATAAAATTTTCATGCTGGTTTAATTATGTCATTTATCTTTTTTGAAGGAAAAGCATTACACCTGGAATTGGCGAAGCTAGTCCATTCACTTCTCGAGGCCATTCAAGCATTTATACTGTCGATAAAGGTTAATGGTCCATCAGAGTAAGTTTACAAGAAGTATTTTTTCTTATAGCATTCTGATATCCGACAGATTCCAATCCAAAAGAAGTTCTTTCGCATATTCCTTAATTAGATATTAGAGGAGTTTTGTGTGCTTACTTAGCAAGTTCCAAACACGTCGGCAAATAAAGGGTGACTCACCCATGTTGTTGGAAAATGGGACTTTGAAACCACCCCCCTTAAGCATCTGATACGCCATCACCAATACTTTGTAAAAAATGATTTATATTTTTATTCAAAATTGCATGTTTTGTTTGATTATGATTGCAATTCTGTCTCCCAATAGATCGCATGACCGGTTGCAGAAAACAGGAAAAGTCTGGGAATATTGCGAATTGTTTGAAAAAGTATCGAAAGGTATGTGCATCTGCTTGATACTTTGTTGTATCAGATTTTCAAATATCTAATATAAGTATTTTTCATTTTGAAAGTATTATAACCATATTCATAATAATTTGCTACGTTTTTAGACAATAAATCAGCTGCTGGATTAAGACTGTTGCAGGCCTATCAACTTGCAGACGATGCATTTACTGAACTCAAAGAGGTATTTTCATGAAATTTTTCTGCTGTTTTTTAACTGTTTCAAAAGCAGTGAAATTTTTCTTATCACTCTATTCAGGAACAGGAAATTTTGAACATATTTTGAGTAAAAATGTCGATAAAGCAAAATGAGTAAAATTGAGTCCGTCAACATTTTTGCCTTTGAGCCGAAATTAAGTTGACATGATTGATGAAAATGATTAACTTTTGACTTAATAATGATTGATAACTGACATTTTCGGTAATACAATAATTCTCAAATCAGTAGAAATTTTTTGTCAATTGCAAAATTTTTGTCATTTTTCATTTATAAATGCCTTTTTCTCCCGGCTTGTTGGATCCACTGCTCGTTTTTGTCCCATCCTAAATGCACACTAAATCTATTGATGACAAAACTCTATAAACACTTAACACTTTTATCCTTTCCTTTGTTTATTGGTTTTTGATTATTGGTTTGGGCTAGATATGAAAACTTTATTGTTTTACAAAGGAACTCAGTATTGACGACAATGATCCGGAAAACGAAAGCTGGACAGATCAGGACAAGCCTTTGTTTGAACCATGTCTTGGCCTAATTGAGGTTCTTTGCTGTTTTAATCTTCATTTTTTCATTATATGTTTAAATAAAGTGTCTTTATGAGACTGAAAATGCAATGTATATGAATATTCAAGTCCGTTAGCTCAGTTCGGTGGTATATTTCAAAATGATGGTTGCCACATAATAAGATAGGTTGAAAGGTACAGAAGAGTGAGGATTCTAAAAGTTTACCAGGGTCAATTCTTGATCCTGTATCTTAGACTAATATGAAAGGAAGATTTTTGAGCAGCAAAAGAAAGTTCTTTTTAATGTCATATCTGATTTTTGGTTAGAATTCTTCAATGATTTGTCGACACCACAACCTTTTAGATAAGAGTTTGTGCGCATCTAGTCTACTTTGCGCATACTGATTCTCCAGATATTAGTGTATTCAATTATTGCCCATGTATCTAGTGTTGAAAATACGATATTTTGTGTATAAAACAGGTCAGTTTACCGTTTACAGCTCTGCCATCGAGAACTTTATGGCAGACAGGTAAACAGTAATTTTCATTAGTGTTGAGAATAAACAATGTATATGAGTTGCTTTTTTAAACCTTTTTTAAATGATGTTAGAACCTTGTTAAAACTTGATGTTCTGATGTTAAATCTTTTTTTAGTCAGCGAAGAAAACATTGAAAATGATTGAAAGTTGTATTAAGGTCAAAGGAGACGTGAAAGACCAGAAAAGCATCGAACAATTTGATTTTATTGTTGAAATGGCTGACAAAATTAGTCCTAGGTAAGTTCCTCTTGAGTCTTTTATCGCCAAGTTTTTTAAATTTTTTATCACCCAGTTCTTTTTATGTATAAGAAAGGGAAGACATAAGGCACAAATCCTGATTAAAAGTCTATCTTAGAAGAATCCAATTATTAGGTTGTAATAACTCGGTGACATGAATTTGACACACAAAAGGAGTGACGGTTCCAACCAAAGTTTAGAAAGTGCAAGCTAGCTAAAAAAGCTGCTGATGAAAGTGGTAACTCTGTTTTGGATTTAATGACTTTATGAAATGTTTTCTGAAACGTAGCAGATTTTGCGAGGATGGCTCAGTTGTTAGAGGCGCTGACTGCCATAAAAACTACCTTCGGATGCTAGGTAGAAACAATTACAAATACAAATACAAATGCAGAGAAACCCATTAAATGTATTGAATCCACCAGTCCAATTGTTGTTGTATCGTTGTAGAATGTGCACGAAGGTAAACCCAGAGAAATTAATACCAAAAGCAAGCTTTCATTTTTCATCACTTCAGTCACTTCCTATTGCATTAGCTGTCTTGACAAACTCGATGAGCATAAGTGGCCTTTGAATAATATCAAGATATTCTCAGTTCAGATTCCATGAAACCTTAACATCACTTTTTTATCTTTCATATTGTTTTATCTTTCAGTGTGGATGATCTTGTTCTATCGTTATACCCACCAGTTGACCATACCAATGTCTTAACAAACGTGTGTAGTGTTAATTTTACTTTCCTTTCCAACTGTTTGATTCACAGATGTAATGACAAGATTCCACGATGGGATGTTGCAAAAATATTTTTGGTTTTGTTTACAGGACTCATGTCATTGCTTATCTTCTAGTTTTCGAGCAGACGAATTGAAATTTCAATCAAATATTTTAATTACTTATCATCCACAAATATTACAGCCTTCAAGACAGACAACCATTTTGTGTGTTGAAATTGTATACGAAAGTTAAGAGTGTTGAAATGTGTTTAAAATTGTTCTAAAACCTAACATTCTTGTGTCAGTATCTACGATGTATCTTCAGAAGCACCTTATACTTAGCATAATATTTCAACATGTTGTGTAAATTGCTATTATGCAGGATTATCTTTCGCAGTATGCATTTCCTTATCATTAACAGGTGAAATATTTTTTTGTTATTAGGCGAAATTGCTTGCTAGCACTTTAGAAGAGATTATTCAGGCTTCAAAGTAAGAAAGTATTTATTTCCTGTTATTTCTTAATAAAGTTGCGTGGCATAAAATCAACGCTGTGTAGGACAAGCTCAAGAAGACAAATATTCATTAAAGTAGGCTACAAGAATATTATGAAGGCAACGAATTTCCAAATATTCTCGTCATCTTGCGCAGCAATCTGAGACAATTTTGCTATAACCGTCACATCTAGATTGCAAACCAGACCAAGAATCATGGAAGGAGCTTTCTTTCTGTAATAAAGGACCTTTCACATGATGGTGTAAAATAAAAAATTCAACAATCTTAGCAAAAATTCTTGAAACTTTTTCAGTACCTAGTTGCAATTACATGTTTAATATAGTTTTATCGTTCTGGCTAGATATGTTGAAATAATGACAAAGGCATGATGAAAAATATTTTTAATCATTAAGAAACCAGATTTAAGCATGAACTTTGAAATCTCGTGTTTAACATAAAAATCTCTGCCTCATAAATATATTTTTTATTAAAAAACCTGATTTTAATTTTTCCATTTAGAAGTCACCATTATATGGAAGAAAAGTATTTTCATTGGCTGGATGGGATCAGCAATGATTTGAAAAATCGCGTTTCGGTGCTGTGCGAGTTACCTTGACAAAAAATATATCAGCGTCACTCTAAGAAATCACGGCAGCTGAAGGTGATGTCCAAAACGGGGACTTCGTTCGCTGCTGAAGTTCAGAAAGTTCACCCCCTTTCACCATCAAACCAAGTTCTTAAAGTTCACTTAACAGACAAAGGAGATAAAGCATGGCGTGGCAATAGAATTGATTTCGGTTTTTGTTCTACGGAGATTATACGGGAAGAGCAGTATAGAATAAAAGGATTCCTTGTCAGCCATTTGAACCCAAATGTTTTGCAGTTTAAGCTTCATTGATTTTGTATGAATATATTTTAAAATGCAAATGTAGTTATGAATCTTTGGAAACACGAGAAAAATTTAGAAAAAGAAAACATTCTTATCCAAAGAATATTATTGATTTCTTTGTGAAGCCTCTCCTTTATGACCCTACCATGCTTTGATCAAATTACACTTACGTTCAAAAAGTATTAGGACGAATTCGATAAACGAATTATGGCGTTTCGTTGGATTCGGTTTTGCAACGGAAACTTTTTCAGATTTAGGCAGTCTTTCTACAAATAATCTAGGCCCAAGTTTCCCCAAAATGGAATAAAAAGTTAACAAAATGCTTCAACTTATGAAGAATAACCAAGAAAACACAGGATTCTTTCGATTTTCCTGATTATAACAGCAAAATATGCAGAAGGGCTGAATGGCCTAACAATGGCAAAGTCACATGACCTTCCAAAAATTTTAGAGCTGTCCAAACAAATACAACTTTTTAATTTCACGTTTGCATAACAAAAGAAATTATAAAATCAAACTTTTAAGCTTCAAAAAAAGTTTACTTCATCGACGAAAATGCTACAAATTTATTAAATTATTGCATTTATTCAAGCTACTTTTAAAATTGCGTAACATTAAAGGAGAAGCCATTGTACTCATCGTCAATGAGTAATTTTTGCTTTGAGAGAGCATTTTCTTCTTATAACGCTGGAAAATTTGTATTTTTCATGACTTCTATAGCCATGTTTTTGCTTATGTTCCATTATTTAGCTTCTTTTACATGACAACATAATATCTAGTAAGGATTCAAACCTATTACTTCGCAGTTCCTTCAGTAGAGACCTGTCGTCCCTCGGCGTCGTAAACTTCTTTGGTCTGCAAACCCTTGGTAAATTTTTTACTGTTCTTGTACGGGAAAACTTTTTACACACCAGAAAAGCTGCACTCATTGAGCAGCCGAGAATTGATGCAATATCGCAAAATCCATTTACTTCATTATAGTAGAAAGCACTTTGTAAGCGCTTCTCTTAACTCAGTTCTTGAGTTTTCAGAGCTTCCATGTTTTCGTCTCGAGACCTATAGAAAATTTATGGTAGATGTATTGTTAATTTTTTGGCGTACATAAAAGGCTTCAAAATATCAACAATGTCTTGTGAAAATTTCAGGGAAATGACTGCCGTACTTTTTTAATAAGAAAGATTTTAAAAAAGTCTTTCCGAATTTGTTGCATAAAATGTCTTCGAAGTTTCGAAGGATGTCCCAATACTTTTTGAACGTAAGTGTATTATGCTTTATTAAAAAAAGCATAGGACGAAAATTTACAAGGGTAAAATATGGATCTACCAAAGCCTTGGAAAAAAAATGATATTTTCCTACATGAATACCTATGTGAGAAAAATCGATGAACAAAAGTTGTTTTGTTCTAAAATTTGTTCCATCTATCTCCCTTAGGTACTAGTCCGAATGCTTTGAGTTACCACAAGAAAATTTTTGACGGTGCAACTGATATGTAATTGAAAGCAACAGAGGATTCCTATCTTCTGTCATAATCAGCTGATTCCAAATTTGGTAATTTCTTTATTTGAAAAAAGTCTATTAGGACGTTAGCCCAAAAATGGTGCAGGGTAAAAAGTACATATACCCAAATGGCCTTAAAAAATGACATTTTCACATGAATTTCTAAGTGAGAATAAACGATGATTCAAAATTTGCTTATGTTTTCTGAAAAAAACATTCTAAATAGAGACAAAAATGCAACACTTTTTGTTGTTTCTTTCTCGACTTTTTGCTTCATCTATCGGTTTTTTCTCTCCTTAAATCCTCATCCTCCATCGTTTACTTTAAAGAAGTGCGACAAGGAATGACCGGTGTTTTGTTTCAAAAGCCCCTCATTTATGTGTAACGATATGGGTTCTATGACTGTGGGATAAGCAGATCGTTGATCGCAGAGCGATGGGCTAGGCCAATGGGCCTAAGCCCCGAATAAGTAGCGCACAAAGATACTCTGTCTCGCTATCGCTTCAAGATTTTTTGAGGGTTGTTATGGACTCTAAGGTGCAAATTTCAATTTTTACAGCTAGACAAACCTAGATCTTAGGGGTTATGCTCACAAGAATTTTTCATGAACGATTCATCTTTTTATGAAATTTTGGTATATTTGTGGAAAGATGAACGTTCAAGGTATCCATTTGTCAAAGGCTATGATCGCAAAGTAACGAATGATTCACCGTAATCTTCTACCTGTTTGTTGCCATGACAAAGCTCCGTCATTAGTTGCTGCTGTAATCAAGTTGTTGCTGTTGCTGATTCATTCCAAAATCAAACAGCGGTTGGACGAAAGATCAGAAGACAGTTTTGTGGCAAAATAAACCATCATGGAACCCGAAAGCAACCTTGCTGCAGGCAAAGAAAATCCAGACAAAGATAAAAAAGCTGCCCGTGGAAGGTCCAAGAAACGGGTGACATCGAAAAAAGGCAAACCTCAGAAGAAACGACAGCCATTTGTAAGTATTTCACTGAAGACTTTTTAGGCCTACTAGTTCTAGTCCAAAACATTCTCGACATACGTCAGGTTCTTTGGTCATACGTGAATTAAACAAATTGAGGTGATCATATATACAGTATTTATCACAGTATTATTTGTCTTCACGTGCATGGACTTTATGGAAGTTGTACATTTATTTCTATTTCCAGTTATTATATTGATGAAAATTTCTTTCAATTCAACATTTCTTGAAAGAGACGCAAGAGACATGATTATTCCACATTCATCTATCATTATTTCCGTTTAAGGTACATTAGTGCTTATATTTTTGTTTATTTTTTATTGTTTACCTGCAAAATAATCTTCAATATTTTTTAGTTTGTAATGCTAGGCAAGGCTCAAGAGCCTATAGCGAAGCCCTAACAAGGGAAAGGGAGGAGGGATTAAGAAAAGAGAAAAAGATGATGCTTATTTTTGTTTTGAATAAAAACAGGCTGTAAGTATCTGGGAAGCAGAAAATGGTAGAGCATTCCAAAGTTAATATGATCTAGGGAGGAAGGAAGAGTTTTCGAGCATTGGAAAAAATGTATGATATCTGTGATCTCTAGAGAGAGCAATGGCTTATAAAAAGTAGTCTTATCAGCGTCCGGCACAAATAGGATAGAGGCTGAAGAAACTTTGTGAGGCTGTTTGCTTGGTCCTTAAGGTGAATGGCCTGAGGTAAAAGGCAGATGCTAAAATAAGAGACGATTCACTTTCAACCCACTTTGCTCACAACAAGTCATGTAATTTAAATGAACATTTTTGTAGGTTATTGATATATGTTTAATTTGCTTTTAGTCCCATATTGCTTCTGGGATCCTCCCATCTGCTGCTATTGCCTCTGCAAGTCCTAATGTTTTGAAGTATGTTGGGAAGAACAGATCACCATCTCCATTAGCAAGAGCTGTATTCTTTGCTAGTAAAATTGGCCATGCTATTGCAGCAGGACCCAAATTGGACAGGTCTCTCTCTGTCCAGGAGCTGCACACTCAGTCAACTTCAGCAGGGCTTGCAGAGTCAAAGAATCTCTCTAAGTCTCATCCAGGACCATCTAGTTTTCGAGATGAGGAAGTTGATTTTGCTGATGGTGCCCATTATGAATCGGTCAGAGAATTCAAGTCCAAAACACACATAAAAGATATTGTTAGGAGTCCAGTTGCTGGGAGACCACCCATGCCAATCCCAGATGAAGGGGATTTTGAAGAAAATACACATGTACCAGATGGTCTCTATTCTAAAGTTGCCAAACAGGGAACCAAAGTAGAAAAGGTTGGTTCTTATGTGACAAATTTTAGATGTTTTTGTTTCATTACAATATCAACAAGGAACTACATTGATAAAATATGAGTTGTTAGTGGAATGAAAGATTTAATTAGTGTCAATATGCCATTATGATGAAATTTGATTAAAAATTATTGCCACAGAAAATAGGTGTGATAAACCATAGAGGGCATTTGTGAATCCCTCTTATGGTTATCTTGCCTAAAATAGATCCAAAAATGATAATGTTAATCGTTATTTGAGTGTTTTCAAAGAGCAATTTTTGCTAACGATAACTGTCTGTCAAGCTTACTTGTGGTGAATCTGTGTTTCTTGTCAATAGAGCTGTTGCAAGCTACTGTTATTGTAATGGGCTTTAGTTTGCCTGGCAGGAGGCAGGAACTTGAAAAGATTCTATTTATTTTGTAGTTTTGAATTTTAAACATTTCAAGACTTGCTACTCCATGACTCAGTGACCAAATACAATTCTGGCAATCATATGTTATTAACAAGTTATATTGACAGATTATAATTGACATATGATTGACAATTCAATTAAAATATAAAAACTAAACAAGGTTAATGGAAACAAGGCTCACTCTTTTTCTTGGTTAGATTCTGGATTGATATTGGATTTACAGAAATCAGTTATGCGCTGTTTTTTGTAAGAAAAATTCATTCAAAAATCTAGGAGTAAGTATGCGGAAACAATATTGCCATAAAGTGGTGTGTATCCCCTTTGGTAGGGATTATTTTCAGGAATTTTTATCGCTGCATATTTTCAAAAGTTTTGAAATTTTGGGTGTTGCATTTTGAAAATTTTTGTGACTACACCTGTCGAACTAACTGTATAAGAAATTATGGAACTACACCAGCTCTCGTTCGAGCTTTATGAGAGATTTCAATCAGGAAAAGTGGTCTAGGTTTGAACAAGTCTTCGAGAACAAAGATCTTAAAGGAGAAGATGAAGAACAAAACAAACTCGATAGCTTCTAGATACTGAATTCGATAAAAGTTTAGATTTCATAGATTATGCATGATAATTGTTACTGTTATGTTCTCCGTTTATTATTGTTATGCTCTTTGTTAAGCTCTATGTGTCTACTGGTAATTGTACTTTTTCACTACCAAATCTCTTTTTTTGGTTTTATCACTGCACAAAATTGAAGTTTATCAAGCCCTGCCCTTTGATATGCTTTGATTGTGCAGATATTTACCAACATTCTGCATTCTCTTTAAGCTACAGAAAATGAGAGACCTCCAAGACGACAGTGATGAATTGACATTTGTCAGTGAGATGGATGAGGACACACCCTCAAAATCGTTTGTCAAGAGAGCCAAAGTGAAGCAACACCCAGATTCTCAAAACGAAGATTCCAGCAGTGGCCCAAGCGATGGTGAAATATACCGCATTCCTTTTGATGCCATTAACAATGAAGCCTACTCTGGTGTGCAGTTCCAGACAATCGAGGAACTTGAAAATGAAAATTTCACCAAATCACGATCTACTGATGGCGTTGTTTCCCCTGCTAGTGTGCGAAGCAAAGGTAAAGTAAAAAAATTTTCAAGAAAAGATTTATTAACATTTATCAAGCTAGCTCAAACTAACATAAAGTTTGTTTTTGCAGTTGCTCAATTCTTCAATTCATTTTGCCCAAAGTGCCACTTTTTCTTTCCCCTGTCTTCATTCTGGAACATCATTTAGAATACACGTTGCCGGAAATTTTCTATCTGATTTTCCAGTCTTTTATGCCAATAATCACATGTTTCAGTTATTCTGTCTCAACTCTCCTAGCCTCTTCCCATGGTTCCACTGGTTTCCCGCAGTTACAAAGAGTCACGTCATTACAAAATGTGAACAGCGAGCAAGAGCAAAGACAGTCTCGACCGCAATCACCGCGTGAGATGGGAAGAGAGGCTGCACTACGTAGGCTGGAAGAACTAGGCTTTGATGCAATCAGCAAAGAATTTGGCATGTCTCTTAACTCGAGCTACAATAGTGGGGTTAACTATGAGAACGTTGAAGATCCGTTGTCTGTTAACGTCGTGGAAACGTCGCCCAGTGCTCTGCAGGAAGAACTCGAGCAAGCGTCTCCAATGCGTGCTGGTTCCAACGTTAATCAAATTCCAGAAGGAAAGGTAAGTGTTGCTGCAATGTCGAAAATGTTTGAGTCAAATCAGCGGATTGAGGGAACCGCGAGGCATATAGTGGAGGAGCCGCAAATCGGATTCTCAAGTGTTGTGCAAGATGAGTCGAGTCATGAAATGATGCTGGAAGAACTGGTAGATGAGAGTCATTTACGAGATGAGCAAGTTGCATCAGATCTGAGTGACCAACGCAAGGAGGCTTCTATATCCTGTGGATCAAGCCTGATTGCGAGGTCACCTAATAGCGATGAGGTCACACAGCGGTCGGTAAATCAGGAGAGCCGCGGAATATCTGATGTGAAGGTTGTCCCGGCAAAGGAACAAACGAGTAATGATCTGGAGCTTCAAAGACAGAACGATCTCTTACGGTCTGTTCTTAAAAACCAAGAAACCCTTAAGAAAAAGGTTGACGATATGTACCTACAGCCTGGAACGAGGCAAAGTCCACAAGGAGGTTTATCCCTGGACACAAGTCGGAACGACCGGCAAATCAGTACTGGGATTCAAGTTTCGTCTAATCCACAACAAACGGATGCAGTGCCTGACAAAACTGATGTGACGCTTAGTGCACAGAAACAAATGCAAGATGTAATCAGAGAGAATCAAGACAAGATCCTCGCGACCATTGCAGCTTTAGGTAAGAAAAATGACATGAAAATCCCTTTTGAATTTTCAAAAGTCTCCTCAAATTTTCTTCTGCTTCTTTTTGAGAACGGTTGCTTGATCGGTACGAGGTTTACCAGGGAATTGTACACTTTGTACAACAGGCTAATCTTTTTAGCTCTCTTTTAAAAGATTCTTCCAAGAGGGTTACATAATTTAAAAACCTTTTAAAATTAAGTTTTTCTTGAGGCAGATTCAATGCACCCCTTTTGTATCGTGGAATCTTACAAAATGTTGAAAATGACAAACTACATCCTATATTACTTAACGATAATTTTTGTCAGGATCATTTTTCAAAACGACGGTTTAGAATACCACGCAGCATAAAGACCAAACGATATGTTCTTTGATTCAAAAAACAGTTTTTCAGGGATTAAAAATTGATTATTGCGTTGGTTTAATTCAAACGATTGTATGATATGTTCCTGCCTTTTTGTGCTCTTCCAAATTTTGCTTCACCAATGCTTACTTCATCTGATTTGTAAATGCACACTTAAAGAGAAACAGGTACAATTCGAAGTTTGTGTTTTTGCTCATACTATACTTTCTTTGAAGGAAACCAACCATTACAGAAAACTATATGGAAAAAAACTTAACACAAAATGAGTGTCTGGAACCAAGAAGGTTTCATTCTTTTTTAGACCACCGATTTAATAGTATGATTGTATGAAACTAAATTATGATCAGTGTTTCAAAAATAGCCTCATGTATTTCAAAACTTCGAAATTGCACAAAAAGCGGCAACATGGCATACTAAAGCACTTTTGTGTTAGGCATCGGATGAAACGTACTTGAGTATGCCATCCTGGTGCATTATTGTACGATTTTGAATAGGATATGACAACACTTAACTCTGCAAGCATCTTTTTATAGAAAAACAATTTGAGAATGTAACTACGGCCATTGCAACGGACAAAAAGGACAAAGAGATTCAGGACGAAAAGCTGATGTTGTTGCGCACTTTGATAACAGACGAGCAGAATAAGTACACCGAACAACAAAAGGTATTTTATGGTTATTCACATTAAGAATTTGCAAAGAAATGACTTCATTGACTTTGAGAAATACTTTTTGCTGCAATCAAAATTTTTATGATCAATTTTTATTAACAATTTCTTGGAAAACTTTTCTCATTGTCAAGCTTCCTCTGCTTCTATCTGGTTGGCAAATCATGATGTTGTCGATTTACGCAATCTTGAAATGATTTTATGTTGGATTTGAAATTAATTTTCCTGTGATTGAAAGCATATCAATTAAAAGTCCCGTTCCCCATGTACTATTTGGTTGTCGTATTGCAGAGTTTCAGAGATTCAATTCATAACAAGGATTAGATCATTTAATAATGTACTCATTCATTGCCTTATCGTTTGACCAGACTTCCGCTCCTTGAACTGTTTTTGTTATAAAGCTTAATTTTGTTACTGTTTATATTTGCTTTAATCTAAATGTGGTACAATGACATTATATTCTTGCCTTTCCTTCCATGCAGATACTTAACGAACATGAGCGAAAAATTCTTGCTACACAACAAATGGCCTCAGAAAAGCGAGCAACACGCCCTTCTTCCCGCTTTTCTAGCTCCCCTGTATCCCCTCGCAAATATCATGACGAGGCTCATTTAAAACGAGATTTCCACCAACAACCGGTTCAGTTTAAAATGCTGGAGGATCGATTAAAATCAGTTGAGGCTGAAAGATCTGCGCTTCTGGAGCTGAATTCATCACTACACGATGAAAACGATACTCTCAAGAGATTAGCCTTCAGTCAGAACAATGCTGGTAAGTCTCAATGGATTTGAATGTATTTCATATGCTTACGTCGTGCAACTAATTATTGATTTCCAACCACAGATTTTTCAGATTTCCAATCGTACTATATGTGTTTTTTGGTCGTATCATCAATCTTTTTTTATATCTAGATCTGTTTTCTTGTCTAATTGTACTCTTTTCAAGATATTTATTTGCTCAGAATTCATGGTCCATTTGTTTGTCATCAGTTGCAAATGCAATAGGATATTATTTTCTTCTACAATTTATTAAAAATAGGTTTAATGACGACAAAAATTTTAGCATTACATGCCATTAGTAAACAGTGCCTGTTGCGAATATAGAAAGGTCTCTCAAAAAGTTTTCCTTCGGGTTTGTTTCACTTCGGATTGGCTTCTCTCCGGATTGGTTTTTCCGGATTGTTTGCACTTCGACTTTGTTTTCCTGGTAAGTTTCAATTCCGATTAGTTTTCCCTTCAAAGTGGCTTCTCTTCAGATTGGTTTCACTTCCAATAGGTTTCACTTTTGATTGGTTGCACTTTGGAGTGGTTTCATTTGCAATAGGTTTCACTTCCGATTGGTTGTTACTTCCGATTGGTTTCACTTCCGATTGGTTGTTACTTCCGATTGGTTTCACTTCCGATTGGTTGTTACTTCTGATTGGTTTCACTTCCGATGTTATTGCAGTCTTCGTTTATAATTCATTTCTCTGTTGTTCACAGATACATCTGGAGCAATTTTCAAGAAACAAAATGCAGAACTTTCAGAAAGCAATAAAAATTTGAAATCTTTAAGTAAGCATTAATTACAGGCTTTATTAGTATTCAAATTTAGTGTTATAGTTTTGAGCAGTCTAAAGATATACTATCACAAAGTTAGCTGTCAATGCATTCTACTTTAATCATATCTTTCATTGTTTATTTGAGAAGATAAATTCTTAAAATAATGGCAACCCCCCTTGCTTCTTTTATTCAAAGAACAATTTTAATAATGATTAAGTCCAATGCGCCTGATCGTTTACCGCAAAAATGGAGGAGGGGGGGGGGTTGCCTCGATCATTGCTAGGCTTTCATTTCTTCTTCTTCTTTAAAGCTAGTAGAGATAAGGGTAGAAGGCTCGATTAAATACACCTAACAAATTAATTGCTAAAGAAGGGAAACAGTCAATTGCTGGGGTTGATAAATTGGGTGACGAATAAGAAATATATGCTATATCTTATCTGTTGCCATGTAAGTTCGTGGGATAATTATTATTAAGTTTAGGTTTTGGCTACAAAGTTAGAGTCTTTGTGGACTGTTAGAATTGTTATTCTGTGATCGTTGCCTTAAATGTTGTTCTTGTTTTCCAGTTAAGTTTAGGGACGATTGTTCTACTTAGCATTCATACAATTAAAAATGAAGTGGTTTTTTCAAAATATTTGATCAAGTATTATGTCAAAAGAATCTGATGTTCATTTTCTGATTTCTTGTTAGTTCATCGGCTAAACATCGAATTAAGTCGCTACCAAGCCAAATACAGACCGCCGCGAAGTGACGTAAGACAATTTTATACAAATTGTTTAGTCTGTTTTGGTGAAATGACAAAATGGTTTTTCAAGATTCTCCTACATCTCTCACTTGTTTGAGGTGTAATTCCTTCTTTATGTTGTTGTGCTTGTACTAACTCGTTAAAAACCATGTGACTGAACAAATAGAAACTGGAATCTACCTCAATGTTTACAGCAACCAGTTCTAATGTTTCATATATGATCCTTATGCGATTGCATGCACGGTTGTTTAAATTGTTGATGACGTGACGATGGCATGGACTTAGTGGTTTATTAATTTGACTGATTTACAATGCCTGCCAAAAGTACTTGGAACACCCACCAATTTACGCTGCATTTGATATCTTTCATTCCTTTCATGAAAAAAAATTGCTACTTCCGCCCCCTTCCCCCTCAAACAATGTTGATGATTTAGAGAAATATCATAAAAGAAGCGCAAAAGAAAGTGCTTCCGAAAATCCTAACCCGTTTGATAGTAAACCAACATTGTTCCGTGGGGGAGAGGGGGATGATTGGTTTTGACCTTGGAAATTGATGTCAGTGTTCCAAGACTTTTGGCAGGCATTGTAGATCAAGCTTCTTGTATATTAATTGGTTAAGACTGATCAACGAATCACTCAAAACATACTACTTGTACAGACACGCTGTCGTTAAGCTTCTCTTCATACTCCAAAAAAGATGGCGTGCCCAAATACACCGGGTCGTGTTTTTCGTGCTGCAATTCTATTGGAAGACCAGAGACTGATCACTGGAAGTTACGTTGCATTGATTTAAACCATCAACGACCAGTTGTAAGCAGTTGTCGCTGTGGTCACATGACGAAGAAGTGTTCACATTAAAAGCTGCTGTGGATGACTATTTACACATAGCTCAACGAACCTTAAAGGACTCATCAGCTACATCATAGTTTGAAAACTCTCATACGTAGGACAAAACATAGCCAATTAGCCACGTCTCCCCCTCCCCCCTTTATTTTTATCAATATCAGAGTCGATTGATTAGCCACCCCAGAACAGTCTGACATGTAGCATTTTGAAGTTCGGCCAATTCTTCATTATTTCTTTTTCTTTGCCGTCTTACATATTTTCAAGGCCGTTGTCACCCTTTATGTGCTGTTTTTTTGCTGGAATCTCGATTTTGAAAATGTTTTTCTCCTTGTAGGAAATTGAAGGACTCTCCCTTCCGCAAGAAGGTCCCATTCCAGAATGGCTGGTAAGATACTCAATATTTCTTCTAATCTTCTACCTGTTTATCAATACCCTTCTAGAGGTAGTAAGGTCAGACTGTTTTCCTATATAAACTTATTATCCTAGAAATACTAAGCAAAAACGGTCGCACTGCCACTGACAGGAGGAAGGTCCACGAAAAACAATAGAAGCTCCTATGATACACCCAAGCCACGCCCACTTTATATTGTTTGTGAGGAAGGTTTCCCTTTAAGGTGTTTTGTCTGGAGGAAGGTTAAAAACTTTTCTGGAGTCTGTTAGTTACATAATCTACCTGTTGGGACTATGATAGGACATTTGAGCTTATAAGCTCAATGGTGCCTGCTCTGAGTACTGGAGACCAATATGGACTACTTGATTTGATTATTATCGATTTTTATTCTAGGTGAATATCAAATACTTGTCACCCTTGATCATGGCTTATGATGACAGAATAAAGGATAAAAACGAGGTCATTTGTGCGTACGAGGTTTGTTGTCTTAACTGTTTGTTTTTCCTTCTACATAGAGACTAGATATCTTTTATTAACATGCAATTTTCAATTAACATTTTGATTTCCTTAATCGATGTTATTCTGAAGAAGAAATTGTTCAATGTTCGAGTCAATTTTTGTAGCAGATTCCAATTTCTAATAAAATCTTGTCTTTTTATTAGGATCATTTGGGCTCTTTTAAAACCAGGATGCAAGAAATTGTTAAAGAAAATCAAACACTTCACATGGTAAATATTTGTTGTTTTTTATTTTATTGTTAATTGTTTCGTTTTTGATTGACATTTTCTTTTTCTTCTATTTGTTTTTGTTATACCGTAAGTGACAAATTCAACGCCCAGTCAGGCACCGCGGGGCGTTGAGAAAAGTGGGGGGTCTAAAAAATTGGGGAGTGGGGGTTAAAACCGTATAAAAAGAGGCTTTTCTGGTAGTTTGATACTTAATATTTGGCATTTTTTGCAAAAAGTGGGGGGGCTGAAGCCCCCTAGATCCCCCTGCTCCGCGGTGACTGCCAGTCCGAATTAGCGCCCATCCTTAGGCTAAAAGGTTTTAATAATTGCCCATAATCGAGAAATTCAATGAATACTCAAACAAGGTGACATCATTGTATTGAGAAACTGGATTAGCTTTTATACATTTCACAGATACAGAGAAACTTAAGGATAGTGTTAGTTCCATTTTTATTCAATATGACAGAACTGCGCGAGTTTTTTTAAATTTGGGAATATCATTCGTTTTAATGATACTGATAATGCTGTTTATATGATACATTTATGATCTAAACATTGAGGTTTTTTCTTTGTTAGACTTATTTTCTGCATCAACAATCAAAGGATTTGCCAATGTGATTTGTAAACTGATTCCTTGAATCCTGCATATTTTTCTGACCAGTTTTTCGCTGTAAGCATAATAGCCCACTATTTTTGTCATTTTCCGTCAGTTGATAATCCGTATACCAACCGATACTTTTTCATTTCATTTATGGAGGGATACTTTTTTCTAGATGGCTAGCGAAAAGTCAGACCAGAGTGATGCCGTGGCGGTTGATGAATGGTTTGTGTTTGCTCATATTGAATTGAAATAAGCATTTCAGGCTTTGGGTTTTAACTTTAAATAATCAAAGCTTGTAAGAGATTCTAAAATATTTCACGTTATCAGTGGCGTAGCTTGGCCTTTCAGAACAGGGGACCGAGTGTCATCAAGAGTGAAATTTACCGACGCAGATTTACATAAAGAAAACTGCAGGTGCTCATCTACCGATAGGAGATTTACTGATCAATTAAAGATTTTTTGAATCAGCTGAATATTTATTTACCGATAGATTCATGAAGAATTGGGGGAGCCACACCTCTAATACCCCCGCTAGCTACGCCCCTGTTCATTGGCTGCACCCCTGGCTGCTTTTGCGGAAATCATATTCCATTCTTTCAACTTTTCCAGCGCATTTATTAATGAGAAGCTTCAGCTAGATGCAATGTTGCGTTTTTACCCCACTTTTTATAGTTAAATAGACTTTATGTTGCCGCTGTTGCAGGAATGTTTTGCAAGAGCAAGCGAAGTTGGTCGTGGACGAGAACGCCATCCTAATGCAAGAAATCGATTTAAAGGACAGAAGAATTTCCGAAATTCTAGATGATCATCAGCTAGAAAGTGAGTCCAATGGTTTTTTGGTTTTATTTGTGATGATTTCTAGTGCTTTATATTTGGAAATTTTGCATGGTCTTGCATGGAGTTAGAAAAAAAGAAAATAGTTTCAAATGCTTAAAGATCAAAAGAAATAGTTATAGAGAGTTGACCACGAAAGGGAATACAATAGATAACAATAGAGGTAATTAGTTATACGAAGTTAACTACAAAAGGGAATAGTTAACGGTAGTTTTTAAAAAGGGAAGCAACGCAATATATATTAATAAAACTAAATGGTTTGAAACAGTTGCAGCAGAGAGGTATTGTTAGTTAAATATATTGTTAATTATAATTTAAAATATTACAGTCTGTTTGAATTTTATAAGTATGTGGAGCCATTCATTGCTGTAATTAGATATTAGATCCGGCCTTGAGCGAGTTGCAGCGAAGCAAAACTGTTATTCATGTTTGTTACGACCGTGTAATAACATCTGATTGTCATTTTTGCGTTTTAATTGTTGGATGCATTCATATGTTTGGTTTGACTGACGAACTGACACGCGTGAAAATGGAGCTGCATGTGTGGCGTTTTATCATAGCCCTGAATATGTCAGAATTTATCATTTATTTCTTATTCTCTGCTTTTTTTAGCTTCACGTTTTACGAAACGAGTGCGTATTTTGGAAAATGAGAAACGAAACCTGCAAATGAAAATCACAGCCTTGCAAATTGATAACGAGGCATGGAAGAAAAGACATGACGAGGCTGTCTCTGAATCAGAAAAGAAAATTACTGAGGAAGAGGCGAAAAGAAGAATTGAACAAGTCCAGAGGTAGATGTTTGAAGAATCTACTCTGTTATTTAATGGATTGTTGTGGTCTTGAGAATCAGAAAGTTTATAGACGAGATTTGCATTTTCTTGAAAGTATTATCATTGCCATGTCAAAATATTATTTTGTCACAATATCTTTGTTCTCCATTTGCCACCTTGACAAAGGGAGTTCCTTGCCTGATTTGCAATGAAACATGTCCCCTTTTCAGATTTATATTGCTTACAGACAGTATCAAGAAATTTCAGTCGTCTATTTAGATGAACTGTTTGGTCGCTTTTCTTCCACCATCTCCACTTTTCATCTTTTTTTCAATAGCGCAAATTTCTCTATCAGGGACGGATGTACTGGGGGAATGTGGGTGCGCCCCCTCCCAATATTTTTGTGTTTTCTGTAAATTTTGCTTCAATTCGGTAAAATAAAATTTTGGTAGTCAGTAGTAACAAAGTGATGCAGAAAAAATGCTTTATTTATCTTCTTATCGTCTTTATCTTGAAGCTAAAAACTGAACTTTAAAACGGGAGTTCCTATCAGTTGCCAGTTACTTAAAGAGTCAGGCACAACACCCGATAGTTATTTTACACCCCCCCAATCCTTGCTGCTTTTATCCGTCCCTGGTCTTCATGGCTCACAAAGCATTGCCATTGTGCTAATTAGCTTGATCTTTGCTATTCTGGAGTTCAGAATCGCTTTCCTGTCTTTGTCAGACCTCTGGAACAAAAAATGGAATACATGGAAAGAAGCAAAGATGATTCCTCATTCAGATTTCAGGTGAAATTCTACTCTCTCTCTCTTGCTTTTTCCTCTTCTTTCCCGTGCTTCTGTTGAGTTTTATTTTACTAATTAGAATATTTTGTTGAGTTTTATTTTACTAATTTTTCTCGTGCTGTGTTATGCCAAAAGCGGGTGCTGTGAAGTACTCGTGGTAGCCAGTCGTTTTGCATCCGATTCAGCTGAAAATCTGAAGCCAGTGATAGACAATTTTGCTTGCCCTATCTCCATTGATGAGTTTTCTGACTAAATTAAAAACAGCCAGTGTATGCTTGCTACCAAGCTATTTCAACTGCTATTTGTTTATATTTCCGCCGAACTGATACGCAAATACGGAATGTTTTGCAACAACTGTTTTTAATTCATTTTCTTTTCTTTTCATAACAATTATAGGCATTAATGAAAGAGAAGCAAGAATTAGCTATCAAACTCACAGGTATGATGTATATGCTTTTGTTTTAGATTGTAACTATAAATTGTTAAATTGTTGATAGTTTTTTTGTTTTTCTTTCTTCACTGCAAATATCATACCCATTCAAAGTTGTTGTTTGATAAAGCCACCAAGCCAGAAAATGATATCCTTACATAAATCTATGTGTAGAATATTTGAGTTTGGAGTATGTAATCTTGGCCAGTGAAAACCTGAATTTCGCGAACGTATCAATGTTGTTTCGGCTTGCTTCATAAATATTAGAACCAAAACAAAATCATTGATATGGGAAATGCATGTACTAGTGTTGCCATTTCTCAGCAAATTCAGGATAGATTCAGCTATATTTTACTTGTATGAATAGGCTTTAGTGTTGTTTTAGATTGTATTAAAACACGACTTAAACCTTTCTAGGTATGAATATAATGCTTTATTCATAAATTTTTTAAGCACTTCCATCGCCAAAAGGTTTGCCCTATTTTTTTGCCCCACAATCTGCAATAGCTTTGCAATGCATTACTTTTCAATGACTGCTTTTAGATGCCAGTGCAACGGTTTCTCGACAACAGATGGAAATGGATTTGCTCTCGAAATCACTGAGGTAAGATCATTTTATAAAATAACATATTGCAAATTGGTATTTTTTGTATTTTTATTAATTTCCTTTCCTATGACGAATATATAACAACTTTAGTAAGTGACCCTTTGAAATCTAATGTCTTCTTCCTGATCCGTGTTAATTTATCTCTTCTTTATAATAAATGCTGTGTACATCTATGTGCAAGACGAGCCTGTGTTTTTCAGAAAAGCCGAAAAGAAGCTAGTTGTCATGGACAGAAAAATGGGAACAGTGAAAGAAAAAGAAATGATAGCGACCGAAACCCTGAGGCAGGTTCTGTCAGTGGTGAGTAAAGAGCTTTCATTTGATCATTTAGGAACTGTCTATTTATTGATGGAATATTAGGTAGCCCTTTTTTTAATGTGTTGGTGATAACTATTTAGATGTTATTTAGGTAAACATGTGTCATGAAATATGTAATGGTTGTTTCTGAAGCTCATTTTTTTATCAAGGTTTAAGCGTCTATGTGTTGAAAAATTTAGCTTTTATTCTGGTTACTTATTTTGCCCTAAATTTTAATCGGTCTTGAATCAGTTTAAAAAATGTTTTCTTGAATCGCCCCATAACTTTTTGCTTGAAATTTTTCCAATTTTTAGGCCGAGGAAAGCTCCAAAGAAAGAGACGTTTTTGCTAAACTGGTAGGCCTCTCTAATTCCAATAGATTGACTAAGTTTTCTTTTGGTTAAATCTGCCTATGAAGCTAAAAAGGAAAAGCAACCGTCTTAGCAAGACCATAACCAATGCTGAACACTAGATTCAACAGGAACTTCCTCTAACTAATTTAGAAATTCTTGTATTGAGAATTACTTTTTTGTTTCTAGAACATACTGTTCTAAGTTGCAACTCCTAATGTGATCATCACGTGACTGTATTGCAATTAAGTGTGATAGTTTTTGGCCTAGATTCAAACTTGTTTTTAAACGGAAAGTAAACATGTCACAAAGTCTCTTGCAACGAGACTTAATATAGACAGACTGATTTTGTAATATAAGTGAAACGAAGCAGAATTTTGACGCTAGAAATAAATGAAACTGCATATCCTAAAATGTTGACTGGCTGTTAGACACGGTGCCTCCTTGCTCTGGCAAATTATAATTTTACGTTCTTCTACTAAATCTTTAGATTTTATGCGATAGGTTAATCTTAACCAAACTGTCTTTTGTTTTTAGATTAAATCACAAAATAACGAAACTATAATCAGCTATAAACAAAAGATCGAGAATGAGAAAAGACTGGAACACCAGAGAAAAGAATTGGAGGTAGTTTTATGGAAAATTACCTATGAAAATATGACACTACAACATATTTATCTAGAGAATAGTGCACGAAAAGATCTAGGAATGTTTTTGCTTCGATATTTATAGCAAAGCACAAAAATAACAGTCAAACGCCCAATTCAGAGCATTCTTTGATGTGTTTTAAGAATTAACAATTTAAGAAAAATACTTTGATGTGATTTTCCTGTGTTCTTTGTATTTTAAGTTCGTGATTTCGAGGATCATTTAAGCGTTAGTTGCACTTAAAACAACTTTTAATGAAAGTTTATGTTTAGCAGTCTGTCATTAAGTGCTTGATACCATATAGGCAGATTTGTACACGCTGTTTGGTGTATAGAACAGGATGGTTCTACGTTTCCACTTATTTCAGGTTAGGATGAAAAAAAGTCAGCATTCAAGTGAAAACATTTACACACTCCAATTAGCGTAGCTTATCTAAATCAAGTCGATTCAAATCGAAGTTAGATCGAAAACCCAGATCTTAAAATCCCTTAATATGTATCATTGCATGCAATTGGGAATTATCCTTTGTTTTACATAATATTTTCCAAATAGAAGCACTGGAATCGCCCAAAAGCTCGATTTCACTAACCGAACCTCTAATTTTAAAATCGATTGAAAATGTTAAATGTTTCTAAATTGCGCCAGTGTGTTATAAATCATGAAATAAACAAGATTACATCAGTCTAATACCTGTTACCTTTATCTTTTAGAAGTACAAAGAATTAGTTAAGAGGAAGTCAGCCGAAGTTTTGGAAAGGTATTGTAAATTGTTAATTGTGCAGTTTATTATTAAAAATATTTTTGCAACAATTCTGTGCAACAGCTTTCCAAAGATGTTCTTTTTCAACGGATTTTGAAAAAAGTTACTCTTCCCCCACCTAATTAATGTTGACTCATTCTTAGAAGATTACCTTGACCATATTTCGGAAAAAAGGTTGAATATTCACCCTCTTTCACCAATCCTATCGTCACTTTTGTGTGAGATTTTTATATTAACCGCCAAGTTTTTCTTAATATCTTTTTTCTTTCTAAATTGTTTTAGAGTGAAGGAAAAGGACGAAGAGATTTTGAATTTAAAGAATAATTATGATCAAGAAATACATAATCTGAGACAAATTATTGCTAGCAGGCAAAATATTCTGGATTATGTACAAACAAACAAAAGGTATGTTTCTTGAGATTTCAAGTTGATGAAATATTTTATGGAAGAACTATTTATTCGTTAAAGAGCACCCAGAAGTACGTCTCTACAACGAAAAACTTTGGGATTTGGACATCAACAGGCTGTTTTTCTATGATTAATTGCTTCTCTTGTTTAAGAACCTGTTTTTAGCTGATAAACCATAATATTTTTACCTTTTAGACATTTTTACCTGAATCATATATTGTTACGAACTGCTTATGCTTAGCCACTTTCCCACGCATCAAAACTGAGCCACTTTTGCCACTTTGCCACTTTTGCCACTTTGCCACTTTTGCACCCTGCTTAGCCACTACTTTTGCCACTTTGCAACAAATGCTTAGCAACTTTCCCACGCATCAAAACTGAATATGCGCGAAAGGGATTTTATTACATGGTTATAATATGCCTGGTTATAATTGAGAGCATGAATTGGTAATTGTTTCCTAAATGATAGGAACCAGAATATGTTTATTTATTTACAACTATCTTCGCCACTCTGAAAAAACATTCCATTTCTTGCAGCGAATTTGAAAACGAAATTGACGAATTGTGGAAGTCGATAACAGAGGAAAACAAAGAGCTTAAAAAATCCTTAAATAATTAAGATTTATTATTTTAAAACGAATTTTGATTTTAATGTACATAATCTGTAAATAAACTTTGCAGTACGTAGAAAGCTAAGAATTGGGGTTAAAATAATAAATTTCGGTATTGTTTTTAAAATGTAAATAATATTTGGTAATTTAGCTGATATTAGCTGGTAATATATTCTAGTTTCTATCCATGTTTTGGAGATGTTTATGTTTTTTTAAATTTTTGTCTTTGAAAACCTGTATATCAAGTGCAACATCGTGAAGATGGAAATGGGCAATTAAATGCAAGTTAAAGCTTAAGGAAATTTTAGTAGAAAGCAAGCTTGAATTGTCAAGCATTAAAGGCACAGCTTCTAAATATTGCATAGATCAATTTAAGTTTATGAGACAATTTTTAGCATCTAGTTAATGGAAACTTCCGTTATTAGATATCTGTTTCTAAGCAAAAATGTTCTTAAACGACGCATTAAATGATTTTACGAATCGAAAATTTTTGAAACTTTAAAGATACGACGGTTATTGAGGTGACATAAGCCGTGGCTTGAAAATTTTGTAGTCTTGTTTAGTACGTCGCATGACCGTTGGCATCTTGGCTGTTTACACTCTCGAAATACATTTTGATAAACAGAATTGTCGATTTGCTGGATAAAGCGTTTGATTTTTTGGACAACTTCCAAGTTGGTGATCCATAGTTTTAACTGAAAGTTCTTCTTCTCAATCTCCCAAAGCTTTATGTTCCAGCTGGGGTAATAAGTGTTTTCCAAATATATAGAGCAGATTCTTCCTAACATTAAAATACCAACAGTGTATTGTATTTCTGCATCTCCGTGCTTTTTTTAAACAACGAGAAGGTACGTTGCTCTCTAGCCACTTCTCTGGAGTTTTCAGATCTATGTTAATTAGATTTTTAGCATCATTCAGTAAACATGAAACAGATATGTTATGTACTGCCAGTGTGGGAAATTATGATTTGAATTAAAAATAAAAGGGGACCAAGATATGATCCTTGTGTTGCATCAGCAATTATTCTTTAAATTTCAAAAGCTATGCATTTAATCCTGCATCGTTTTTTACGTTTAAACAAGAAGGTATTTCGAGAAAGAAGCTATTAGAGTTACCACTGCCGAATACCTTAGCAAAATTATTTTTATGACAGAGAATGACATGTTTAACATTATCCATGCCTTTTTAAAGTCAAGAAAAACTAGTCCTATTAGTTTTCTTAGACCCTGCACCTTGTACCACTTATCGGTATTTCGAGTAGGCATAATGGAGGCCAGATCGATCGCATGAGAATAAGTCATTTTCTGGCACCACTGACCGACTTGAAGTTTTTCAAAGAACAGGCAAGTGAGATTGATTTGCCTGCTTTATCTCCTTCTTTGAATATTACGGTAGCCTTGCTCATTTCCACAAGTCTGGGAACTAACTTGTTTCGAATTTGCAAGCCTATAGCCTTGAGAAAAAGAAGTATTTCAGCTTATCAGTTGTTTCTAAAAATGTTAAGCCTAATAGCCTGGAAAAAAGTGGAAATTCAATGCGTAGAGTAATTTCTAAAGATCAAAAGCACAAAGCTTTCAGAAATTTGTTAGTGTTAATTCATAGTAGTTTATAGAAAATGTTAGCCCGTACAGTCAAAAAGTCTATAGTTCAAAAACATAGCATTTTCTAAAAATCGCAAGTCTATATAGTCTTGACAAATGTTTTAATTTAAAGCAATTAGCAAATTCTCAATATTGTAAGAATATGGTCTTGATTCATTGGGAATTTCAAAATGCCAATATTTATCATATTTATCATAATCATAAACTCCAGATTCCTCTCCCAGCAAACCAGCTCTTCTTAATTCGAACATTTCTTTAAAATAACAAAGAAAACGGGTAGTCAAAAAAATTGTGATGTGAAATTTGGAATTATTAAAAGAATGGTTTGTTGAAAACATCTGTTCTACAAAACAAAAAATCACTACTAACAGAACACAACACTAGCTAAACTTATTTATATACATACTAAGCCTACATCAATATAATAGCGTCATTTTCTAAAATATCTTTCTTCATCGTGATAATGATTTATGGCTGACAAGCAATATTGCTCCTAGCAGATAAATTTACGCAAAACTCTAAAAAAAATCGCTGAATAGGTGAAGATTGGTAAATTAAAAATATTTTTTCATTACCATTATCAAATTTGAAATGAAATTTCTTAGACAAACTGAATCAGAAATAAAAGAATAAGGTACTTTTGGAAGGCAAATCATAATTTATTAGAAGTTTACATATATTGGGATAGCCTCTTTTTCTCTAACATTGCAGTAAAAGTTTATTCCTTAATTTTGCAAATCTATGACAAGAAAAAAGGGATAACGAACCGTTTCTTGTTATGGACCTAGCTCATCTTATTATTTATTTAAGAGCTTAAAGATCATACTAAACAAAATTCATTTTTTGGCTTAATGTACCATGCTATTCAGCATAAAACTTTCGCTGGGTATTACTAAAAAACAGGATCATATAAGTGCAACTAATGTAGCATAATTGCATGTGTCAGAACATTACAAAGATTGAATATTCAATTACTGGAATACTTTACATTAGAAGACCTTTGACAAGCTCATTAATTGTCATGTCATCAGCTTCTTCTGCTGGGTCAAACAGAGTCAATTCGAGGCTTTTATTATCAACAAACGAGTACGAGGCTGGGTAAGTCAGTTCAGAGCTTTTGATTTTAGCATAGAAACTTTGATTAAATACCAAATCACCAAATCTTTTACATGCTGTCTTCGGCCATTTATCGGCTGGTGGGCGAGGAAGATCTAAGACAAAAGCAAGTGTAAAAATCAGACTTAAAGGTAACAGAACTCCAGACAAAAAAACCGATATTGTATTTATATTTTTCTCATAAGAAACAGTTTCAGTTTCAAGACGAAACGTTAAAAAAAATTTTGACCTAGAACATATTATTTTCACAAAAATTTTTAACAGTCCAAGAAAATATCAAATTAAAATAGTACAGCACATTCTAGATAATTTATCTTTGGAAATAACTGGAAATAATCGAAATGTCAAGACTTTACTCGAAAATGAAAATTATTAAAAACAAACCTGCTAAGGACCCTCTGATGGCCTGAAAAGGCAAGGAGAGGAACGAATCATGCAGAGGTCTGATGTCAGTAATCGGGACAAGTGTCATCTTTCCCACATCCGGTAACAAAACACCAACTAGATCCTATCAGAAAAAAAGAAATTGTAACGGCGTCAGAAGAAATGAAGAAAAACAACAACGAAGATTGGTACGCCTGACAGGAAGATGAGACAAAATTTTATTTTAATTTTCTTTGTTTTCTTTTAAAAAATTCTGCATTTTCTTTTGATCTGCGTTCTGCAGTTCATTCGTCGTTGCAAGCCTCTGAGGAGGAGCTCACAAACAATTTTAGCTTTTTCAACGTAATGACTTTGTGTTAAAATGTTTAAAAGGGATTAATCTTGAATAGTAATTGTAGTTAAATCACAATCTCAAATTATTAACAATTTGCCCCAAAAACGGTTGCCAAGAAATGAAATATTACTTAGTGCCTGATAGTGGCTAACTATGTAGAAAAAACCTTATTCCAAGAAGTGTGCTTGCTAGGTGCACCAGCCCTTGTACTGCCTGGAGAATACCGATTTTTAAGGTCGGTGTCACTACTGGGAACATTTTCCCGACTGACGCACCTGCCCATAAGACGAAAAGGTCTTTGAACATTGCTGCAGCGTCAAACAACCGTTTGCAGCATGCATAGAACTTGCAGAGGGGGCGTAGCACTCGTGCATCCCTTATAAACCTACAAGTGTCCCGGATGTCCTAGGATAGCCTGCACGTGACAGAAAGTGAAAGCGAGGTTAAATGATAGCATCAAAGGGGTGATTCACTGTTTAAAACAGGGTTCTAAACATCATATATAAATTTCTCATTACAATTTCTGTCAACACGAACCTCCACTTCATCAATCGTGCGAATGATTCCTCTGTACCAAGTTTCCTCTGCTTGCACCAAAACCGCACACACATCTCCTTCGCAGCAGTCATCAAAAGAGTTGTCTGAGTCCTACGGCGAAATAGAAGCTCTCAATTGCAGTGCAGACTTAAGGTAAACTGCAAAATTGTGGCGATGAAACGAAGATAGTTTCAAGTCCTGCTGGACTCATTCCTTTTACGCGTAAAAAGTAGAACAGGAACCGTAACGAATTATTTCGTATCAAGATGGCTGAAAAATTTTTGGCTTTCGATAAAACTTACTTACAATCAAAATGCTTTTGTAATTATTCTGCCAAGCATAAATTTTAAAAAAAAATAGAAGATTATCTTGATAAACGAAATCAGTTCCCAGGTGTAACAGCATGTCCCCTTTGGGCAATTTCAACAATAAAATCTTTTTTTCCTGATTAAGAATTCTAGATGGAAATGTCTTCTAAATGCCTCGGGGGAAATACTTTCTAAGTGCACGCAGAATTAAACTTTACTCTTAAAGCAAACAGAAATTACAAACACACAAAATGGGAATTTCGTCACTCTGCCCAAAGCAGATTGAGATGGTGCCGGAAATTGTTGCGAAAGAAAAATCGTACCTTGTAGTGTTCAAGCAATCTTTCCATCGTGTTAGTAAGAAGTGATAAATTGTCATGGAGCACAAACTAAAATACAAAAGCAAATTTATAAAATACGCCAGAGTTTGTGAAGTCAAGCAAGGTTCGAGAATGCAAAGGTCCTAAATCAAGCATGCAGTACAAGCATGGCCTTTTAAAAACTCCCAAACCATAAAGGTACCGAATAAAAATGTGCTCTTAAGCATAGAAATAACTCCACTTATAGTCAGCCCGGATGACGTCAAACTGCAATTAATTCAAACTTCTCAATAAAGACCCGTTTACAGTCATACTTCAATAACAGTTAAGGCAACATTTGGTGTGGCTACAGTGGGGGTATACTGTGTGAGAAGATTGTGACTTTCTGGAGATGAAAGCATAATGGCTTTTTCTTCAAAATACACACCAGTGACCGCATTTGGGTCAAAGTCAATGGTAGAGCCAAGCGAAAAATACTCACATGAAACTTTGACGGGCTTTGGACATTGGTAACATAAATAACAATCCAATGTTCTTTGATTTCCAAAGGTGGAACGGTCGCGTTTCGAACTGAAAGCACCAATTTATCTTTGGTAGATTCAGATGAGGCACTCGAATGGGATATCTGACTTGAGATGGACCTTTTTTGAACACCAGACGCCCTGTCCAGATTCAAGTCGGATGGGTGGTCAGTCGAACCTTCCACAACAGAAGGAGCCTTGATTTCTTTGTGGGGTTCTACCTGCCCTTTTTTATCTGTAACAGCTGCCGGTAAATGGGCATTTCTGTTTGGAACAAAAAATTATGCTTAAACTTCTTCTACAAGATTTTTCTACAGCAACGGCTTTAGATGAGATTACGTGGTCACAAAGATTTATGTCCCTACGAAAAGATTCAATTTCAAATATTAGAAAAATGCTGAAATAATTGATATATAACATTTATTGTTGCACGATGGGATAATAGAATTGAGATCAAGGGATAAGCGTTTGCAAGTAGGGCGAAAAAAGCTACAATTTTTTTCTCAAATCGCTGTCGAAAATTGCAGACCATGAATATGATAGAGGCGAACAGAAGCCATGAGAAAGTCGTGTCATTTTTAACAGCCTTTCGACAGTTAGCTGGAAAAAAGGATTGAAAAACGAGTAAGTGATACAAATACAACTTGAAGGTTTTTTTAGCGGTAAATCAGTGGTGAGCAAGTTTCACGGTTGTTTCTTTAGTTTTTTAAGGGCAAGACTAAAAATCTAGAAAACTTTTCAACGATATATCAAAAGATGGCATGAAGTAAGAGAGAAAAAAATACAGGCTTTATGAAATAGGTTAGGTGAAATCTCCATTATCTGTGGAACCAGAAAAACTGTACATTGAAAGAAGGTGTCTGCTGTCCGGACGTTTAACTGCGGATAAGAAATTCTAGGCCTGTTTTTTGGGGGTAGAGACTTGACTGTAGGATTAGGCTAACCTTAAAGATGCACAGATCTCAGTGATGTCGTCAGCAATCGATGTAAATTTTGAGGTATCAATCGGGTCCGCTTGCAAAATTTGAATCAAAGGAGCAGTACTGTCGTCAGCTTCCTTCACCGACTATAAAAGAAGGAAATTTGAAAATTATGCAACTATGGTACGCGGGGGGGGGGGCACCCGAAAGTGTAGATCCAAGGGATCAGGTTCATAGAAAGTAAACGATTGTGCAAAGGTTTTAGAGGTGACGTTTCTGGGGAATTTCATGAAATTTGAACGTCAAGATCAGTAAATTAAAAAAACAAACGCTTAATCCTGAATCATGAACAACTCAATCATATCTTCTATCCTTCAGCTGAGAATTCGCATGTTATTTTTCTTCTTGTATGCAAAAAACATTGAAAGCGCTCAAACAGAAGGGTAGTCAACATTCAGGGAATAAGCCTGTGCCGGGGGAGGGGGGATCTGTCAAAAAATGCGCGAGTCTGTATAAGGGGAGAAGGGGTCAGGCAACTGAAACTTTTGGGGGTAGGTAATTTGTTAAGGGGAGAAGGGGTCAGGCAACCGAAACTTTTGGAGGTAGGTAATTTGTTAGGGGGAGAAGGGGTCAGGCAACTGAAACTTTTAGGGGTAGGTAATTTGTTAGGGGGAGAAGGGGCCAGGCAACTGAAACTTTAGGGGGTAGGTAACTTGTTCTGTACATATATAGCATTAATAATAAATTCATTGTAAGAATTTAGCAAGTCTGGTGATAACAAATTTTGTAGTTGGATGAATACATTTATAAACTCCTTCAATTAGGAGTTTATCTCCTGCAAATCCTCGAATTAGCCCCCTGGGGTTTATTTACTTTTGATATAAATTAAGAAGACATTATTAAAAGCCCTTCTATATTTTAGCAGGAATTTCTTTATAAACCTTTAATCAATTATTACCAATTATTATCAGATGCCAAAAATCAGCAGATCGAGAGGGGGTCGATTCGAGGATTTATGGTAGCAGTGGGGGCTTATTCGAGGGGGGCTCATTCGAGGGGGAGGCTTATTGACAATTTGTAGTTCTAGGGTGGGGGCTTACTCGAAGAGGGGGATTTTTTGAGAAGGGGGAAATTTCAGGATTTACGGTAATATGCACTGAAAAAGGCTAACATGATTTTGCGAAAAAAAAACGAAAGAAAACGAATGCAAATCACACACATCTACACAACAATAACAACAACAAAAATAACATAAGAATATTCACCTTGATAACGACAGTTCTCGTTTTCAAAGATGCCAGCAGCCGCGAGGCCAATCCATTCTTCCACAGATCCTAGCCAGAACAACATCAAAATTAAAGAACAAATCAACTTATAATATTTGAAGGAGGTAGACCTAAGAGCTGGAGCATAAATACAAGTTTATATATTGGTTGATGTATGCTAAATGATTGGCAAAAAGAATGAACAATCGAACACAAATTAACAGCCATCCCCAGTTGATGAAATGATTTTAACAATGCAAACACATTTAGATCACGGAAATATCAAAGAATTAATAAACGGCTTGAATTATAATATCGATAATGAAAAATGCCTATAATATAATAACAATAAAAGCCACTTTCTTTGTAAATTCAAGTTAATTTCAGTGATGATTGAAAATACAGAGGTTATTAACCCCTTAAGTCGTACCTTGGAAACCGTGGACTTTCACTAAATCGGATGCTTGAAAGAGCTTTTTTATCTTAGAAGCAAACAGCACGACTCACCTGAGCTTCGTCTGGACAATCCGCAAGCTTACACTTGATCGTCTAAAATCACAAAAAAGTGAATAGATTAACAAAAATATATTACAGTGCAAATACATTTGTTAGGATACAAACAAGACTACTGCGAAGAATCTTGGAGGATTGTCTCACATTGCTCACTGAGATACCAAGAGCAGGAAAATTTTCATAGCGAACAATCTTTGGCATAAATACTTAAAGAAATAACTCTAGCAGGGTGTTAAATGTTGAGTTCTCATCTTTCAACGTAAAAAACATATTTGTCAACAAAAGTAAATAAAAACTAAGAACAAAAACAAAACAAGTTGTGCACCCGCCCTTAATGCTAGCCTCGTTCATTCCAATAACCTGGCGAAATGAAATTGGATACCTTTGCTTAAGTTAAATGGCAAAACTAGTACATCCATCAAATTAAAGGTTTCGCTTTGAATATAACAATCAACTTCGCTGCCTCCTTCTTAGTTCATATAGTGATTAACCAAAATACTTTTAATCCACAAACAATGTTTCATATTTTTGTGCTTGTGTTGCAGATATTGTGACAATCTAAAGTTTAAATTATAAGAGATTTGAAAACGAAAATTGTTTAGGGTGAAACGAATCACAATCAGTCAATATTAACGTTCAAATTCCCTTATTAATATTTCAATTCTCAAATCTCCTTTTTATTGCTAGTATTTTGAAAAATTACATGTTGAGTTGAGTATAATTAGCCTAATTAAACAATATATAATCACGTTTAATATGTGACAGGGTACGTCCGTTTTTGGTGTTCCTTGGGCTTTTGTTTTTTTGGCACAGATTCCATGATCGAGGGATTTGTGCTCACAGTAGCAGTGTGTTATTCGTTTGAGGTACCAAAATCTATCTTATACCAGCAAAAAGTGCAACATAAGGTGTCACATAAACATAAGGTGTCGCATAACTATAAGGTGTCACATAAACATAAGGTGTCGCATAAACATAAAGGTGTCGCATAAACATAAGGTGTCGCATAAACATAAGGTGTCGCACAAAAATAAGGTGTTTCTAACAACCAGAATCTCGAGAATCACGAGACGCATACGTTTTAAGTTGCGTTGACACGTTTACCTGTGCAGGGTGCGTTCTCATCTCGTTAAGCTTTTCTGGTATCTCCCGTAAGGCCATGACACTGACAACATCTCTGGTGCCGTAATCGATAAACTCGATCTCTGCCTGGAATGAACAAGACATATCCTTTTTAAAGCGTTGCTATCGATGGTTTGTACACAAATCAATCTCCGTGGCAATTAATTTCCCTTTGAAAAATACCAAAATCCTGCTTCTAACAAAGCCCCTATCCCCCCCCCCCCCTAAATTGTAACTTCCTCTACGAAGATCACTTTCAGGCAAAAGTACGTTTTCATCATTCTACAGGAAAAAATAACAAAATATTTCTTATGATTTAAGAAATTTTTCCCGTCACTCCCCAAATATTGCAATGTTGTTTTAGGCCAGGCGTTCCTGCTTTTAAATCTGCCGTTAAAGATGTTAAGTAGCGTTCCCACAATATTACTTCTTTACAAGAGTCGTTAGCTACCATGCCATTTTTGTTCAAATACATCTTGCTACCTTTGTAAAAACTTAGGCCCTGTCGCCATTTTCACATAAATAAGCATGCTTATTGTATTGCAAATCAAGTCCCAGGCTATTAACGACCCTCCCCCCTTACTCTTCGTTGTATCTGCCCCCACCTGAAAAATCCAGCCTCGAATGATTTATAGATCTACCAAAATTAGATTCTTCTTTGCAGTGGTTCTTGCTCATCCTTTGTTGGCTGTTAGTGAATTAAATAATCTTTTCTTTCTTGTGATCGGAAGTTGACGAAAAGAGCCTTGTTCACGACAGTAAAGTGTAGCTTTGTCAAGTCAACTGTAGGATCTATATACACGCAGTGAAATGAGCCCCCCCCCCTCCCCCTCATAAGTTTTGCACGACTAAACGTAAGTAAGGAGGCCAACGAGACAAAGCGAATACCTTCTTTTCTGCGGCCATTACACATTTTATGATAGCTCTACACCAAGTACTATCTTCTTTGAGCTTGGTGCAAACAATCTTCTCTGTTTCGGGACTCTTTACAAAATCAGCCGCTTTTGATCCCTGGATAATGACGAGAAAAAGAAAAAACCTTACTATATTTTTATTGCATATAATATTCACCCAACTTAGTAAATAAATATGAAACCATTTAACATGCTCAGCTCCTAAAAGAAATTAGATTAGAAACGTGGACAAATTAGATTAGAAACTTCAATAAAACGAAATTGAGCACATTGAAGCCGAAATTAAAATCTAAGGAATCTCGAAACTTTATAGGGAATCTAACAGCTTTGGTTTTATTTTTTAGCTCATTCCACGATGTTCCTCTACTTAGGGACATTTTGAGTTTTATTTCCATAGATTTTAAAGTTCAGTTTGTACATTTTGACACTTTCTGATAACTTTACTGTAATTACTTTATCCAACATAAAATGCTGCGAATCAAAGCAAGCATGCCGAAACCATATGGAAAATCACGTGGCAAAATCACGTGGAAAAATCACGTGGTAAATCACATGGTTAAATCACCTTCGAGAAGTAGTCTTGCAATTCTTCATTTAATGCGTCTAACTGCTGGACACCTGGTCCCACCAGACAAACATTGAAAAGACCAGATTCAGAAACGTTTGAAACAAAACCATCAGCGATTTCACCAGCCTAAAACAAAAATCACAGATATATAAAAAAAACTTATGAAATAGTTTCTGACGATCGGAGAAATTTAGCCCAGCTTTAAATGTATTTTGTGGTCTCGTCAAACAAACTAGAAAATTACAAACAGAAAAAATATTGTCGCCAAACTGGTATTAAACCTTTTTGTGTTTTAAAAACCATTAAACCAAACGCACTCTTCGCTGCTGTCAATTTTTTGCCGGTGACGTCATCAATTCTCTTCGGGGTATTTGCCAGCCCTACTATAAATACAAAGCATATCTTGTGCTCAAGACATCGAGAAACCCTTTCCTGACTGGCATCCTTTGCGGTCACACAATTCTCTTTTTACCACAGCTTGGAGGTGTAAAGATTTTTTCCGACACCCAGAACACAAAGTTACAAAATCACTATATCAACATTCGGGTTTCACGAGAAGGGACCAAGTTTGATCTCTTAATAATCTGATAATAATTTAACGTGGTAATTTGCACTGAGCTATGGGAATTACGCCATGGAGAGCGAACAATCAGACAACGACGAAGGGAAGGCGAGGGGAAAGAAGCAAGTTAACAAAATCAAACACATTAACAAATCTGAAAAAAAACTCAGATAACAAACGGATAAAATCATAACAAAACAAGCCGACAAATCTAAAAAAAAACTGAAAAATCTGTCTGGAATCGAAAGATCCTCACAGACAATCAAAATGCTATACTTAAAAATGTGACAAAAAGAATGCTTGGCAAACCAAACATGATTTATGATAAATGATACAATCAAAGTAGCAAGCTCTTAGAGTTGCTTGCATGATATTACCTATACTATCAAGATCTGATGAGAAAAAGAAGCGGAAGCATTGAAGTCTAAGAAAACAATATAAAAAGATGGAAGCAAGATCTGTTGAGTTTTTCTAGAAATTATGGAACCTTTTTTTACATATATACAGATTCTCTGATTGCCATTATCAATGGAATTTGCACATGCTTCATGATAAAAATATCGTGACTACCGTATTTCCTCTAATAAACGCGCTTATTATTTGAAAGCTATGAACTTTTTTATGTCATAGAGACGAGGACTTTGACGGAGACAGTGACATTCCTTGACATTTACATAACGTGAACACATTTTTTGTGAGCTTTAAAACATTTTTCACAAAATCTTTATTACATGTCTTTGAGGAAATAAAGCATTGTTTAAAGTCTGTTTTATCGCACTTTGTCTTATCACTTTTCAACTGACACATTTTCATTTTTTATTATACGCCGCCCTCTGATAAACGCCGCCCTCTGATAAACGCCACCCGCTATCAAACGCCGCATCCAAAACTTGGATTTTGTAATAAACACAGCAGCATTCTATAGAGAAAATAAGATAACTAATTTTGCGCTATAAACTTACATCAGGAAGAAATTGTTGGAAAACTTCCTCGTCTTTGAAGTTTAAGTCAGTGGCAATTTTGTCATTGATGCTGACCTCACTGCCCGAGCTTGTGTCAAACAATTCCACTAGTGCGACATCTTGATCTCTGCGTAATAAATGAATCCGGCAAAGTCAGCTACGTCGAATTTCAGCAATTTAGCAACACCGTTAAGAAGCCTAAGGATTATTTCTAAGTTCTATTACATCACACAAAAGATCATTCCAAAAGGTTCGTCAAGATGTTGTTGAGGAATTACAGTTCTCCTTACATATGCATTTAAGTTTTAAGATGAAATCTAAATCAACATTTCAAAGATAGAACAACCCTTAAACGCCAGAATAAAACTAAGAGTTTAAATTTCCAACCTATCAATTACAACGGCAACACATTCTTTTCCCAAGATGGCATCGCAAAGAGCTTGGATGTGCTTTGGGTTGTCACTTTCTGGGAGATTTACTAGAGTCAACTCGATTGCCTAGTGAAAAGAATATTTGCTGCAATATGATGCAATATAATAAAATATATTATAAAAGAAAAGAAAATGATATTTATGCAATAAAATTTTACATCAAAAAATTTTCTATGAGAAAATATAATATGGTATATTATGATATGTTATGATAAAATAGATCATAATATAATATACATATACAATACAAAGAGCATAAAACGATAAAATATAATATAATATAATATAATATAATAGAATAAAATATAAAAAAATAAAATATAATCATATAACATCTACAATTGTAAATGACATATAGAATACTGTCGCTGAAAAATATTAAATAAAATATCATGTTACATATTACATAAAAATACAGTTAATTTGCACTCTACCTTAAAATTTTAATACGAAACACTTCTGCAAATCACATTTTGTACACTTACTCTCTAAATTATGGCACCAACCTGCTCAATCATCATATATCCACTCCTTTTATTTGAAAATGAAAAGGTTATCATAACAAAAACAAGCTCAAGCTCATGCAGATTTCATCATTCATCGTGGAAATAACTCATACCTGTAATGGCAGAATCTTAAACTGTGGCGGTAATTTCTTGATAAATGAAGTCTGCACTTTGCCGCTGTCGCCGCGGTCGACAAAATAAATCTCGGCCGAGTCTTCCCAGACCTCTGTAACCTTCACTCGATACCAGGCCTCTTCGAAAAATGCGGCATAAACACATCCAACTTCAATTTGAAACTTTTCATCTGGATTGTAAGTTCAATTAGAATAAAACTGACAACCGGCAGCATTGAAGTTTATATCAATGAAATGAAATGAAATATGGTATGATTGACATTATAAGTTATGTTATGTTATGTTATGTTATGTTATGTTATGTTATGTTATGTTATGTTATGTTATGTTATGTTATGTTATGTTATGTTATGTTATGTTATGTTATGTTATGTTTGTTATGTTATGTTATGTTATGTTATGTTATGTTATGTTATGTTATGTTATGTTATGTTATGTTATGTTATGTTATGTTATGTTATGTTATGTTATGTTATGTCATTTTATTTTATTTTTTGTTACGTTGGGTCATTGCATGTGACGCTCTTTAATGTTACGTTATCTTGTCTTGAGTCATTTTTAATTTTATCACATCGTTCTCAATAATATTGTTTTGAATGATAAATAGAAACTAACCTGATTGGTCTGAATCAAAATAGATCTGCATGCCAGCTTCTAAGACTTTTAAGCGCCCCTGTAACAAAAGAGGCACCAAGTCAATTGGTGAAATCTAATGAGGTGGTGAAATCACGTTTCTGCTTCAAATAGAATAAACCCTTCGAAATATTCTGTCACACATCTCATTGTTTGAGACTACCAACAATAAAGGCCATGCTTAACTAGATAACATTGTCATGTGATATTTAAAAAGAGACTGTATTGCAGAAAAGCTAATTTAGCAGTATGTTTGAAAATTTTCTCCATAAGCAACTTTTCTGCGACAAACAAGTGTATTTATGTTAACCTCTTTGTTAGCAGACAATTAAAGTCAGTTCTTGTATATTTGTACGTAATCTTGCTCTGCCTTTGTTCAAGAAAACATAGCAAAAACTTCAGCTGGTTAACATAACGACTATGAATGAAGATTTGTGTTTGAAGAGCTGAGGCTCATTTATTAAACAGGAACCAGATCTTACTCTCCATTTTCTTAAATAGCTCAGTTTTCTGGCGAAACAATCACGAACTTTAGCTATTTTGCACCTTTTGCAAAGCGTCAAATTGTTGCATAGTAAAATGGGTTGATTGCTAGTAATTTTAAATAAATAAAAGAGGAATCAACTGATTAAATTTAAAAACGAGACTTGGAGGTTGGCAGCTAAATGTATTCAATAACTGACCTGATTGTGGTCATCATCCAGAACAGCCGAAATTTCATTGAGACAGTTTACTGCAGTTACAAGGATATCAAAAATGTCGTCCTTGGGTAGTTCCACTTGCTTGACTACAACAAAAACAAGTGTGGTTTACAAAGATATTAATGGTACTGGAATCTGGGGTTTATTCTAAAGGAATATTTATCACTGCGCATAATTTTGTTAAGAAATGTTGGCGTGGCTTTTTTACTACGACCATCAAACTAAGTAACTGTAGCGTACGATGTCTTCCTATGTGAAATTGTCGAATTAAACCAAAACTCACCCAAACTTTAAAAAAAGATTGGAAAAGGTGGTCTAGATTTGAACAAGGTTTTGAGAAAAAAGAACTTACAGAAGAAGATGAAGGGTGAAACAAACTAGATAGCTTCTAGATACTGAAATTTTTTTAAAGAGATTTGATAGAGTGTAGTCAATATTATCATCGCACAAGTTGGTTATCGATGTACCTTAAAACAAACTCTGATTCCTTTTACAAGCGGGTTTAAGCAGCCACAGACAGAGAACTTCAATGCCTGGAACCGAGGGTAGTTTGAAAAGGAACTTGGACTAATAGAATATTTTAAGGTGCACATACTTTCTGCATCATCCGATGAATCCAAAGTGAGGCTGTTCAGTCGGTATAAGAGTGAGGGCTTCGGGCTGAAATTGAGAATTATGATAATGAAAAACTTGGCCTTTTCAAAAAGACAAATTAACATTATTATTTTCAAGCAATTAAGAAAAGTAGATTGTTATCTGGCAACTGGCTAATAATATATTTGCATGCAAAATAAATTGCGAACTGGAGTAAAATTGAAAGGAAAAGAAACCCTTGAAAAATACAAAGTAGAACAAAGATGTAACAGAGAAATGTATACAAACTTGAATAGAATGATAGACAATATCGAATAGAATACACAGAAAAAAGGAGACAATATCGAATAGAATACACAGAAAAAAGGGACAATATCGAATAGAATACACAGAAAAAAGGGGACAATATCGAATAGAATACACAGAAAAAAGGGGACAATATCGAATAGAATACACAGAAAAAAAGGGACAATATCGAATAGAATACACAAAAAAAGGGGACAATATCGAATAGAATACACAGAAAAAAGGGGACAATATCGAATAGAATACACAGAAAAAAGGGACAATATCGAATAGAGAATATAAAGAGAACAAAAGTACATAATAGAGAATAAGAGCTTGTGATGAAAGTTGAAATCATAGAATGGACAAACAAGTTCTTAAAGTTCTCTTTATCATTTTTCTCAAATCTTTCGTTTGAGAGCTTTTGCCACTCTACTAGTGATACAAGCAAAAAGGAAGAAGAATGTCACCTCAAGATTTCATCTTCCTGTGTCTCTTCTTTTTCGGGGGATATCTTCGGCAATTGAGGCAGTGAGGCCGTGCGGCGCCTATTTTCCGATATCGCAAGGCCTTTGTCCACCAATGCCTCTGCGATGCTTTTGCCATCGGCAGTTCGTAAGTCCACGTCTATAATGCTGTCTGGAAGAAGAAACAACCTCGGGTAATGTGAAGAAAAAACAAGGATTTTATCATTTTTAATTTAAATAAATTTTAAGACTGAGTCCATATTTCACCCATTTGCTGTATTCATCACAAATTAATTGACACTTATCAGCCTTTCTATTTAGGCCGGCTCAATGACAAGAGAGCAAGGGATTTTTCCTACTTACGTCACAAGCACCTACCCACAGCAGCAACATACTTAAAGATTGCCGCTATCTATATAAACAAACATTTGAAAAAAGGATTTATAATTTCAAATTATAGCAACTCTGTACGAAAACAGCATTTACCTGAGCGTTAAAAAGTAGCAGAACTCTATACCCGGATAGCAAATAACATAAAATTTTAAAATGATTCCGACTTTTGAGGACATCGTAGGCAGATCTTGTAAATCGGTCATTCTGAATGCATAACTTTTAAAATGACACGAAGGGGCAGAAAAGAATGATTGTGTTTAAATTTAGTTGAAAAGTTACAAAAAATTTCTTGCTCCCCTCTCCAGAGTTGAAATCATTGCTAATGACATCAGGGCATGGCATTTTAAGGAATCGAAACCATCTTGTAATCACTGAAACTAACCCCTCATATTTGAAACTTTGGCTTTGAGCTGTACATCTTCAGTCGATTCTTTGAAAAAATCAACTGCTTCGGAGCTCCATTCTTGCATGGCCTAAAGAAGACCGAAATTAAAAATCGAAAAACTAAAATGTTACTATTCACAGAACCTCGCTATGATAACATAAGAATTTTTCATTGTTTACCAAATTTGAAACTTCTTGAATGTACAAAAAAAGGCGTGCTATTTTTTGCATGCAAAGACTAGCAATTGGCTTAGTTAATTCAAAGAATGCATTGAAAACAAGAGAAAGGCTAATGAAAGCGTAGTGAATGATTGATCAAAGTTGCAGAGGAATGCCACTTACCCCTGTCCACATAACACCACGTAAGCGACACTGTATAGCTTGGGCTGGCAACGTACAAAATTCCGCCTCCAATTTTCGTATTTCTTCGTCTCCAACTGTTTCCATGTTTCCATAGTCTATATACAAAACTTTGTACACAAAATTTGTTGCAGCATTCTGGAATGGAAGAGCTATTCAAAGAATCTTTTAAAAAAAAAATGGTTTACTATCCTACCAAGGGTAAACTATCTTCTAAAGTTTTAAGTCTAATAGAATCTTTACCAACGAATGCCTTCGTTTTCAATAATCGTGTTTGGACGTCTTCTTTGAGTTTATTCAAACATATTTTCATATTTGCAGTAAATTCAAATTTCCCAAGTCCTGAATCTACTCACAAATAAACACAGAAAGAGAAATAAAACATATTAATTTCATTACCTGATCTTTAGAGGGCCTTCTAGTGGTCGTAGATATTCTGAAAGTAAAAATTCAATATCATCAACTTTCTCATCACCTAGAAAACAACTAAAAGCTCTATCCATCTTAGGTTGTCTTGAATGTTACGTTCTTTTACCTTCAGACAGAACGTCGGTTAGGCCAGCAACTGCTCTTACATTTGCAAATTCCCTTTTTTAGTATTTATGTACTGTAAAAGAAGTTCCTAAAATTTATTTAACAATTTCTAAGAGTTGACAAGCACCATAAAAAACTCTTAACGCCACAGTGATTTGCTTGCTCACAGAAGAAAAAAACAGCTTACAAATAGAGGGTTGTTATACCAAAAAATTTTGCTTTGTGAATAATTGCCTAACGTAACAGAGAACGTAAGAGTGAGTTAGGATGTTGTTCTTTCAAAGGGTTATGCCTTTGTTCGTTGAGCTAATAGAATCCGTACAATAGATTCATGCAGGACAGCAACGTACTGACAAGAGTTAGGTATCTCATAAAGATACAAACACGAAAGAGATAATAAACTGGTAAGAACGATACCATAATCTCAAACAAAAAATACCTGCTAAAATTACATGGAACACCAAACAGTTTGATTCTAAAGTGTTAAATTTTCATTTCCTTTCCAGAAAATTGTTAATTCCGTTCCTAAGCTTCCCAGGGCAATTTTGATAGACTAGACTAATATCATAAAAGTCACAGAAAAAAATACATTCCCTATTGTCCAAAATTTTATGCCCCGGCCAAACGCTCTCAACATTCCACGGAACAACGTTCATGTTCAGTAAATGTTGAAACCGAGGTTCTATAGTTAACTAACATTGTTCCAAGTTGGATGGGAAATGATTGATCAAATGAACAATTCGTCCGTTAAAACTTATGTTAGTGTACCAAGACTTTTAGCAGTAATTGCAAACGTCTCGAGGAGAAATACAAAGACATTGAACGCACGTGTTATCAACTATTTTGCCGAATATCACCCTGGCTCTATACCATTGTCCCTCGTAACAAGCGCAGCACACGCCACCAATCTTTGGCTTCCAATGTGTCTTTTTGGCTTTTGACTAGAAGTGCAACACAAAATATCAAACCCAAGGAGAGCAATAGTAGGCTAGTTACGGTTTTAAGGGGGTCCAGGGGGCCACGACCCAGGTCCCACACTTATGGTAGCCAGAAGGGGCCCCGAACCTAGGGAAAAAATAAAAATGTAAAGGACAAGAACCCAGCAGATGCTTATGGCCCCCGGCCCCACAGTCCCTAAAACCGCCGCTGTTGATAAGAAGAACCAAATGTATCTTTGGATGTAACGAGTAGCATTAAAGCTATTTTAGTGGTCTTTAGATCGACCGTGAAGTTAGCATAGAAAAATTATGCTAAAATGTTTAAGTAATGGAAGAAAAAGCTTGGTTTGTTTCTTAAACTGTAAACAAAAGCATCAATTAGTAAAGAAAGCAAAACAGATTGTACCTGATAATATGCTTGGATTTTCGAAGAGAGATCAATTACTTCAGATTCAGTCCTTTGAACAAAGAATCGGTCGATCGTATCCACATGGCAAACATAGACAGAAAAGGTCTCCCTGAAAAAGCGAAAGAGATGTCCGCTGTTGAGAACTTGGCTGAATGCATCATGGATACCGTTAACAATTTTGGCAGTAATATAACCTGGTTGTGCAGTGATAAAATCAACCACGAAAATTTTGTAAAGCAAAAAATTTCGCAATTGCACAAAGAAAAGGATGCATATATAGCATTCTACGGTATCTGGTGTATATCACAGGATGGTTCTAAGTTGCTACTACGAATATCACGCTTAATGCGACCAAGCAACTGTTCTTGACAACAAGCAACTGTATATAGCATCCTATGTGATGTTTCTGCTTTCCTTACTTCTACATAAATACCCGTGTTTAAAAAGTAACCTAATTAAAGTTTATAACAGAGCTGGAATTGAATGATGATAAAAAAAGCTTTATCATAGTATAAATCTCTAACAAGAAAACCCCCTTAAACTTGCCAGGACACAATGTGTGATAATCATTACCGTTTTGCCCTGGAAAATAGTCAGTGAAGAATCGCTCCTGAAGAACAAACTCCATATTAACAATTATTGTGAGCTTTTCATAAGGTAGCAGGGCAATTGAAGCGGATCTTGAAAGTGCATATGAGTTGAAATACACACCTCAGACTTCACACAGAAATACTCTAAAACCATGATTGAAAATTAAAGTTTATTCTAAGGTACTAAAAATTCTCTGTGTTTTCGAAGCAAGGTTCTGCATGGTGACAGTTTCCTTCGAGAAAATTGCCCGGATCGCCAGCAACTGGGTTGCTTGGTCACCGAGTGGCAGGGCTAGCAATCTTAGAAAGTACCACATTTGGCATCCTGATGGCCCAGGCAGTCTTTTTTGGGGTGAGGCTGGTGATTATGCTTCCATCTATAATTTTAATTACATAAATGAAAATAAAATACCGACCCAATTTTTGGAACTTCTTGGTCAGGAATGAAACTTTCCTCTTCCTGTGATTCAACCTCCTTAGCCTGATCTTCTTGAACCTCCTTTGCAACAACAACTGGAAGTGATTATTGGAATGTCTTAAAATGTGTTACCTGACATTAAGTTCTTTCTGGTACATAAGAACAATGGTAATTAAATAAAGAAATGTTTAAAAAAATTCAATTCAGATTTTAAATCAAAATCGACTACCAGTTTTCTATCAGACTACTCAAAACCGAATTAGAATATTAATGCATGCATCAGTCAAAAGCCAAAATGGTAGTAACACATTTAATTGGCTGACCAGGTTTGCAATCAGGTAGATTCTTCAATTAGCTTGGACTTTAATAAGCAAAAACAACAATAATGCTGAAACAAAACTGATGTTCTTAATTAACCTATAAGCAAGATATGGTTACCCTTACACAATCACAAAAGTTCCTGATGGCATGAAGAGTGAAGCTTCAAGTTCGGACATAGGACTAGCCTGTTCTACACACGAAAGTATGAGCAGGCAATGAGCACTATGGAATAGGCCAGCAGGGACTGCGGAAGCGGGGGTGCTACGGGTGCTACGGGGGCTTAGGCCCCCTCAATAATTTCCAAAATTTATATAAAACCATACAAAAATCCCCCTGCTCTTGGTTTTTAGCATGCTTAGCCCCCCCCCCCCCAAGGAAAAAACAGTCTAGGCCACTCCATCTGTAATATGATCCACGGTCTTTGCAGGCAAGTAAACATTAATTATCATAACATTACATCTAATGCAGATAATTGCCAAACAGCCCTATGCTGTGTGCTGAAAGACATATAAACAGAGCTGTACAATGTTTTCATGCATGGGAGGGGTGGATGCATGTACAGCTCTGCCTGAAAGGCTTTGAACATAATACACAGGTAAACAGCAATATTGATAAAGTACCAAATGCAAATAAACTGCGGTTTATAAACTAAGGAACATCCTGGTAGATTAAAACTTCATAATGAAGTTCATTGCTCACAGACAACATACTTCGTGTATCACCAGGAACACTTTGAGTTGAAATTTCTTCACTCTTTTTGGGTTTTTCTTCTTGTTCTTTTGGCTGTAAGATACAGATATACATAACAATAACACTGCAGTTGCCCGGTGACTTCATTAGGGTTGAGACAGAATAATCATAGCTTAGGATATTGGTCTTATAAACAATTACTTTCATGACCAATTAATAAGATTGCTCGAATTTTAAAATTTGGTTTCCTTAGTGACTTGTCAGATGTAAGGAAATCGAATTTAAAGGCCCTTTCTAAGATAAACCAAAGATAAAGAACCAATCTTGATAAAAGAGGGGAAGTTCCTAGTACAAAATGGAAGAAGCAAGAAGAAAGAAAATATATACACAAGAAAGTAAATCAATCAAGGTTTTACATAATCACTTTACCTTTCGCAAGTAAATTATTTCATTGTCACCGTGCATGCTAAATGTAAAAAAGGAACATTTTATCAAATTGATATCCAAATAAATTTATGTGAACTAATTAGGGAAGTGATGAAAGTTTTTTGTAATAAGTAATAAGACTACTGCAAAAATTTTGTGAATTTGAAATATGGAGTCGATCCTAGTCAAGTTAATACAGCCACCGGGATAGCTTTGCCAAGAAAAAACTCAATATTGGCTTGTCAAGTAGTACAAATATTCTGTCTTAAATCATCTAAGGAAAAGGCTGTCTGGTGAAAGATGAAACAAAAATCTCCTTAATTCTTCAGATGAAATAAGAAGATTGGAGTGCAGTTTGCAGCTTTGTGTCGACTATGACTGGAAGAAAAAGCTCTGTTCATATCAATTGGGAAATGATGTTGGTAGCCCTAAATATATAGTTAAAAAGAAATCAGGCATTACACAAAAACTGCAACCAAGTTGCCATCACAGGGGCAAAGGGAGATTGCGCATATTAGAAATAAAACTAAATCATAATCAAATATGTCTGCCATATGCATTAACAATATAGTGCAAAATGAGAACATTAAATACCAAACTGCTAGACACATTAGATATAACATATCTTTGTGGCTAATTTGAAAAGTATATTTGCAAAATTATTTGTCTCAAATAATATGACAGGCCTTTATGACCATTGAAAGACAGATCCTCACCGATATCTATAGAAAATGAAATATAGCACCAGTGTAATGAAGGGAGAAGAATTCTTGTATAGGCGTTCTAAAAATCTTAGAAAAGTTCAGATTTCTACACAATATGAAAACCCATACAAACTGTGTGCAGACTCTGAAATTTAAAAGAGGAGAGAAAGTAGAGTCTGTGCAACGGGGCCCTTTAATGTTTGCTGACATCAACATTTTATTCTAAGCACTAGAACAACAACTCCATTAGCGTACAATGTTTTTCTGTAATTTTAGTTGTTCAAAAGAACAAACAGACCTATTCTATTATCCTGATACCACTCATTTATACTTCTGCTCGAAGGCGCCACTTTGAAAACTGAAAAAAGCAATTTAAATTCCCCCAACCAATCAAATTCGGTTCCTTGATTTTGAGGAACCCTTGAACAAGAAAATTCGCCCGGCTTCGCATACTCTACTTTTTCTCCTATTTCATTTTTGTCAACAGAGTCTGCACGCAGGCTAAAAATTCCCCAAACCCCACTTTTTAGGAGCTATCTAGCCTTTGATGATACTTTTTTTTCATCAATGAACATCAATAATGCTGCGTCTAAAAACTCAATTATAAGATTCTGTTTATACAACAATGTTATTTGGCCCTCAGTAGCAAATCTCAACAAAAAATGATATTTCTCAGTCGGGAAATATGCAAAACAATGCATTCCTGTTGGACCAAGGCCTTGCTTGGAAGTTTTACAACCTATCACATAGGAACAAGTTTGATGTTTTGGATACTCTGGTCAATAAAATAGAGCTTTAATGCTTTCTAGTAATTCTAAGCTCATGGCTCAGCTGCTAGAGGGGCTGAATAACAACAGATTAAGGATGTGTGTTTTGAGCCCCTGATATGACCATACTTTCACTTGGTGTGAGGAGTGTCCCAAGCTCTCTGTTATTCTAAGCCTAGAAAACATGAGGTGTGATCAAATCAACAGGAAGGGCCAGGACACTGCTTGATAAGTACAGCTTCTCAACACTTCCTCAGGATCCTAGGAAGCAATTACAAAAAAAACAATTTTAAACTTTGGCATATTATAAAATGGTAGTATCCAAAATTACCTGCGCACTTCTACTTGTTCATTCATTTCCTTTTTCACAATACTCAATAAATTTGGAGGTACTTCTCCAATTTTCAATTTGTACATGTGACAGAGCACATTAGCCCAAAGACCTTTCGGGTACAGCGAAAGAACCTAAAAAAAAATTTAGCAATTTTAAATATTTGCATGCTTTAGAAAAAAGCAATGAACTATGAACAAGGAGTGTTTGGAAATTAAGATGCATACATATAACAAACTGAGAGAAAGAAAGTCTGGGCTCAGAGATAAAGCAACAATTTACAGTTTGAGACCTGCCATGGTTGTCACTCTTTCAGTATATTTTCTGAAATCAATCTGAAATCACTCCCATATTTTTCCTTTGAACCTTATTTCTACCACAGAACCTGATTCCCATTTATTTCTATTCTGTCTGCCTACTGTGACGAGAGACAACAGTGTTATCCACTATACCACAGGCATGAAAAAAGAGGACTTTGTCAGGACAACATTTGAAGAGGCAATCTCTGAGGTGCTTTTAAATACTATCCCTCATAAAACTATTTCATTTCGAAATATTCATTTGATAATCACCTTTTTAGAGAAGCCTTAGTTTACTCTTATATTTCCTGTGCCAAATATCTGACATTCTTAGTGAACCTTCTAAGTCATATGAAATTTAGGATTCCTCCAACATATAATTTCTTTTTCTGCTCAAAAGGATAGCATTTGGATAGACATCATTTTAAGCTAGATAAATAGATTCAGAGAAGAATGATTGAAAAGATAACCATCATTTGTTCAAAGTTTTAATAAATCGAGGTAGGACACAGGAAACAAGAAAAAGATGCATCTTTTTAAATGCTGACATTTTATTAAATGCTAGTTGAAATCAGGGTATCTTCAGAAACAGCAATCACAACTGCAGGTAAAAATGACTAGTATATGAAAGACATGGTAATAAAACAGGAATGATAGCAATGGATAACACATTTCAAAGAATGACTGAACACTAACCTTGATAACATTTTCTTTCACAGCTAGAAGAAAACCAAGACAAATCAAATAGCTGCCATTTACTAACATATTTCAATACATACACCATCAATATTTTCAACCCTGTTGATTAAATGCAACTTTATGTATGTTTGAAATGTCTTAAAAATCCTATGACTTGAGCTAACACACATAAGAAAACCGTAACATGTGATAAAAACTACAAAAACAGTAAGTAGAAAAGCCTTGCTTAGTGTAACTTGCTTCCTAGCCAAATTTCAAAAAAAAGCTAACATATAGCAAAGAATGTTTGCTTAATATGTCAATAGCTTAAGAGACATACTTTAAATAATAACTTTCCTTTCCCATTACATCAGATATTTAGAGGCAGTCTGTCCCTATTGTGCTAAACGTCACTGGAGTGATATTACAAGCTATTAAGCTTGACAGATAATTAGACAATAGCCAGTCTGCCCCCTATTGTGCTAAACTTCACTGGAGTGATATTACAAGCTATTGAGCTTGATAGATAATTAGACAATAGACAGTCTGTCCCTATTGTGCTAAACTTCACTGGAGTGATATTACAAGCTATTGAGCTTGATAGATAATTAGACAATAGGCAGTCTGTCCCTATTGTGCTAAACTTCACTGGAGTGATATTACAAGCTATTGAGCTTGATAGATAATTAGACAATAGGCAGTCTGACCCTATTGTGCTAAACTTCACTGGAGTGATATTACAAGCTATTGAGCTTGATAGATAATTATACAATATAAACCAATCAGAGAAAACTTTGATTTCAGTAATTTGTTGAAGCAAAGCTATGGTTAAAATAAATTTTGTTCCCTGTTTGGGTTGTGCAACAGATATGTCAACAGAAAAAGAATATTTTTTCCATTATTATCATTCAACTCCAGTATTTAAATCTTCTTGCCATTTCTGATAGCTTTTTCTTTGCAGTTTCAAAAATGGTTCACTACCACAGCTGGGCCAGCCAAAGCAAGCAGCATAACACACATAGGTCAGAAAACACATTGTTCTTAGCTGATCATTAAGGGGACCAACAGTCTTTAAATTTATCCTGAGGAGTCATTTAGCTATGACAAAGACATAGAATATTACCTTCAACCTGTTTTCCATTGTAGTTTTCATTTTTCACAGTTATTTTTGTGTCTTTTCCAAAAGAAGTGTTTCTGCTTTGTGTTTCATTGTTTCTTCTTCCAATCATATTTCTCAGATCTTCACCAGGTACTTTATTGGTATCAAAAATCCCTTTTGACTCTTGCAGCCTTTTCATTCTTGGTGGCAAATTAAAGTTTACTGGCTGTGAAAAAATGTTACCTTTTTGCTTTGTTTCTACTGCTGAAAAATTTGAATTTCCATTTGAAAGAAATCTGTTTGCTTCCTGTATGGCTCTCGTCTGAACATGGGGAAAATTAGCAAAATTTGGGGCACTTGATGATTTATTTACATGAGTAGTTCCAGAAGTACTCCTGTTAAATGACATTGGATTGAATGGATTAGCAGAAATAAAGGCACCCCTAGCACCACCTCTGGGGTTTCGTGTTATTCTGTAGGAATTCCCTCTTGCAGATCCACCTCTTCCTCTTGCTACACTTTTGATCAAAGTAGAAGACCTCTTTTTTCCTTTTTTCTGACCTGATACTAATTTTGCAATGTGCTTGGTGCTCTCATTGGCAACACCTTTCACCATTAATACTCCACTATCATTTGTTTGCAAAAAGGCGCAATGGGGTATTGATCGAATATATGACTCAATAGATTGAAATCCAAGTTTTTCCAGAGGAATATCTGACATTGTGACCTATCAAAAAGAAAATATAAATGAAAACTGACTATTTAGAGCTAAAAAGTCATTATTTTTATAGATTCATTGTATACAAATTCTCAAAATGGTGTCCCCCTTCTCATGAGCGCCTTCTAAAGCAGACAAAATTGGACAAGGTAGCAATTTGAATGAGCACCCCATCCCTCAAATAAGAACCCTGAGGTTCATTTTACATGAAATGTTACACTCTAGCGTTGCATCTACTTACAAATGTAAATTTTCAGTGCATATATCATAATTCTATCTTCTGAAGTTGGTTGTTCAAAACTTTGCCTGCTCATTATCCTTGAAAAGAAGTTGCCAGCCCAGCAAGCAAACAGTTCATTATATCTCCCTGATTATAAAAATGACTATACATATACTTTATTAGAAAATCAAATCAAATTTCCAACAAGAAAGTGCTCTCATTCTTGCATGAAATCTTGAGGAAAAACTTGGAACTAAACAGCACATCCCCCTTTATGGAATGAGCAGCTACCTACAACATTTTTAAAGAAATTACAATTCATGATTAGTATTCAGTTTTCAATGCTTTGTTGGTTTTAGTGCTTAAAGTTTTTCAAAGTTTTTTGAATTACCAAAATGCTTATGAGCTATTTTTAGATAAAAAATACACTACACAGAGCAGCAAAAGCCCTTGCAAGGTTCTTAAGTCCAAAGAAATCTGCTTTTATTTGTTTTGTCTATTTGTATGACAAGAACAAAAAACATGAAGCAGAACATTTTATCCAAGGAGATTTTTCATTCTATTATAAAATTAAACCAGAAACTGGGATCTGATCCATGAAAAGCATTATTTTTGATGAAAAGTTTCTTAAGGTTGAGGTTGTTCAGTAAATTGGTTTCTTAGGGGTTCTTCAACAACCAACTTGTGATCAGTAAGCAGCATTGCTGGCTAGCTTTTTGCACATCTTCTTTTCTCCTTTAAGGAACTTTTATTTTGCTTTGCTGAAATATTGCCTTAAAGAGGTTTAAAACTTAATCAAACAAGGGACAAGATGTAAAAATGTGCATTGGTACAGCATCACTAAAAATTAATTCTTTTGCCAGCTTCAATGTACAATCAATGTATATTTTCATTTCCACCAATGGATTTAGATTATTTCCAACTTCTGTTTAGATTATTTCCAATTTCTGTTTAGTAGGTCGCTCTTCGATGTTCTCAGATTTGATGGACAGTTTCTTATAGACCTTTTCTTAAAAAAAGGGGCCGGCCTTGCTAGATTTATGGATTTAAATGCCAATAAAATTATGTACTTTTGATAGCTTCAAGAGTACTGAGAAACCTAGTTGCAAGTTTGATGCCCCATCAAAGCATTATTGGCAAATTTGTTAATGCTTGAAAGTTTCCCAGACTGAAAGTTACACAGAAAGCCTCTAGGAAATTTTTTTCCAAAATGGCTGTTTATCATCAATCCTAGCACTTTGAATATTATATAAAAATGCAGAATTAAAAAATACCAATACTATAAACTAAAATCATGAAAATTAAAGCAGAGTTCTTGCCTTGGCCCATATTTTCATTTTTAACTGTCCTGAGAGCTCCGTATAAAGACAATGGGACTTGGAGTTCCGAGATTGTAAGGACAACGATAAATGAAGTCTTAAAACAGTGTCAGAAGTTGTTTGCACGCCCGAGATCTAGGCAAAACGGAACAAACTCCCCATAAGGGGCGGGAACTGATTGGTAATGAACCAAAACTGATTCCATATCAATTCCTTAAAATCTTACCCCAAATTACCTTAAAGATCTTTTTTTGGAAATTCTGAATTTGAAACTGTGAATTGTAAGCCCCCTACATAGACTGCCCGCGTGCGTGCGAATTGAGTGGCCCTCGGTGTGGCCTACGAAGAAAGTGCAAATCATGCAAATTTCTCCAGCATTATAAGAATACAAACCTCTCGAAATTCTCCTGCAAGTTTATACAAGGGGACACCACCTTTACTGCTTATTAACACCGAGTTAAGAAGGCCTTCGGTGGCCTTTCTGAACTTTTCGTCCGCCATCTTAGCTACGCCAAGTTCACTTCTGAGAAGTCGTCTATGTCGCCACTTCTCAAAATGGCAACTTCGAGGACACACGTGATATTTCGTTCCGGAGACGCGCCAAATACGGATCAATCAGCATTCATTGAATGCCATTGTTCTCACACACAGACACCTGACAAATCCCTAATCGATTCTAATTCCTAAAGCCTCTGATTTTGATCCAGTTTCAAAATTATCTTTTTCTACAAATATAACTAGACGCAAACAATTATAGAATACAGCAATTTAGCTTAAATCTAAAAAATTGACAATATATCTGGGTACATTCAATGCAGAAAATTGGTATTCTCTCAAAATTGGTATTCTCTTGAACTGATAATGTGAGCTTCTCTAAAGTGGACAGAAACAATAATTCTGAAGCTGAATTACAAATGGAGGACAATAATCGTTTGTGAATATTTGGATATTCAGCCATAATTTAAGGAAGATCAACTCGTTTTAGAATTAGAAGCCCGGAAAAACTTAAGAAACTTTTAGTACACAAACCAAAAGAATAAAGAAACACATAAATTTATGAAAAAATACACAGAACTCTAAAATTTCGTGAAAATCCATCGGCGGGTTGGCATAAAAGATTAAAGAAAACTGTCAGCTTTACATGGATTCCACCCTGGCACCCTGGCACCCTGGCACCCTGGCACCCTGGCACCCTGGCACCCTGGCACCCTGGCACCCTGGCACCCTGGGCTTATTGTAATTTGCGAAATTTCGCCGAAATTTCGTACGAAATTTCGTTACATGAAATCCACCTTTTATACCTGAAATCGAACCACAAACCAATTGAAAGTGATATATAAACCTTACATTCCTTGTCTACCATCATAAGAACGCATATTTATTGCATTAAAGCGACATGTTTCTTCTCGGTCTCCAGCGGTAGAAGCCATGCTTTCCGAGCCCGTCCCAAAGAAGACGGGGGTTTAGTACATAGTATCTGGCTAGCGAGACACAACGTCAATGCCGCTGTGACTGCAACAGAGGAGACAAAGTGTAATGAACAATTAGGCTGTCATTTGCAAATACAACCTTTCAATCGTTCCAAAATTATCAACAAAGTATTTACGAGAGGTCTGTCCAAAATAAATTTTTGCAGTGGAAAACAGCTTAAGTCATATTGTATGCTTATTTTAGTTAGAATTAGGATCCAAAAGATTACCATGATCCACGGGAGAATCAAATATAGCAAAATCCTCGCTTTAAACTGCGTTTTAAAAAATTAGTATTTTGCGAAATTTCGCAAAATACAGTTTTTTTACAATTGCTCCAATGGGGCCGTATCAATAAAATCACGTCAGTAGGGTATGATGTGTCTACAAAATGAAGGAACAAGTCGCCATTGCCATTAACAATGTATGCCCTGTTGCTGTTTAGTCCTGCTTTAGAGATTTTAGGTTTGACTCTCGGCCCTTAGGAAATCGACCAAATTTTCATATGATAAAGATCATATCATTTTGGAAAAGAATAGAAAACGACTTTACGATCAAAAGGGAATACAATTACAGCAAAATCCTCGCTTTAAACTGCGTTTTAAAAAATTAGTAATTTGCGAAATTTCGCAAAATACAGTTTTTTTACAACTACTCAAATGGGGCCGTATCAACATAAATCACGTCGGTAGGGTATGATGTGTCAACAAAATGAGTGTAAAAGTCGTTTATAGGATAGGGCCACATTTGAGTAGTTGTAAAAAACTGTATTTTACGAAATTTCGTAAATAACTAATTTTTTAAAACGTAGTTTAAAGCGAGGATTTTGCTGTAATTGTGTTCCCTTTTGATCGTAAAGTCGTTTTCTATTCTTTTCCAAAATGATATGATCTTTATCATATGAAAATTTGGTTGATTTCCTAAGGGCCGAGAGTCAAACCTAAAATCTCTAAAGCAGGACTAAACAGCAACAGGGCATACATTGTTAATGGCAATGGCGACTTGTTCCTTCATTTTGTAGACACATCATACCCTACTGACGTGATTTATATTGATACGGCCCCATTTGAGCAATGGTAAAAAAACTGTATTTTGCGAAATTTTGCAAAATACTAATTTTTTAAAACGCAGTTTAAAGCGAGGATTTTGCTATATTTGATTCTCCCGTGGATCATGGTAATCTTTTGGATCCTAATTCTAACTAAAATAAGCATACAATATGACTTAAGCTGTTTTCCACTGCAAAAATTTATTTTGGACAGACCTCTCGTAAATACTTTGTTGATAATTTTGGAACGATTGAAAGGTTGTATTTGCAAATGACAGCCTAATTGTTCATTACACTTTGTCTCCTCTGTTGCAGTCATAGCGGCATTGACGTTGTCTCGCTAGCCAGATACTATGTACTAAACCCCCGTCTTCTTTGGGACGGGCTCGGAAAGCATGGCTTCTACCGCTGGAGACCGAGAAGAAACATGTCGCTTTAATGCAATAAATATGCGTTCTTATGATGGTAGACAAGGAATGTAAGGTTTATATATCACTTTCAATTGGTTTGTGGTTCGATTTCAGGTATAAAAGGTGGATTTCATGTAACGAAATTTCGTACGAAATTTCGGCGAAATTTCGGCGAAATTTCGCAAATTACAATAAGCCGGCACCCTGGCATAAAAAATTAAGAGACTTTTAAGAAACAACGAGTACTGAGCTTTGCTAAAGGTCAACTTTGACCTTTGTTTTTTATTGTTAACTGAGTTTATGACACCAAAGGGGCAGCCTGGGAAAGTAGACATACTAACAAGAATTTTTATCTTAAAGGGATCCGTTGGGAGTCGGGTAGAATATGTAGTCTGTGAAAATGCTGTGATAGATCAGTTCTACAGGTGTGTCATCTTTTCAATACATGAATGAAAGCTATCCTTTGACCATGTTTTGGCGCACCAGCATCATCATAAACAGATCAATCTCCCGACTCTTCCGACTAAACTTGATTTCACCCGTGAGATAAAAAACACAAGGCCAACTTTTGCAAGTTGATAAGCCGGATGAATATAATGCCAAAAAATTTTCCATTTTCTTCAAGGTGTCGATTATATTGTCCCTTTGATCTGACACAGTCTTGTTAGAAAATATGTCAGAATATGGTCTTTGTCTCCTGCTATGAAATCTGACTTCTTTGTTTAACCATAGTATGAACTGGTTAATAGGTTAATTGCAGCATGATTGCAGTTAATTGCATCTCCTTAATTGAGGAAGTTCTAGGGGATTGGTCTTATTTGTTTTTTGAATCCACTGGCTGATCGCTAATTAATCGAAGAGCACTGTGCCGGATAAATTTTATCATTCAAATCCGCATCAAAATTAGTTCAGATGGGCGTCGCGTTTACACTAGACCCACGCTATCTGCACGAATTTGAGAGCGGCTATCCGCACAAAATTAGTTCACCTAGGAAAGTGGATTAAATTAGTTCGGATAGCTATGTGGTACAGTGTAAACGCTTTTATCCGGATAAATTTTATTCACATCGTATCTTGCTCAAAAGCAATTGGCTATTACATCCAATTTAGTTTTCACTGTCTCCCAATCAAGACCATTCGCCATCTTGGCTGCCTTGTTGTCGATAAATACTCGTGTTAAAAGTGCAGTATCTTGCCAGTCCATGTAAAATTGGTATCCTTGTCAGCTTTCCCTACTTTCGTTGCTAGTTCAGTGTCATTTTGTTTCAAAAACAAACTATTAAAACAAACTAGGCCTAATTTGTATTGATGATTCTGAAGAGAGAATGAAGTCTTTTTAAGTTGGCGGGAATTTTGTCATTATTTTGTTGCCCAGAGAAGACTTCATTTTGGGCGTTCTGTGCATGATTTAGGTCATGTGACTGCATTTATCCGGCACAGTGTAAACGAGAGGGCAAAGTGGACAAAATTTGTGCGGCACAGTGTAAACGCAAATCAATCCGAACAAGTTTTATGCGGATAAATTTTATCCGGCACAGTGTAAACAGGGTCTAAAAGCAACTTTATCGCACCCTTTTAAATTAATTACTGAAACGAAATCATTGGAATCAGTACAATTTTCCGCACAATTGTTACAATTGGTCGATATCACAGGGCTTGTTTGTGGCTTGGTGTCCTTCTTCATCTTTTTTTGGTAATCACGCCTGGTACTTACCGTGTTCTGCCACATTTTAGTAGTGCTTTGTCTGGAACAAAATGTGGCACATAACATGCTAACAACAGAAATTGGGCAATATTGATGCAAAGAATTCTGATTTTTATTAAATGACTAAAGCAGCCTTTCCGGCATAAAACAAAACGAAAAACAGACAGACAGTAAGCACGAGGCAGTAAAGCTTTGGCAAAACGACTTAACATTTCACTAAACATTTCACTCAACTTTTGTTTAGCCAAAAGTTAAAAGTTAAGTCGTTTTGCCACCTTGTTTAGTGTTGTTTAGTTGTGTTGAGTGTTGTTGAGCAAAGTTTGATCTTTGTCAAAAATGTCTAGCATTGTTTTGTTTAGTGTTGTTTAGCAAATGTTTAGTCGTTTTGCCACCAATTAAAAATTGATTGTGATCGCGCAGGCGCTCTAGCTGTGGAAATGCAAAGGTTTTCGTCTGTTATCATTGGTTTTCCTGTCTCTACGTGATCAAAAAAGCCTTTATGCGACATCTGCATATCTCGTTGTACGCCATTGTGTCTTCTTCAACAGTCAACTTTGTTGTCAATGCGCTAAAAAGTCTTTTCTTTCCCCGTCGCTTCATCCAATTCTAATTGAGTGGAATGTTTAGTAGTTTGTTTTGCCAGGGCTTAAGAGCAGACGAAGCGTCGTAGTGCAACTGCTACCAAAAATATCACCATGGAATAACACTGAATAACTTCAGGCTATCTTCCTTTTCTAAGGGTCATATTCTCGGGTTTTGCATGGTGACGAGAAGAAGTCAGTAATAGGCTATTACTATCCATCCAGGTTTTGACAGAAAGCGCTTGTCTCTTTCATTTTTGGTGTCATGGTTTGATTGTTGAAAGAGTGTAGCAATAATTATGATCATCAAAATGAATTTTTTAAAGAATAACAGTTGTTATTGTGGTGGACTAAAAAGAACTGGCTCAGAAAAGAACCTTGAGGGACAGTTCGCTTGAAATTCATTTGATATGGAAACCCTTCTGATGACAAGAATCTTTTTTCCTTACCTTAATTACAAATTTTTTTCGTATTAGTAAACTAAGTCTTATTTAGTAAACGTTTTAAAACGATGCTCTGAAACCTGTGCTTATTCAGGGCATGAAGCAGTATGGGCAGGCGAAGCGTCGTAGTGTGACTGCTACCCAAAATATCTTCAAGCTGCCTATTCAGGGTCGCCGAGAGTCTTTCGGAGACCAAAGGGCAAAGACGAAAGACGGGCCCTCCTGCGGGCGAAGTGAGCAGAAACTTTTTGCAACCATGCCCTTTAGATTAGCTTAACTTCGTTAATTTTCTTGCAATGGTTTAAAACGTTTTACTACTTTAGGCATTATTCTGTTACTTTTGACTAAAACCATTTTAAGCGGCCCTCTAAACCGCGGGACCCTGGAGCAATCCCCCCCCCCCCTAACGGCGGCCCTGTATCTATTTACAGTTAAGTGTCCGACTCTCTTTATATAATTTCTGCCCTGAGTATAATATCTTTATATAAGTCCCTGAGTAAACCGGTACCCACCATTGCGTTGCGAAAAAATCGTGAAACAGCCAGAGAGAACGAAGACATCATACATCAATACATCTATAAATTTTAAACACCAATTCTAAATTGAACATATGGTACAATATAATTAAAAAGTTTCTAATTGGCCACACGAGCCGGAGAGAAGCTATCCTGCAAGACAGTCATGAGTCCTGTAGGGATTTTCTGCATTTTAACATATCAAGTACGGGGTAATACGTGAAACTGACACAAATTTCCGGAATCCTCTTAACTAGAAAGGGGGGATACATAGCATAGTAGCAGCAGGACTGCGATGTCCCCTACTTTTGCAAGCTTTAACTATAGAACGAATAAGTGTCCTCATATTTGCTTGTAATAAGTATCCTAAAACAGAGGGAACTGGATATTCAATTGGGAATGCAAAGAAACCCATAAAAGGGCAAGCTGTGGTTTTGAAGAATAAGAGAGACCATCCTAAATACCAGAACAACTTGGAAACATTTGTACGAGTGTGCTTCGAATAGATTTTATTTTTCAAAGACGTTCTCTAAGGTTACGAACATAACGGATGCAGTTTTTCCAGCAAAAGAACTGACGACCAAGACTGCAGGTAATTGCAAAATATCCAATACTAATTCACCCCTAAAGCTTTAGACCAACAAATAAACACATTACTTTAACCACCATGTTTATAAAACCGTATTTCTTCCTATCAAAACGATCTACATCGTCCATGAAAAGCTCCATCTAAAACTGTAAAACACTTACAAGAGCAGCAATGTTACGAGCAAGAGCTATCACCTTACTATAAATCTAGTCACCGTTCTAAACGATTGAGATCAATGTCCTTGGGAGCCTATGGGTGGAACAAAAACGGTGACACGGAACATAGAAGAACAAAACTGGGACATAAGAATTTGTTTAAGGGGGGGGGGGGGCAGAGTATGCTTCAAAACAGGGATTCAGTGATCTGTAGAATAGAGCTACAATGCCTGCCAAAAGTCTTGGAACACTGACGTCAATTTCCAAGGTCAAAATCAACCATCCCCCTCTCCCCTACAGAACAATGTTGGTTTACTATCAAACGGGTTAGGATTTTAGGAAGCACTTTCTTTTGCGCTTCTTTCATGATATTTCTCAAAATTATCGACATTGTTTTAGGGGGAAGGGGGTGGAAGTAGCAATTTTTTTCATGAAAGGAATGAAAGATATCAAATGCAGCGTAAATTGCTGGGTGTTCAAGTATTTTTGGCAGGCATTGTAGGTTTGACAAAAGGGGCTTAAAAATAAAGGGGGTTACGACAATTTGACAATAAATAAATTTTTCTAACAGTACAGTCAGGGAAATTTCGTTTTTCAGTGCACTGCTAAAAGGCGACCATTAATCCATGCTCAATTCTAAAAATTTTAAGAACTATACCAGCTCATCCAATCTTTGCGAAAAATGGGTCTTGAAAAGTCGCCTTTTTATCCTAAAACTTTCCCAGGGACAGAGTGTTGTCCCTAGAAACTTAGATCTTTCTACGTACAGATTCTTTCAATCCGTTTATTTGTCGTGTTTGTTCTTGGTAGTGTTCCAGGAATTTAACAAACACTATGGAAAGAATTTCAACTATATTCAAAACTCTAAAAGCTTGTTTTTTGCATGTGTGACATCGATTGGGGAATTCCTATCCATGACATTTTAGGGTACCATTTGGAAAGGTGCGACAGCAAAAGATCTTAGTTCAAAACCCTTTAACTGAATTCAGAATGCTAGTTTTATGCAAGGAATTTGAAGGCCAGCATACCGTAACAAAACAAAAATTTATCAATCGACTAATATGTGTGAAGCCTCCCTTGTCAAACTCTATCTGCAAAATTGAAAGCTAAATAGAAAAATGGGAAAGTACAGAGAAGGCAGAGTCTCTTCCTCACCGGCCTTCAAAGCTTATAGATTTTATCATTATCTAAAATTCACGAGATTTTCACATATTTCATATACTTTGAAATACTATTCACTATTCTTGGAATTGCTGCACTTTCTACAGTAAACTCATCATTGATAATATCCTAAAAAATTTCAAACCTATAAAAACAACAATAGTTCTCTTTATATATATTATATTTAGAGCACTGCGGTGTCATCTCTCGTCTTTAAGTCTCTCGTCATCATATTTCAGGCGATAACCTGAAAGAAAGATAAATTTCGCAGTCAACTCTTTTTTCATATATTTACTCTGCATTGATAGCTAGCAAGAAAATGGGGTTTTGTTTATTTTAAATAAGGATGCAAACTACGATGCTAAACTAGGATATTAAACTTAAAAAACTACGATGCCGATAAAAAGTTGTAAGGTAAGGGAATTTGATTCCATGTATATCCAATTTAAAGACGATTGCCCAACCGGCATGCTTAGCGGCAGCTGTCTTGAGAAATTGACTGTGTTTTGCATGCTGCTTGTACGATATTTTCATTTTCATGTAGTACGATATTAGGCCGGTTTTTGAATTACAATCGCAAAGCATGCCGGTTGCACAAGAGCCTTTAATGTAGATTTTTAGCTGGTGGTTTTCAAAATACAATCACCCTAATTATAGCGGTCCATTGAATATCAACCAATTAGGCTTTGCGCTGGATTTACATTTTCACATGATCCTTTTTCTTATATATGAAACAATTAACTATAGAAAAGTCCCGGACAGGGGAGAAAAGTCTCCAAACAACAGATAAATATTGTACTTCACGTTGCGGTTTTGGTAACATTTTAGAAGGTCAAAGAACCTGTAAGAAAACTAGACAATCTTTCTGAACTTTGGCTAGTTTTGTGTTTCTACGATCTTCAAAAATTTCCAAACTATTGAAATGATTATTTGGTACGGTTTTGGCTAGACTGTGGTTGTTGAAACCCAGTGTGGCCTTGGATGTGGAACAGTGCGGTCAAAGAAAATTATACGGCAAACTCCTTGAGCATTTCACTGAATTTTCACTAAATTTTCACTTTTTTTCACAAAAATAAAGTACTATCCTCGAAATATTTTAAATGAACGAATAGATATTTCGCACGATTTTGTATATAATATGCACTAAAAAAGACTCAAATCTATGGAACAACGAAACGTCCTTTCTGTCGAAGCAGATTGCGTTTCGAGCATATAAAAACGTTGGAAACAGTGGTAGGAATAAATTACTTTCGTTCGCGGCTTTACTCCTTGGTTTACTTAAAATAGAAATTGTCAACCATAAAGTTTCTCTTTGCAGCATGACTTCAAAGAGGCAAAAGACACTCGAGGTCAGCCTTGAAACTCGAGAAATAAAAAAATTAGCAATGCTGTTTGACAATAATTTGCGAATTCTGCTGGAAAGCTAATAAAATCAAGCAATTTTTAGTTCTGCGGTCGTTCGAGCAACATGAGTGTATGCTACGCTGAGAGTTGAAGACAAGGGTTCGCGTGATTTGTACAGACGCTAAAATCCCACGCCAAAACATATTCTCTGGTCCAATAGCACAAAATGACGCACTATATCTTTACCAATTAATTCCTTCATTCTTTTACCAAACTAGATTTCGGGGATTTCTAAAACGTTCTTCAAACTGGTTTTAATAAACTCTGGTTTTTAAACTTTCACTGAAGCAGATATAAAGAGATTGAATACCGACTTTGTATCGATATCATTTGTTTTCACTTATTTTCCAAAACTATTATAATGATAATTGAGCTGCATATTTTATTCATTTAAACTATGGATTTGCGCGTATGGTTTCAACGTTGGAACGAAATTACTTGTTTGAATTCTACGAATTTAAACATAAATTTAAAATACAACTATTTTGAAGCCGACATAACACAAGTGTCCTCTTTAAAGCAAATAAGTTTTCCAATTCTGAAAACCTGTTCTTGATTCATAAAAGTCTATAACACTAACAAACGGCATCCTTACAAGCTTTTTGGAGAGGGGGAGGAGCATTAAAAGCACCCACAAATCATTTTTAAGGCATCTTACGAGCAAAATCTGATTGGTCCATCTTACATGATTCGCTGTTAGATTCGTCAAAATGCCGTTTTCCAGCATTAGCTTTAGTTATTATGCAAAGAAGGCTGCGGAAACTTTTGGCTTTAGTCTAGAAAGTACCCTGCGTTTGTCATCAATAACAGAAAATCTAGTCGCATAGATATCTGATTTTGTCATGCTTGATATGTCCATTTCTGTTTCATAACAGCAAAGGCTATAGTGTTGCAAAATTTCAATTATGCACGGCGTGTTCTTTATATAACAAAATGAACAAAAAATACAGGAAACACCCTTATCTTTCGTGCCATTGTCCCTTGAATCCTAACGAGCATAAACTGCTTTAAAGTTGACAAAATGAAGGCAACATTGGCGCAGGTATTCGCAAGAAAACTGAAAGATGTGTACACGATACTGTATTGGCAGTTTGTATATAATTCTGGAGCAAAAAGTCCATAATATTCCTTTTGCCAATTTACCATTTAAATGGACGGAGTGGATGAATAAAACTGACGTGATTAATTTAAGCTCCACACTGTGATTTGTGTAAAGCGCCATTGCGAAATGAGGCTTGTCTTTTATCATTGGACCAAATAATGATAGACAGTCGACTGGCAAGCAGTTGATGTATGATTTTACAGAACCAGATCACGTGCCAATAAAGCAAAGACAAAATTCGAACACAACGCGAGAGAAACAAGATCTATGTTTCGTTGTTGTGTAACAAACAAATCAGAAAAAGTTTGACACTGAACGGATGGAAAAAGTAACCAACTGGATGAAGGTTTTTAAATTTGGCCTATTCTGATAATTTTTATCCGTAAGGATTTAAATTCTGAAATTCTTCTAGCTTCGTAAAAAATCTCAAAAAAGTTACTGTGGATTCTGATACGTGAAAGTTTACAATTCTTAGGAGGTTGGCTGGAAACGAAATATGGAAAATTTATAAGGACGCGGACTCTAACGAGTGCAAAGTTCAGATGATACCGAGTGAAATTTGACTTACCGTATCTTTGATATGTCTCGCCTTCCATTGTCTGTTTCGTGCACTGTTCTCCGAAATGGTCCTTTGAACCACAATTGTAACATGAAACAACGGGAAATTGGCAGTCTTTATTTTCTATAACAGTCGGCCGCCGGGTCATAAAAACCTGTAACAGAAGCAAAAGTCCTTATACACATAGGCTGCAAAAGTATCAGAACAGTAGGCCAAAATGGCCGCATACTGAAAGACTCAGTAGTTGCTTTTTTTCAACTGGGATCACTTTTGATAATCTACGGCTTCATATCATACCTGAAAGGATTTTCTCAGGCACAATTGAGCAAATATGCACGTGTTTAGATAAGCCCCCTTTATCCGCACAATTGCATCCAGTTTTAATACAACATTTTCTGAATCTTTTGATTTCCTTTTTTCAGAATATCTCTGAAGCACTGGGTCAAAGTTTTCACAACGTTTTCCTTAGAGCAGTAAAATATTTCTTTGATTTTTTTCTCAAGCCAGTAAAATGGCACATACCGTATATTCTCGTGTCAAAAGCTCTCATTACCATTGTCCCTTAGCCCGAAAATTTCGATTTAAAAATTACTCAGCTCAGTCCCTTGACTATAGCAAGGTGCTGTCAATGGCCATCGTTCCCCTACGTTTGCAACGTGGTTGAATATTACCAGATAAAATATTTCTTTGATTTTTTTCTCAAGCCAGTGAAATGGCACATACAGTATATTCTCGTGTCAAAAGCTCTCATTACCATTGTCCCTTAGCCCGAAAATTTCGATGTAAAAATTACTCAGCTCAGTCCCTTGACTATAGCAAGGTGCTGTCAACGGCCATCGTTCCCCTACGTTTGCAACGTGGTTGAGTATTACCAGATGGATGTAACACCACGAAAGATTGGACGGAAAAACTAAGAGTCTTTTATGGGCACACGCGAAAGAAATTCATTTTTTGATATTGTATGCATTACTCAGAATCATTCTGAGGAAATCGAGTAACATATATTATTGACTACATCGTATTATAGTAAAAATAGTATTTTAGTAGATACATGAATTAGCAAGGATGCCGAGAAGAAAGCAGCTATATTTTCCTCCAACTAAAATTATGAAATATATTTAATCAAATGAAATGTCAAAATGCCATAATACCTCGTCATCCGAAAGAAAGTCTTCCAAACTTTCCGATGTGCCTTGACTTCCATCATCACTTTCTCCCGCCATGGCATACTTTCCAGAACTGTCTTTATCCAGACTCGTAGTTTTTAATGCTGACATTTCTTGGGCATAATTTGATTTGTAGCTAGCGTCTTTCGGGGTCGTGCCTGTACTGGTTGAGCTTGGCCTTCTCGCATCACTTGATGTACTATCTGAAGCAGGCTTTGAATCTGAGGTGCTGGATGTTTTTCTTCGAGGGGCTGTATCCAATTGGTTACTTGTCTGCCCTGGTTTTGTCGAATCCGAAAGGCTGTTTGTGTGAATACCGAAGCCTTTGAAGCCCTTATCACTAAAAAAGGACACCATTACCAAGCAGAAATTCAAGATTCCGCTAAACAGATGCATCATTTCAAGAAGATTGGGCAAAAATACGATGCAAAGTTGCCACAGGGTGAAATCCGAATGATGAGAAGGTAATACCTACATGACAGTCAATGACAAGTTCCGAGCAAAGATGACAAAATAAATCTATAAAAATACATATCATATAGAGAACTGAATTAAGAGTGGAACGAAAACTGCGGAATAGAGTGGAATAAGTCCAGAAAATTCAGATCAAAGCGATGAGTTACAGCTGATGAAGAAGATAAAGTAGACAAATAAGCTAAATACAGCAAAGTCTTTTATTCGTAAACAGCAAAATGCCAAATGAATCAAGATTAAGTCAAAACTGACGCTCTGAAAGTGAAGCATACGACAAAGAGAGGGCAGACGGAGCTGATGAAGACAAGTTGCAAAGAATTATGCAGTAAACTTTTTTTTTTGCTTTGTCCTTTCTTACAGGTACCAAAAAAAGTTCCTTTCACACTTGTATGGCGATGAAAACCTTTTGAAAGAACTTGATAAAGATTCGTTTAACTTATGTTTCATCTAAATAACTGGTCGACTTGATTAAAAAATTTCTCATTCAATTAAAAACCATTCAACCTCCACGTCTCCTCTTAGTAATTATTTTTTATCATATGTTTGTTTTCATTAGCAATCATATGTCGTATGTTTTAACCTTCATTTAATGGCTGCAGCGTAAACATTTGCCCTTTTAACTAGCAATATGTCCATGGAACTTAACATGAAAATTCAACAGCGATAACTTATAAACTGTGTAAAATATAAGCATGAATTTTGGAGGCTGCCTTAACCTTGCCATTATTAATGTTTTCTTGGATTTTGAGCCAAATCTAAGAGGTATGGTGCTGAATTGACATGGAATGACCCATATACAAGTTTGGACAAAATTAGGCTAACAATAACTCACATGAGGGCGTTGATGTTTAATCTGAACTTCTTCCTTGCACCTTGAGTTAGGCCAAGTCTGGCAAGGTCATCATCCTTCAGATCTTTCATCTATAGTAAAACAAACAAAGACCAGAGTAAATAAAAGAAACTATCTTTAACGAAACCGTGTTACAATAATGACATTCTTCTGGAAAGGTTAAGTTACTAGGAGCTTAATTTTTGCACCATAAAGAAGCAAGAAATCATGGCAATGACGAAGACGACGATGACAATTGACCTTGATGATTGGAAATGGTGATCGGTGATTGATCATGAATGATGTCTGAAGGTGAGACGATGATAAATAAAGATGATTAAAGATGGTGATCGGTGATTGATCATGAATGGTGACTGAAGGTGAGACGATGATAAATAAAGATGAATAAAGATGGTGATCGGTGATTGGTCATGAATGGTGACTGAAGGTGAGACGATGATAAATAAAGATGATTAAAGATGGTGATCGGTGATTGATCATGAATGGTGACTGAAGGTGAGACGATGATAAATAAAGATGAATAAAGATGGTGATCGGTGATTGGTCATGAATGATGGCGGTGATCGGTCATTGATGGTGATCGGTGATTGATCATTAAAGATGGTGATCGGTGATTGATCATGAAGGATGGCGCTGATCGGTCATTGATGGTGATCGGTGATTGATCATTAAAGATGGTGATCGGTGATTGATCATGAAGGATGGCGCTGATCGGTGATTGATCATGAATGATGACGCTGATCGGTGATTGATCATGAATGATGACGCTGATCGGTGATTGATCATGAATGATGACGCTGATCGGTGATTGATGGTGATCGGTGATTGATCATTAAAGATGGTGATCGGTGATTGATCATGAAGGATGGCGCTGATCGGTGATTGATCATGAATGATGACGCTGATCGGTGATTGATCATGAATGATGACGCTGATCGGTGATTGATGGTGATCGGTGATTGATCATTAAAGATGGTGATCAGTGATTGATCATGAATGATGGCGCTGATCGGTGATTGATCATGAATGATGTCTGAAGGTGAGACGATGATAAATAAAGATGATTAAAGATGGTGATCGGTGATTGATCATGAATGGTGACTGAAGGTGAGACGATGATAAATAAAGATGAATAAAGATGGTGATCGCTGATTGGTCATGAATGATGGCGGTGATCGGTGATTGATGGTGATCGGTGATTGATCATTAAAGATGGTGATCGGTGATTGATCATGAAGGATGGCGCTGATCGGTGATTGATCATGAATGATGACGCTGATCGGTGATTGATCATGAATGATGACGCTGATCGGTGATTGATCATGAATGATGACGCTGATCGGTGATTGATGGTGATCGGTGATTGATCATTAAAGATGGTGATCGGTGATTGATCATGAATGATGGCGCTGATCGGTGATTGATCATGAATGATGTCTGAAGGTGAGACGATGATAAATAAAGATGATTAAAGAAGGTGATCGGTGATTGATCATGAATGGTGTCTGAAGATGACTGACCAAGATTGATATAAATGATGTTTGAAAGTGATCGATGGCGATGATGATTTGTGATCATAATGATTGCCATTCCCTAAACGAATGATATAACTCGCAGTGATGAAATAGGTAGACCTATCCGAAAAATACGTGAAATACAAACTTTAACAAAAAGGTGGAAGACACTTACTTGGTCAAATGTATAATCTTTAAACGTTTCTGAATATTTGTGTAAACGAAGGCTCCTTAACCAATCATATACCGACGCATATTGATCTGAGCTCCGTCTTCCTGACAGTCGATCGCCGCCGAACTTTTTTCGAAACATCGGACTTTCAACAGGAGACGGAAAAGGTGATAATCTAGGAGATGGCAAAGGGGATGACTTTGGAGATGGCGAGGGTGACGTGAATGGGGAGGTCAGCGGGGAGTCCATAGGGGATTGGTACGGTGACATGCCAAAGCTAAAAGACATCTGTTGTTGATGCTGCTGTTGGATTGGATTGAAGGTCGGTTGATTGACAGGTCCGTACATTCTGGTTGGGCGAACCGGGATCGGTGCGCTAGCAAACCGGTATTCACTTGGTGTACACGTGACCACAGAAGACGACGTCGGGATAGGATTCGCTGCAAAAACAAAAGAAATGTGAAATGATCGCGATGAGCAGTTTTTTGCACAATCTGGGTTTTCCAGTAAATGTTGCCAGAAAGCAGATTTTAGTTGTAATTTTAGATTTGCAAGACCGAGGTCAAAAAACTATAATGGCGACATGTTCGGATTATTGGTAAAGCCCGATCGTCGTTCCATCTAGCAGTTTTGGGGATCTATCTACATAAACATGAAAAAACCGCTACTGTGTAGACAAAAGGAGTTCGTTTTCACCTTAGGATTCCATTGGCATTATTCTCAATAGGCAAGCGGCACTGATTGGTCAACCTCAAAAGTTATGTGCTCGTGTTTCTGATTGGCCTATTTCGATCCACAACTGGGTATATATATTTCTTAGCGTAGAGTTTTCGATCTTTGTTCTAACGTTTTAAACTCTGAAGAGTGTCAGACGAAAAGCTTTAGTTTACTAAATGTTTGCTTTTTGCAAAGCCATTTTTAATGTAAAGATGGGTTCTGGAATAAACTGATGCACCATTTGACAATTGTAAAGGATTTCTGAAAAATTAATGTCTCGTAGCATAAAATGCTGGCTATAATGGATTGCTAGCCACCTCCCCCCTCCCCACACCAGTAAATCAAATTTTGTCTAAAAGGGAGTTCAATAGAAAATAAAAGTGGAAAATAACGAAGAAAAGTGTGAGTCGTGTGGCTCTAGGTCACACAGGTATGGCTCTGTTGGGGTCAAGCCTACGCGTCAATATTACTGTTAATAGAAGGGAGCGGAACCAATTAGCTATGAAACCTTTCCTAGCAACTTGACTACTAGATTTTATAGCTGTAATGAGCCTGTCTGTCACCCACGTCATAAAAATTTATGCCAGTAATCAGAACCGATGCCACTATTAGCATACTTAGGGGCCAACGGGACAACGCGATTCCGACGATAAATGGTTGCTAAGAGTAGATTTTCATCCAATCTACTATTAACCTCTAAAAGGCTTTTGTGCAACCTACAGTACGATATTAGGCCCGCAGTCGCAAAGCATGTCGGTTGCGCAAGAGCCATTCGACACAAACGCTGACAGGGGGTTCCTCACCTCGGATCTATCTATTGTCTTCCACCTTGTCGGTTGTGAAAATTTGTCACAAAATTGTCTCTAATTGCTTACATATCTGTCATTGCAGGGTAGAAGCAAGTGGAAATTTATTGAGGGAGGGGCGGTTGGGGCAAAATGTTTCTCTAGAGGCAAATTCTCAAGAGATTTTCACGGATTGGGACTGCCCTATCCAGATGCTCTTAGAATATTTTATTACACATTGATATCGCAGTGTTATCTAATATAATCTCACAAAATTCACAGCACATTTAAAAATATACACTGCTCTATATATTATTGGGGGCCCGCGGCCCGCTGGCCCCACAGCCGTTACGGCCATGCCAGTGAAAAGTGGACAAGACTGCCCACAAATATCTAGATACCTTTTTGGGTTCAATTGGATATCTCATTTAATCGCCCATATCTGAGATTGCAAAACCTCAAAAACCTAATCAACTCTTCAAAACATTTAGAGTGGTAGACCTCTACGGATTTTTAAGAATATTTTCAGGCACAATGGTAAAACATTTCAACAAAAGGAAGACAATTTTGTAATAAAAACAACTTTCTTTGTTATTTCGTGTTATGCCGGCTAGTTTCCTATCATTGGTTTTCTTACAAAACTGCATGAAAGTAGTTCGATCAGTGACGTTAGGCAATGCTAAATTCATACACCATGTAATGAAAACCTTTGGTATCAAATTTATATAGATTAAAGTATTAAACGAATTTAAAAAAAGAATAAAATGAAAATCAAACGTCAGATATAATCAAAATTTCATGTTGGTCGTTCACAATGTTCAGTTGAAAAATGATTTGAATAATAAAGCCAAATTTAACAAAAAAATTTCAAGAAATAGTTTTATGGAGGAAAGAAGCATCTCCCTAGAAATCAGCATGTAAATTAGTTTAGCATTACAAAATTATCTGGAAACATGGAAAGAAATCGAGATGTCTATCTTTGTCAAAATGGAACCACAAAAATGAAATGATAGCGTGAAATTGATTTTACAGAAACAGTTGTATTCGAACGAGTCGCTTGCCTATATTTGTGATAAAAAACAAAAGGATATTTGTAACGAATACAATAACGTTTGTGATAAAGTGAGCTATAAGATCGACTTGTCGTAAGTCCTTCGCTATAATAGCCTTAAGGTAATCGAAACAAATCAATCCTATCTACACGACATTTTACAAAAACAGCGTCGACAGATCATATTCACTGTTATATGACTTTGTGGTTGATGTAAAGTCTGACAGAAGACCCTATTCCGTGTTCCTGGTTCAAGATATTACACCACTGAATACTCTATCTTTGGCTTATGATCAAAGTATTTAACCATGGAAGTAAGACTTAACACTCGATTCTGTGTACTTGGTTCAGCATTTTAGACAACAGAAGCAAGATTTCATACTTTATTCGGTATTCCTGGTTCAAGGTATTAGGCCACAGAAGTTAGCTCAAATGGAGCCGCCTAAAATGAATCCGATCAAGATGGTATCACTTAAGAGTGATTTATATTAACCAAAAGTCAAACACGAATATGATTATCCACATTAGGCTTCTGTTGGTTACAGAATTAGGTTTCCAAAGATGAGAGTTAAATTCAGGAAAGGAAGGAGACCAGAAGGGCAGTGATGCGGTTGAAATAAGTACAACCAAGCCTTTACAGTTTGGAAGCTGCACCAAGACATGAAGACATAACATGTAGATTCACTTTCATGATTAAAAGCTTTTCTGTGTTCGCTCGAAGATGATGACCAATGGGTCTGGTTTAAGACAAGTGTCTCGGATATAGAACTGAGATAGCCAAGTAACGGAGCCAAATGTGTCAGTGTGAAAATCGACGATGAAAATGCAAAAGGTTGAAGTATACTCACCGAAAACTGGTGCTGGGTAAATTGTATGAATGACTCCATTAGGACCTTGAGCCAACCCCCCAGTTTTACCAACTGATGTTGGCTTAACTAACATTGGTTGTAAAGTTGGTGTTACTTGAGTATGGGGGTTCGTCGGGTAAACAGTGATCGATCCAGGTATTGCGTGCATGCTGCCAATATTACATACTGGAATGCTTTGAAATGGAGTGCTATGCATTGCTGGTGCTTGCGAGAATAAAGGAGCAAAGGGAACGGCTTGATACCGGTTTGGCAATCGATTATCCAGTGGTGATGCCAGTCTTGTTGCAGATTGGCTACCTGAAAAAGTTGAAAGAATTGTGAAATTCACCAATATTAAAAAATCCACCACATGGAAAATAAAGGCAATTTTTGTCTCCAAGAAATACTCGACAGTCCCTTTTGGGAGCTACCCGGCATGCATAGTAACCCTGAACTGAGACCGTGTGATATCTGTTCATCAAAATAGAAAACAACACTTCGTACATGATACTGGGCTCAAATAAAAAACTCGCAAAAAAAATGATGAGTAACCCTAGAAGAATATTTCTTTGACATGCTAAATGTATTGTGCAATTATCTACAACACGAAATATGCTCAATACATTTTTTTGAATACGTTAATTATGTGAAATATATTAGCTGTTTGGAATTCATAAGTTATTAAGATTTCATAAGTTATTCAGAATACATTAGCTACATTGAATATATTAGCTATTAGACATTTGCTAGTTTGGAAAAACCTTTTTATTTCGAACATATTAATTATTTGAAATAAATTTGTTATTTTGAATCTATTTATGTTCAGAGTAGATTCTTAGGTCTATTCAATATAGCTCTTTACGTTAAGTTTTTGCTTCGTTGTATATATAGGTTTATAAAGGAAAAGCGATTGACAATACAAAGCAGGCGTCTTTCATGAAAGAAATGGTTGTTATGACGCAAATTTGAAGTTAGCAAGGTTTTGAATTGACAGATCTTTAACTGGCATAAGCCATGGGTCAGTCAAATAGTTTTGGGCTGGGGAGCTAGAAATGTTTCATGGGGGCATCCCGATGCAAGGTTTGCCAAGTGAATAATCCCAACCCACAAATAACCCCCTAGGGTGTAAAAAGAAGCAATCCGATCAATTCTTTTAATGTCTCTTGACTGCGCATATACTCATTTTTTTATGAGAAACTGGCTATAAGAAACGAGTATTGGAAAGTCAGAAAAAATTAAGAAACTTCAGTACTCGAAGCAAAAAAATTAAGAAACTATTAAATCGTGATAAAATTTAGAACAACGAAATTTTGAAAAATACAAGAACATGATTGCTCTGTTCGCCTAGAACTTAAGACACCTGGGGTAAAAATATACTTCCCACATCTAAATGCAGACCGAAGCGAATCTCTTGACGTGATAAAAAAGGTCACGAACATTTCATAAGATAGCATAATTTCATAACAGTAGAAACATCTTCTGTAATAGTTTCTAACATTAACTAAAATTTCTTCTTAGCATGAAAAAATAAAGAAAAGAAACGCCAAATATAAAATTCATGACATCATAAGTAAGAAACTCTTAAGAAACAACGAGTATTGAAATTTCTAGAACATTAAGAAACTGGAGTACTCCACATCAACCTTTAATTTTCACTTGAAATTTCCATAGATGTCAAGAATTATAAAATCAATTTTATAATTTCTTTAGTTGTCTTTTGCAAGAAAAATGAGGTTCCCAGGGTTGTTTAAACCTTGCGGAGCTGGTTTTCAGAAAAAAGCTAGTTCGTTTGGGCATCTCCATTCAAAACGAAGCAACACGCCTCAGCTGATGAATTTGAAAACTGATTTATAAATGCGTCCAGATAAATATTACTCAAAACAAAATTTAACTTGCTAGCTATGGCGTACTGAAATGCTGTGTTGTCAAATGAACATAAAATATACAACTATTGAAAACAAACATAAAATAACAAAACATTTATTGAACACAACTGAATCAAACAGCTTACAACCTGTTTTCATTACTATTTGCCTCAAAATTATTAGTAATCCTTTGCTCTTATCCTAACTACAATTATTTGTAAAACAGCGTGGGCCAAGGCACAACTGTGTCAACTTACACAAAACACTCCTCCTACAAATATTGACACTGTATTATACCAGCTATACAAAGAAAACTTTAACGAAAAGGAAATATCCTAACCAACAGCATCTGATTTTATTGAATACACCCAAGTGTTGTTGTTATACAATATAATATTTTAGTGTTTTCGCTCAAGTGGCTTTCCAACAACCGCCGGGCTACAAGCCTTCGCAAAAACTTTACAGGTCATGACCATACTATTGTGAAAAATATAAAGGAAAGTGCGGGGGAGCGTCACATGTCTTAAAATGTCCAATCAGATGGGCTCTGACCCAAGAAACAAGCTTAGTCTCCCGTAAACGCGTTTATTGTAAGAATGTTGTTAAAAAAGCCAATTTTGAAGACATTGTCTAGCCACATGCAATTTATTTCCAGGAAAGAAGTAAATATTTTCAGTGAGACAAAACGATATACGCGAAGTCTGGGTGTTTCAGCGTTTACTGATAGCAAATATTGGGAAATGAAGTCTCGTTCATACACACACCATATCATCAAGATTTTAACGTTGATACAACATCTTGGTTCACGGCATAAAGACATTCACAGAATTCTTCGCGTACATAAAAATACAAGGACCGTAGCCCCACAATTTTTGTCAAACTGTATCATATTTCCCTTATAATAGTGTACTGAATGAGAAGGAATACAATGGGCCTCACTCCCAATGTGAATTTCGTTCCGACGGCACTGAAAATACTAAAGAACATGAAATAATGTTTCAATGACATTGCTTTTAGTTGGGCTGCACTCATTTTTTATAAGAAACAGCTTGTTAAAGACGGTAGGCTCAATTTTTCGAAAGTTAAGAAACAACCCTACCTGAAATCAAAACGTTAAAAAACTTTTATAAATTGCAGTTTTCCCAGTAACCAGGGACGAAATTTAGGGGCAAGGATTGGGGGGAAGGGTGTTGTTAGGTAATGACTGGATTTTGTGTCATACCCTTCCCCTGACTGAAAAAAATGGAAAAGCCGATTTTTAAAATTCAGTTTTAAACTCTAAGATAAAGAAGATAAGAAGATAAATAAAGCAACTTTTCTGCATCATTTTGTTACAAACGACTGCCAAAAATCGCTTTTTACCAAATCGGAGCAAAATTTACCGAAGATCGCGAAAATTTAGGGGGGTTGGTGTCGAACAGATTGGGCATTGAATACCACTGTATACTGCACACACTACACTTGACATGCAGATTATATTCATTCTCAGGAAACCATAAATGTTCATTTTAAAAATTTATATCGATCACAACTTTTCAAGGGAGTGCTGGATATTGACTCTAAATATTTAAGAAACACGTTAGAAATTTTGGTAGCAAAATGGCCCGAAAATTTAACAACTGCCTACCAGCCCTGGACTTAAGCTTCTTTCAAAAAATACAAGGCAAAGGCAGCCCCCCAGTCCTTCTTGGTGTAAGACATTCCTTACAAATGGCAAAAAAAGAGAGCAATTACAGCAAGATACAGTTCTTGCAAATAACCTCTCTTTGTTTCTTTTCAGTCACTGTATGTTTTATATTTTATAAATATTCAAGAAAAAATGTCGAGTTCACGTAAACAAATCTGCCTCTTTAGATCAAGGATCAATGTCCACATAAAAAACTTTGTGGTTAATTTATGACAGTTAATTTATGAAATCCTCCGCTTCCTTTAGACATCAAAAGCCAAACTATGGGTGTTGTCCATCGAAGTCGTCAAGGCAAGTAATGAATGTTGACTCATTACACGTGGGTTGGTTGCTTCCTTCTCTTACACCCATATTGGATTATAAATCTTGTTGAAAAATTCAAAGAAGCTCTCTTTATATGTTATGAAAACCCAGCTTGCTAGCTACCACACAGAATAGAAATTGAATGTAATCTTGACTCTGTGACTTACCATCCCCACCAGAAGTCTTTGTGAACAACAAGGTCAGTTTTCGAAGGCAAAATCAGCCACCCCCTCTCCAAGCTGAGACCAACATGATGATTACGCTTAATTAATTCAGTGAAAGTAAACATTTGTTTTGCATTTAAATTCCTCTACAGCAATTTCCATGTGTTGGAACTCCTCTTTTTGGCAATCAGTTGCTTGCGCAAGATTTCTTGCTAATTTTTTCAGTTTTTTTTAAGGTTTGCAAATACCACGCTCCCCCCCCCTCCCCCTCCCCACTCTCTCTATCTCGAAAACATGTTGCTTCCTTTTCATTAACTTAACTATTCATTGTAGCCGAATATTCTTAACCCAGAAAAATATGAAATGGAAGAGACTAAAGTCAGATCTTTTGACTCCTTTAAAAATTTGTATATAATTTGAAGGAATCAGAGGCTGATATTTGTTTTAAATAGAGAGAACACTGCCTATCTTTAAAGTGACATACTGATTGTTGTAATGTCTTTAAAGTGACATAAAGTGACAAATGATAAATGATATTTTCAATGCTTTAAAACGATTGACTTTGCTAATTGCAATGCTTTATTACTGGGGTCTTACTTTAGCCATTGTGGTTAGCCTTCATCAAGGCAATCATAAGAAAACAATTGCACTCTGTCTGATGATCGTCTGACTGGGAACCAGTATTGATGCAGCTATGCAAATGGCACCTTTGCCATGGGCAAGTAGAAGAGTGCAGTTGTAATCAAAGTTTTCTAGAGTGAAGGGATGGCTAGCCTCAAGATCAAAGTCGCTGCATGGCTGGCTGAATGAATGACATATTAACTAATGAAACTGACAGTTGACCTGCCCCTCATAAATGTACCTGGTGGTGGCATATAGTTGCAATCTGACAGTTGCAGTATAGAACCATCCTGTTCTATACACCAGAGCTAAACATCTATACCTAACATTCTCAGTTGTTAAATCAAATTGCTGATATTTTCTTGTTATATCAGGAAACAACCTTAGCAGAATACCAATAAACAAAAGTAAAAAACAATTGAACTGGTTAAAATTCAATTTTAAGGTGGACGGACAAAGACAAAAAGGAGGAAAGCATTTTCATATTTAAACTTGAAGTGCAAAAGCATAAATTTATTTATATGTAAAAACAAATTTATAATCTTAATTCAATAATTTACCCAAAAGAGATAAATTACAATTAAGAAAATTGTATTATTTTGATTTCATAGAACAAAGAATGACAAAAACTTAATTATGTGAGAATGTACTCTGAATCATTGCAGTCTAACCCAAAGCTGGACAGAAAAATAACAAACTTTAGATCAATGATTATGATGTTGATGATAATAATTTTAAAGGTGTTGAGTGATGATTTAAGAATATACCCATCATCAAAAACATGAATTTGGGTATACCTAAATATGCATTACTATTGGCGTTGATCACATGAAGTTGCCTGGCATTAATTTGGAAAACAGGTTTTTGTCAACAGTCACTTGTACAAAATGGCTACCTAAATCACACAAACTTACACTAAACACAGCAAAAGCAAATGACCCCTTTGCAAAGGATGTCTATCTACCATGACACAATACCTTTAAGCAGATTGCATTCTTAAAATAGCATTTCGAAAGTGCACTGACAAATATGATGATTTCTGGTTTTACAACAAGAGTTCAGAACATTGATGGTTGTATCTAAAACAGATGAATGAAGCCAAAATCAAAGGGGCAAACATAATCCTCAAATTGTTCTACTCATTTCCCACTCTAAAATATCATTATGGAAACAAGTTATTTCTTGGCCTCTTTAATGCTATCCCTGTTATCACAGTTAATTTTCTTTTTATCTGGTTTCAATTTTTATCATACAGATTATAAACATATTCATGAGTGAATGAGAAAACTGAGTGCACCAGCAGTGATCATATGAAAGTTTTATGAAAAATCCTTATTCTAACAGAGCAAGATGGTAGAATGAGTCCTTACAAGGCACTCCACACCACCCTTTGTTGTAAAGTTACTTTATGAAGAATGTTGAATTGACTAAATTAAAGAGCTGAATGATCAATAAGTTGGTCATTACATCATATAAATTTTAGCCTAATCCACAAATCATAAATGCATCTTCAAAATCCATAATTTCTTCCCCTTATCCCCAATTCAGTCACACCAGCTTAAAAGAATTTCACAAACTAACAAAAAATATGCAGAGGAAATTTTATTATGGCATTATGGCACCCACAGGAAGACAAAAACTTTCCTACCCTCTGAGTAATTCTTCTTTCAAGCTTTTTGATACTACAAGCTTGAATCTATTCCCAATTAAACTTGTCTTTATCAGTTACCCAGTTAGCTGATAACATCCGATATTCATCAGATATTAATAATGACAAAACTTGGAAGAGTTTTACTGCATAATTATTGCAACTTATGCTTCAGCTGTGCAAAAATTTAGGAATGTTCATAATAGAATATATAAAACAATATTAATATCTGTTGAAAACCTACAGTGTAACATGGCCCTTAGGTCCCTGGAAACTCCATTTTTGACAGTGAAAAAATGCTTTCAAATTACAAAATAAAATATATTCTTTAGTTATTGTGTGCTTACAGTCAGTGTGAGTTGTCATCCGACAATAAAGGACTACCATCAAATACTTAAAAAACTAATATTTTTTACATTCAATTTATTGAGAACCTGTTTGCCAAGGTAACATATTTGGAAATTTAATTATATATTTTTGGTCTGTAAACCATTTTCCTTTGTATCAAACATTGCTTTACATTACTGTTGCAACATATTACAAAAACGCAAAAAAATTCTTTTCTTTATTCTTCTATCATTGAAGAAAAGAGTTGAAGTAAAACTCACCACTTGACAATGAAAGGTTTGAAATGTCATTTCTGACATAAACAAGTTCGCTAAGATTAGAACATATCTGTGGACTTTTCTTTATTGATTCAGAAGGTGTCTCTTTTTGCTGGACTGTGCTTGCCGGCACAGTTGGCTTTTGTGGAAAATCCTAAAAACAAGAACTCATTGATTAGTATGAGATATTAACTTCAGGCCTTGCCCGGAAAGGCGCTCGATCGAGCGCGCGCGCCTAGAGCGCACCCAAAAAAAGCCTTGGAGAGCGATTTATAGAGCCCCTCAAAACGTAAAAACAATATTAACACGGAGCAAAATAAATTTTTGGAATTTGTTGAATCAACTTGATCAAGCATAAACAATCTTCCCAACAAACCGCAAAATTATGATTTGCGTAAGATTACCTCTTGAGAAAAAATTCAGCAAATTCAACGTTGGGTTTTCGATATCATTTTCAATCTAATAACCCTCTAATAACCATCAAGGACACAGGCCATCAAGCGTATTCTCCGGCAGATTTATTTGACTTTCGAGCAAGCGTTAATCTTCTATTGAAGTATATATTATTTTCTGTTTTTCTTAATAACTTAAAATCGCCTGTGCAAATCAGCGATCACATTTCCGTCCAAATTATCGCATTGCTTTTCATTTGCTTTTGCGAGTAGTAGATGTTCTAGCGTTTCTTATAGAATAGATAACATGAAAAAAGGAAACAAAGTTAAATGTTCGATTTAAAGCCATGCGTTTTGATGAAGCAATATGTGAAGCTGAACATAACAGTAGTGATACTGACACTAATAAAAGCTCATCGAATGATAGCAACTTACATATCTAGAAAAATCTGAACAACTTTGCGACTTTGTTCTATTATATTTCTATATTTATATTAACATAGTGTTTGTTGCATGTTTTATTATTTCATATTATGGTGCTTTCTGGTATCACCGTTGAATTTCATATTTAACATTCTTCCGAAGCTTTTGATATGAAGCTCTCGATCTCCTAAAGCTCTCGAAGGATGCTCTCAAGGAAATTTACTTAGAGGTGCGAAATAGAGCGCCTAGAGTTTCTAAGGGGCTCTTTTTATGGAGCACCTTCATTTTACTTAGAGCAAGGCCTGTAACTTCATCTCCAGAAATTGCTTATCCCATTTTTTGGACAATGTTATTATTAGAAAGCTGACATCAAATTTCATATAATAAAAGCCAGATTTGCTTTCTACTAAAATGGCACTTTAGTACTTGCTTGTTTTATAAAATAAATGAAATTTTATTATCTGTTCTTAATTTATATTCTTGATGTATACCAACAGCTAGCAAAGTCTAAGTAATGCAATCAAAAGTAAAAACCATAAATGTATATTTTCATTGATTAAAATTTAATTATTTTACCTACACAACACAGCATTAATTCATCCGACAAATCAAAAACTTAGTTAACAGACACTGTGGTTGAATAATTCATTTGTCTTTTGGAAAGTTCTATCGTGGTTTTTCAACTTTGCAGATACTGTACTGCTTAGAACACTGTGCAGACACTGCTTTAAACATTAAATGTACCTTTAAGACTAATTTAAGACATTATGGTTCACTTTAAATATAAGATATGAAATATCAGTAGAAAAACTAAGAAAATTGATTGAAAACACTGCTTTAAACATTAAATGTATCTTTAAGACTAATTCTAGACATTATGGTTCACTTAAAATATAAGATATGAATTATCAGTAGAAAAACTAAGAAAATCATGATTGAAAACATAAAACAAAAACTGGTATATCAATCTGGCAAGAAAAGATTTACTGCATTTAAAGAATTTAGCATATTGAATATTTTTTTAAACTAAAACAAGTTAATAAACCTTTGTATCAACTGATACCTGCTATTGCCAAGGAAATTGGTATTATCTTATGTTAACAAAAAGAAAAAAGATATTTGCAAAAACCTGCTAGTATTTGTTTTAAGAATCATATTGACATGATCAGTATTGTGTGCTTCAGACCTAAACGATTGTCTTTCTCAAAGTTTCCTTCAAACAAATTGTGTTGCAACAACTTTCAAAATGAAAAAAGTTGCAGCGTATATAACTTGTGAAAAACTTATATATAAGATTAAACACTTTAGTATATTAAAGGAACAGTTAAGGTCAAGCAATCAAATTGCAATAAACAAATGAATGAATCAATAAATGAATGAGCAGTTGAACAAACATGAAGAAAGCATTTGGTGGGAGAAAAAACACTTTCCATGTGATTGCCAGTGAAAACATTGCCAGTGAAAAAAGAAATTTATTGTATATAACTGAACTTATTAAAAGAAATAACACTTTGGCATTTACTAAATTGTAATCAAATGGAGATTGTTCATTATAATCAAACTACTGGAGGAGCATTCTAAATATATCCCTTTGCCCTGGATTCAATTCCCATATACTGATTTGAAAAAATAATGATACAAACTGAAAAATATTTATCTATTTCTTGGTAAAAAGAAAAAGACAAAAAGCCTACCCATTGCAAAATAAGAAACAAGGAAAATTTCACAAAAGTTTGGCTCTCTTGTCTATACATGTTTCTACTTTGCAATGTATATGAACATTTGGTACAAGGCAAGGTCTTGATTGATGTAGACAGATTTCATCAAAAATTGAGTTCCATGAAACTTATTACCAAAATTGCTAACATGAAACTTGTAAAAGAAAAATAAAGCAAGAAAAATGAATGAAATCCAACTAAAGGTTCCTACTAGTTATAAATGTTGACAACAACTGGATTACAGTAAGAGAATTGGTTAAAAACAACAAGAATAGTATATAATAAAAGAAAGCAGGCTTATTATAGTCTCTAATGCTTTAATTAAGGGGCAATTTTGTAGGACCAGAAAGAAACTTTTTTCCCTTTTGCAAGCCAATGGGAAATTATTTAATGATAAATTGTGTTTGAATTCACAATTACACACTTTTGTTTGGTAAGAATATAAGACTATGGATAATTTAACGATTCAAGAGATTAACTAATAAATTAGAACCTTGGATGATATATTGAATAAGAAGTCAAGAGAAGCTTCCTCGGGGTTATTACATATTCTTGTTGAGCAGCCCTAACAATCCAATTACAAAAACAACTGAAGCATGACAACTACGTAAAGTCATTTCTTGATACATAACCTGGCCTAGAAGATTTTAGAATGTAATGCTTCGTCATTCCACATCACGTAAATTGAATAACTGATAAGCTCTGCAACGTGTATCGAGTTTCATGGAAGCCAACAAAATTATTGGAAGTCATTTTATCATAAAAAATAAATAAAGAAGCGAATAAAAGTATCAAATAGACATATCTATAAAAATCTAAAATTTCATTTACTATACTCACTAGTTTATTCCGGAGGGTCTGTTTTTGGTGAAACGTAAACGCTGGGTGGTAGGAGGCCATCGACAACAGCAACTTGATTTCGTCCAAGCTAGTCTCCTCGTCAGTACAAGATACTCCATTCAATGATAAATTATCGTCTTTTGAGTTTGGTTTTTCACTAGGTAATTCAAAATCTTCTAAAAATTTGAACATATCAGTAGCAGCTTTTTTATTATAAGAATACAAAAGTGCGAGGTAGATAAGAAACTTTCGCCTAATCTTTTCATCGTAAAGGTCCCTAAGCTCACCAAAAGAACTTTCGTTCACCGTTTTCTCATATTTCTGCAGATTCGAATAATGTTTACTAGCCGCAAACTCGATATATGTACCAAGGAATCGAAGCTCCAGCGGTACACAACAGTCTAACAAACTACACATTAGGTCAATTCGCTCGCCTCCCTGCAGGCCCCTAAACCATATAACAACTCCTTCTTTGCAAACCATGTTCAACTTGACGCAGGCAGAAAATTAAAACTTTCGACGCTTCAGTTCGTCTGTATCATGTTGAAAATCCTATCTCAGTATCAAAATTCAATTCCAAGTGACTGAATTATAGTTAAAACGTATGTTTCCAAACATACAACAGTTACATTACACCTTCTTTGCACTCTACTGGATTGCTCTAATTATCACTGCTAAAGCACATAGGCCAAAACGACCTAATCAATATTGAATGACAAACATCCCTTCTGAAGGATGATACTTAACGCAACCGCACATCGGTGAGAGATACTCGATCATGCGCATTACGTTCTTAGAAGGATTGGTCACGTGCCTTGCTCACGCAACAAATATGGCAGTAGTGTGTTTTCATGTCATTCCATGTTTACAGGGGCGAAGCCAAAAAAAAATTTCTGAGGGGTATACAGCAATGATTTTACCGACAAAAAAAACATGTCCGATTCTTTAAGGGTATGGTCATAAGATAAACAATTTCATATGCTGCTTTTTTGGTTACTATTTTAAAATTCATACTTTAGTGCCATCCATACTTCAAAAATCCAACTACTATAGAAGTTTTAATACGTTACAATTGTTACAAAAAGATCACAGGATGAGAATTTCTTATTCTTTTTACCATGAGCCAAGCCCATCATGATGTTTATTCTAAAAAATAGGTGCTGATCGAAATTAATTTTGATAATGCTAACTAAACTATAAATATATTTATTGTGAAATGAAACAGAAATGAATATATCTAAAATATTAAAATGACATACAATGTCAAATAGTCAATTATGAATGGGTAAGAGGAAAAGTAAGGAAAAATTAAAATAGTAAAGACCAAAAAGTGATAAGGCTTAAATGGCCTTTTCTGGCAATAACATAAGCCTTTTATAACAATTTATTAAAATGCCTCACCAATTTTCTTTCAAATCAAGATATCTTGATCACGAGAAGAGCTCGTGTTTGCTTAGGTAAGCTAATTGTTCATCATTAGAGTAATCTTTTACTTCGAGGTTAATCTTACAGCCACTATAGATGGACTGTTCCTTAGCAACCCAACTGATCTCTACTTATGAACTGCGAAATTCTCCTCTTACCTTGTCCCCAAAATTCTCCTGTTACCGATCTCTACTAGACTGTTACCTTCTGAAATGCGAAATTCTCCATCAAAAAAATCTTTCAAATCGAAACTTAAAATTCACTTGTTGAACAAGATCAACCAGTAAGCTAGTATAACAACTAAATTCCCGTTCTAAGTTTTTCCAGCTGATTTTAATTAGTTGGAAAGTCCCCATTTTTATGTTTAAAGAGTATGTGCATTTTAGCCAATTACTTTTTATTGAAACTCATCAAAAACTGCTCAGTTATTGTCCTAGAATAGTAGGGGGGTGGTCTCTCTTCGATTAGTTTACCTATTGAGAGATCTCCTCCTTTAAGAATTCCCTTCATACAATTTATTTTGTCCTGTATTTGTATTCTTACTATTATGTAGTTCAGTTTAATAATTTCTTTGTATTAATGATATATAAATTGTATGTTGAGAATTTAAAAATATGAAACTGAAACTGAATCTCACTTAATTCAGTATCATTGCAGCCTATCTGCAGAGCCGTGGCCCAAAATGATCTTAATAGTGTAGTCAGTACATTTTCAAATCATCATGTGGTTTTTGTGACTATTAGATAACACTGGGATATCTGTGAAATATAGCATCCTAAGAGGGCCTAAGAGCATCTGGAGAGCGTTGCCTGCTAATAATTTCTTGTGAATTTGCCCTTAGATCCAATTTTTCGCTCCCAATGATACTATTCTCGCTATGGCCCTGCTGACAGATAAGTGCAGACGTCCACATAATCTTATCGAATCCCCAAAATTCAGATGCAAAATTAAGAATTAATACTATCGTTTAGAAAAATAGGCATATAAATAGAATACGACTTTATCTTCATTGTACGATATTTTTTAGCTCAGATTCAGTTTTATCGCCATTCTTCTCGGCCAGATACAATTTTTCATATTATTTATGCTTTTTTAGATTTTACGGTGAAATGTAGCTTGAAAACTTGAAGGGATTTGAACGCAAAAATTATTCCAGGTGTAACTTTGGTCGCCAATCACGATCGAATTCCTATAAAATTTCTATCTTTACGTTATCATAAAATCAATTTCGGGAGCAATAACATAATGAAAACTTCCAAGTGGACTAAAATTCTTGCTTTAGCACATTTTCTGTGGTGTCAAGTCAAGATGCATACGTTGGTTTTGGATTTGGGCATGGCTGTAATGTGACGTCATAATTATGCTATAATAGAGAAAAGACATTGACAATAGAGCAACTAGTGAGAAGGGGTTCAGTAGTTAGGGTCCTGAAAACAGATACAAGGGCTTGTGGTTCGAGTCTTTGACATGAAAAAATCTAACTTACAGTGGGGGTGGGGCAGTTTTCTGTTATTTCAAGCTTGGGAATCACGGGGTGTAGTCACAACGGGAGGAAGGACCAGTAAACTTCTCAATATGCACAGTTTCTCAATATGCACATTTTTCCACAATATTCTGACACCAGGTTTGAGAGTCCTTTCATCAACTGCCTTTGCTTTGGTACATTTGGTAGGCTAGACTGTGCAGATAATATGTAAATTGCATGCTCAACGATCTCGGTTATGCAAGAAACCACCATGATTGCGCCGTTAAAAAATCGTAGAAATGAAAACTCGATCATCTTGTTAAATTTTCTGCCAAATTATTATGTTACGTGTCAGACTTCTCTCATTTCAATCTTGTTCATATTTTAGGTACCCCTGCTAAATGATTTTAAGGCTTGCTTTAGTACCGATGTCATATCCGCTGTGCAAGATTAGCCGGTGATCACTTATCAGATTATTGTGAGGCTTACCCAGTGAATAGTTTTATTGTTAAATAAGACAGAATGTGGTAAATCTATGATGAGAAAATGTTTGTTTTTATCTTAAGAACTGGCGTGCTGAATTTTCACTTTGAATCTCGGCATTGTTGCGGAAATAATCAAAACGAGGCCTTCTATTCATTGGAGCAAACGAATTTCGTTCTAATTTCGAATTAAAGAATGTTGACATTTTCGATTTTTCTAAAAACAATTCTTAGATCTTAGAAAGTTATTCGATCTTCAATTGATCATATGAGAATTATATCTTATCAAAATAAGATCTTATGAAAACTTTGTCTCTGAAGATCAAATCTAACGGTAAGTTTCAAAAACAAATATTTGTTGATTTAAAGTAAATGTTCGAAGCTATTGCTTTGGACATCTATGCAAAGTTGTTCAATTAAAGTTTTTCAAAATTTTAATTTTTATTTGCTCTGGTAATCTCTGGTAATATCTAAATTATCAGACGATATTGCAATCCTGATCGGTTTTTCGCCATCAGGTAGGATAAACAGAAAAGAGTTGATACGCTCTTTGTTTTCTGGGGAACCCTATCTAAGTTAATAGGCTATGCGTCCCAGCGCCAGCAACGTTTCCAATGATCTTTCTTGAATAATGGTATCATATTGTACAGCTACTGCTGAACATAACCGTTAAAATTTTAGGTAGATTTCGATTTATGTCCACTCCCAGCTGCAAAATTGGAAGAAGAAGGGAGGATGAATCAGTTCTTTTATTGTGTTTGTTGTCAAAGTAAGTTGTAGCAGCTGCTCTTTAACGATTTTTGCAGTAAAGGATCTCGAACACTTTTCTTTCTAGATTATCTAGAGCCTTCTGATAACATTGCGAGATCGCGAGATAAGACCGAAGAATATGGATGAGGTAAGCACTAACTGTTTTTGCTACCTGAAAACGATATTGATGTGCAAACGAGGCTTGGACAAATAGCTTGCGATAATGACAGGGCCCACTACCCCAATAGCGTATGAAGTCATTTGGGAAGCTGGAACATCGGTGCACCTTACAGTAGAATCCTTCAACGTCTCAACAACTAGTTATCATTGAAGAATACATTATACAATTGGCAAGAATTGTCCTGAAAAATATAAATTTTGGAAATAAAGGCAATCAGACCAAAAGGGGTGATGAGAGAGATGATTCCAATAAATTTTGAAGGAAGTTTGAAAAAAATTCGTGAAAATTAGAATAAAAATCGTCTGTAAAAGTCCAAAGATAATTAGGAGGACATGGGATATGGTGTATTTGTTGCAATTCATTGTAACCCAGAAAATATTTTTTATGAATTTTCACATTTTTTGCCATCTTTAGTTTGTAAGTTGCCAGTGATGTCCCTTTTGTTTGTTCTGCTATTTTGCAACCGAGAACAAGTAACACTCTATGAATGGGTAAATCAATGCATGTGTTTGGCTATTTCTCAGAAATTGATGCAAGCTTTGTACTTCCTCGTTAATTCCAACCATTGCTGCATTTGCATTATAAGGAAGCCCAAGAGACGTTAATCAAGTCAGTCAACCTCTTCACTTAAGAGGAAGAAACGAATTATTTGTTTCTTTTATAAGGCTTGCAGGCCTAAATGGCCCATCGTCGACACAATTACAAGTTAACATAACTACCTTTATAACAAATTAAAAATAAATCTCAAATTACATTATAGATCTCAAGCAGTTAATACAAGATAAGAAAATGTGAACATGATTATAAGCTACACAGTAAACGTTACACAGATTTGTACATAGAGGACTTCTCAAAAGATTCCCGTTATTCGAAAGCCAAGGATATAAAATTAGCTATAAAAATTAGACAATCCTAACCTTCTTGGTTCAACAACCAGATAAACCTATCATAAAGATCAAGGGATGAGATTCTGGAAAATTGTAAGTCGTTCAATATCAACAAATTGTGGGGTTTCATTTTAGGTTATGAGCCCTGCAAGACGATTAAGTGGAGATAATTGGAGAATATTTGAGTCTTGGAAGAAAGAAAGAGATAACTTAAAGGTATATTGATACTAACATATCATTTTTTGGATTCATATTCTACGAAATTTAGCAAATATCTTATCTTTAATCGATGCATGACTTGGAATCAATAGTTCACCACAGAGGTTTTTTTTCATCTGCGTTGAGCAGACAGCTGTCAAAAGGTCTGTTTTGATTATTTTTAAAAAAGCAAAAAAGTTGCTGATTTCGCAGAGACAAGCTTTTAGCAATCAAAGATAATGCGTTTATCATCCGCCCACAAATCATTCACTAGTTTTATCATTCACTATCTACACTTAAGTTCACTCTGTTGGTTTATGTCAGAAATTTGCCGGAAGGGAAGAAAATTGCCTTCTCAGCATGGAGAAAAGTGAAAACATTCTGACTGACGTCAAGCTAATCAAGAATCAACTGCAAAGTATGAGTGAAAATCATGTCATCAGCTGTTCTAGTGTAGAATAACGCATTAAAGATTCAACAATTTGACATGCTTTGTTGAAAGCATGTTTTGATTGAACTTGAAAGCATAGTTGCCTGAAACCTGACCGTGCAATCAGCGCCTATGCGAATATTTGCTTGCTATAATTAGCTAGATATATGCAGACACTAGATCAACCCTTAATTCGCATAAATTGTAGAATCATAGAACGAAAAAACAAATAAAAATTTCGGCCCTAAGATCACAATTCTGTCTGCTTGCGTTTGGAAATTAGACATGGATAATTTTTGTGATTCAAGAATAAAATGATGTAAGTTTGTACCTGTTAAAGGAAAGCATTTGGCGAGATTGGATCAATAATATAATTTTAGGATCCTGTGTGTTGCACCGCGAAATACCTGGGGCTTGATCTCCTTAATACAGTGAATGTTTCATAGATATCTTATGTACTATCCTTTTCTAGGAATTCCAGGAACAGTATGTCATGCCTCACACTAAAGCGGACGACGAAGAAGCTCATGGCATGACCTCATATGACTTGCATGATAGGTGAGATTTTTTGCTACATCAAAACTAGTGAATTTAGACTTTCTCTGTTCTTAATTTCTTATCAAAAAGTATCAGATTAGTTTGCTACCTGAGCTCACACATAATTCCTTAAACAGAGAATCGTGTTTATGAAATTACAGTAAATTGTTGGTTACTCGAACCTCCAAGGGACCAATGAAATGGTTCGAGATAGCGAATGCTCGATTGATCGAGGCATTTTTATGGATGTATTGGGCAAGGGGAATGCAATGTCAGCTCGACTTAGCGAATGGAGTTTTCTTATCTTAAGTCTGTCGCGGAGGTGCTGATTATGGCCTACTCACTAGGAACGTAGTAAACTGAATCCTTTGTGTTTTTACATAGCAGTTTAAAGAGAAATTTTTCCTTGTTCTCTATCTTGATGTAGCAAGTAGCCCTGTCAACAAGTTCATTTGATGGAAGTTCTTTTGATGTTAAGGTATTCTGTGACTAATAATATTTAGTCATGTCGCTATACATATATCTCCTCCCAAATATAGACTTGGTTTGCTTTACTTTTCACGAGATGAAATTTACATAGTCAATAGTGAAAATTTAACCCTCTCGCCATTACTTAATGCTATCTTCGTGCTCTTCTTCACAAATTATATGCTTGTGCTCTTCTTCACGAATTCTGTCGTTGTGCCCATCTTCATGAACTGCCCCTCTTCATTAATTCTGCCTTTGTGCCCTTCTTCGTGAATTTTGTCGTTGTGCTCTTCTTCATGAATTCTATTTTTTGCACATCTTCATGAATTCTGCCTTTGTGCCCCTCTTCGTGAACTCTGCCTTTGTGCTCTTCTTTATGAATTCTGCCTTTGTGCTCATCTTCATGAATTGCCCCTCTTCATGAATTCTGCCTTTGTGCCCTTCTTCGTGAATTCTGTCGTTGTGCTCTTCTTCGTGAACTCTGTTTTTTTGCTCATCTTCATGAATTATGTCTTAATGTTCTTCTTTTCAAATTCTGTTTTTTTACTCTTCCTTCAGCCTAGGCTGTAGACCCCCCTGGGGGCTACCCTTCTTTATGAATTCTTTTATTGTGGTCTTCATAATATTATGTGCTCTTCTTCACAAATTCTGTCTACATGCGTTTTTTTCAAATTCTGTCGTTGCTCTCCTTCATTAATTTTATAATGAAATTAACACTTTTTAACAGTGTGCTGTTCTTAATAATTGCAGCGATTCTATGATATCATGTGGACATACAGCTTGTCATCATTTAACCTTGTGTGACGACGAATCAGTATCAAAATACGGTAGGTTATAGAGGGATTAGTGAAGTTTTCACTGCTTTTGAAAGTTCATTGCTCTAAGTTGATTCGTTAAGAAAAGAAAGTTAGGAAGATGCAGTCAGTAATCTTTCTACATCAAATGTTTATCTGTTCTCTCGATCTTCTGATTAGCTTCTAATCATCATCTTCCTACTGGTGAAAAAACGAGCCGCAAGGAACTGATAAGCTGGTAGAAAGTGCAACTTATACAGGATTATGAGTGGAAATGTAGCAATGAATTTTCTTCCTTATCATTTCGGCATTTTCCTCAGAAAGACCATCAATTCGCTTTATCTTGTAGAATGGTAAGCCATTATCAGCAGATAACAAAAGAATACACAATAAAAGTCATTTCTTATACTTTTCTTTACTGCGAAATAGCATTGATAACGTAATATGATTCTATTGCTTTGAAACCTGATAAAAACAGAAAAAAGAAGATTTGTTGAAATTTAAAAGAAGCTAGGAATTGTCTCGTATAAAACAGTGCATGATATAAATATCGTATTTAATAGTATCTTTATATCATTTTGCACTGAAGAGAGCAAAAAATTAAATACTGCAGCGCAGGAAATTGTACCATTGTTGATTACTCTGTTGTAACTGTCGAATACATGTTTTGGGTTTTATGGGAAAGCAGTTGACTTTTCGACTGAAAGAGCAGCTGTTAACAACAATTCAGATTCATCAACCAACATAAGATATAAGATAATGCTTTTAAAGACCTTAATGTTGACGTTTGTGAGTTCAATACCAGGCTCGGGCTATGACCTGGACTCTTACCGCTAGTCTACCTAGGGGCAGATAGTTCCCCAATGACAACAAGGGGCAGGTAAGAAACAGCATGCCAAGAACTGTCCCCTTAACTCGTCAAGCTGTTGGCCTAGGACCGGCGCTGGCAGTTCCCTGAGTACATACACTTGGTCTATAGGACTCATACAAACATTCTTGAAAAAAGACAACAATAAGAAGTTTACAGGTTTAGAAGTTGTAAAAAAATTCAAAGATTCTACGAAACAACAGACAATTTTGAGCTTAAGCAATAACATAATATATCCACTGTCCTGGGGAAATGTCCGCATGGTTGAAATACAGCTAATTATATAATTTAGAGCTAGTTTGTCGTTTTTGTTTGCTAATTAGAGCAAATTTTCCTTTGGAATATCTAATTTGTTTTGTAGTCGCAATAGCCAAAGATTTTCTCAGATTAGTGTTACCAACAAGAATCTAACATTGGCCTATAAGCCTTAAGTACCAAAGAGACGCAGCTCCACTCCAAAATATCCACCTCCACAAAAATGCACACATTTTTATTACGCTCTCATTTACTACTATTTCTTGCTCTTTGATTGACAGAATCGTGTTTGGATACAGCAAGATCTTCTCTTCCCGTTATTCGGCAAGAGGAAGAGGAAGAAGTACAAGGGGAGGAAGAGGAATTTCAAGTCAATGGCATTGATTATCATAGAGAGGTAACCAGAATTCTCGTTTGTTGTTACATATTTTTAGGAACAAGGAAGACGTTTCAGAATTTTTTTATAAGTTTACAATTAGAAGTTTTAATGTATTAGCCAAAATGTTCATATTAACAGGCTTTAAACTTTCCATCAGCAAAATATGCTTATTACAAGATTTTCCGAAATTCTTTCTATGGCTAAACGTGTTTGGGAATTAATTGTTGATGAATATTTGGAAAAAGCTATCAAAAATAAGATGTCGAAGTAGCCAAACAGAAAAAGTTAGCTTATTCTTTTGAAGCAGCACAGTATTTATCAAGTTAAGTGACTTACAGCTACAGTGAGGTATCGGCAGCAGCATTTTGTAGCTTTAAAAAGAGTACAGGCTGCCTTAAATCTCTTTAAAAAGTTATTTCCTCAAGCAAAAATAATCTTCTTTCTTGACAGACTTCGTTGATGCGTCACTGGTTTGGGCAGCGAAATAAATTTGCTGAAGAAATGTAAAATTTCGTTCCTTTTTTCTTTCAGATAAATATCCTCAATTCATCTTCTGTTGCTTCATTAATCACATTTTATAATATTCTACTAACAAACTATTTGATTTCCAAAAGATATAGCCTGCTTTCATTTCATTTTTTTCGATAATTTTTATCAATTTTTTTGCGGTACAGAATTTGAAAATGGCTTTGAAAAAAGCAAACATTTTACGACATACTTAAAGCTTTTTCGTCTGACACTCCTCAGAGCATAAAACGTCAGAATACCGGTCTTGTGCTTGCGTTTCCCTGATTGGCCTATTTCGATCCACAACTGGGTATATATTTTTCCATCGTGTTTTTTCGGAACCTATTCTGACGTTTTATGCTCTGAGGAGTGTCAGACGAAAAAGCTTTAAGTAATATGCTGTAAAATGTTTGCTTTTTTCAAAGCCATTTATAATTTTTATCATTTTGCATTTTTTTTCTCGTGCATAAAGAATTTACATTCATGTGCAAAAATCTCCAAGATGCATTCTTAGAAACATGATCATTATATCTCTGCTTGTTAGAGCAAACAGAAAAAAGGTTAAGTTATATTAACATATAATGTTGTTTGCCATTTGTTTAACAAAGTGTAAAAATTACATTGCTAAAAGTATCTAGCATACAATATTCATTATTGCCTCTCATTTAGACCTGAAAAGGAAGGCGAGTCAAATAAAATTCTGAAAAATGAGCAAGATGGAACTACCCCAGCCAGCAATGGTACGTGTGCAGTTATCGGTTCCTACGTGACGTAAGCCAAATGGTTTCATCAGTTACGTTGTACTAGCCAACTTGGCAACAAACCCACAGGCCTTTTTAAGCAGGCAACAAGGATACCGAAGACGTTTAAAATTTGAATGACACGCCTAGAATTTTTATCTCTTGAATAACACGCCTAGAATAATCATTAGCAATGCATACTTAATGAATGTAAAGGGACACTTTAACTTTTATTAAAAAAATTTAATGCAGTCTGCTAGATATCAGGTGGGACATTGATCACGTGACATGGCATATGCGATGTCCTTAGCCAATCAAAATTTGAAGCCTATGTTTTGTTTTTCATGTGAATTTTTTGACCTAAAATTTTTTGCTCTACCTCTTATCCTTCGTTCTATAAGCATGAAACATGGGTTCGATACTGCAAACGGGTTAGCATGTATGTGTCCATTTGTTCGCACGTTTTACTGACATTTTTTTAATTTTTTTCAGAATTTCAAACGCAGGGCTTTGGTTCTGATGAAATGAATTCAACGTGGACTGCTGCTGTTTGCTGCCTTCTTGCCATCGAGCCATTTCAAAAATATTTCAGAGGTACGCTTATCGACAGGCAATCTACGTTATATTCGGTCAAAACTAGTCCACGATAAGCTTCTAGAACAATGCAAAAAACCATTGGAAGGATAGAGTGAGTTGGACACTTTCCTCTCTCATTTGCAGCCGGGTCAAAAAAGTGAATTAGGGGGCAGAATGTATGGCGGAATAGGGGGATGGGCAAAAGTGTCTCCAGAAGTATAATCACAAGGGAAGATGAATGAGTGTATAGTTTAAGACCTTTGATGGAAGATTTTTGGGTTGGAAGCCCTGTTAGCCTTATACTTCCACGTTCACTGAATCGACGTTTGTCGTATATTGTCAGCTCTGATGAATTCTCACTCAATTAAAAATACATTAGATACAGTCTTGTTGGGATGACCTAATTACCCCTAGAAAAGGGTACGGGCAGAGTGATAGGAGCGATGAATTTGGTTTATTTCTTAAACAACCAAATGAGACTACATTTTACCAAATGAGAGTCCATCACAGTAGGAAATGGAATTTGGAGAATTCAACGTTACTTTATCTGCATTATTGTGCGTGCCTGCTGCATGTCTTGGTAGAAGATAGAGCATTAAGCATAAATTCCCTCATCAATATAATTTCAGCAAACGTATCCTGCTGCATTTTAGGTATTATCTACCATGAAGCAAATGGAGAAAATGTAGACTACCAGGTTTGTTTCGATGCCAATTTGTGTTTATAAGCTTAACATTTTGCTGAATTAAACAGTTACCTTTCCCTTCTTATAAGAATAATGAAAAAAGAGTCCGCCATTACCGTTAGTTTCTAAATACAATATGATATCATGCATAGAGACATTGATCAATACGTTTTAGAATGAAAAAGGAATCAACTATGCTTTGCTGTTTCAAAGGCAGTTAAGGTGCTCAAAAAAGGTTAAAATTTTCAAACACGCTAGACAAATTTTGCAGTTCTGTTCAGTTGAGTAATTTTTTCAATTCTTGATTATTGTCAAAAACAATTGCCATCTTCTATTTGTTAGCAAAGCAACACGACTCTAGAATATGTCATAAAGGTTTTCAGAAAGACGCGAAGGTTGCAAGAGAATGAGTTGTTAGAAGAAATCTTGAGATTGGCTGCTGAATTCTCACTTGAATTGCAAATTGCAGAGGTAATATCAATTCTAGTCTTAGTACCTAGACAACTTTTTGTATTTTGATCAATATATTATCTTCTTAAAAACGATGTGAAGTTGTTATGGTAACTGCTTTTATGCATTTGTTATGGTAACGAAGTCGATTTTATGCATTTAGGCCAGTCAGATTATGGAGGTTATGCTATTCCTCAAGAGAATTAAACTGGCATCTTGTAGAAATGTACCTTGAACAATTGAAACGCTTGTTTTAAGATTTTGTAGTATTGGATGGTAAAGCAAGTTGAGTGAGAATTATTTTACCATTAATTGTTTTCGAAAGTTCAAGATGATGCAAGGATAATACCTTAATATAGATATTTAACGTATGCAAACTTTTGACATCTTTGCTAATTTCAGACCTGCTTTGAGACTTTGAAAGGAATGCTTGGCAAGCTCCACGAGGAAATCATTCTTGCCAAAAATCTTGGCAACCTGAAGCGAACTTGTCTCAGAAAATGCAGGTACGAAGAATTTTCATGCAAAACACCCTGTTATTTATTCATCTTGAGAAAGTAATATGAAGTGATTTTTCTTTGCCTTACAATTTTAATATTCTGATCTTAGACAATCAAATCGAAGCAACCACTCAATTATCAGTCACTTGTTTCGAGGACATCTTAAGAGAAAGGTGAGCTTTGTTTGTTGCAAATATTTTAACAGTTTATTGGCGGTAGAGAACTTGAGAATGGCTTTTAAAAAAGCAAACATTTTACAGCATATTGGCTAAAAGCTTTTTCGTCTGACACTCCTCAGAGGATAAAACGTCAGAATAATGGTCCGAAAGAACACGATGAAAAATATATACCCAGTTGTGGATCGAAATAGGCCAATCAGAAAAACGCAAGCGCAAGACCGGTATAGTTGACCAATCAGTGCCTCGTGCCTAAAGAAAAAAACAAAATATTTTACTTTTTTGATATCTATGTAATCAAAGGAATCTCTTTATCTATTTCTTTGCAGCAAAATACTGCTTGCTCACGCTAAAACAGAATTTGCCGGTAACTTGTTGAATTAGATTCAGAAAGAAGTCAGATAAAAATGACTCTTGGGTTTGATCCTCATTCACTAAATAAACAGTACCACAGAATAGAAAAGTTCTATTCTTCGACAATACTCTTGCTTTTAGAGTTTTTTCTTTGCCTGTTGAAACCCTCCACATTTGATAGTCAAGCCATGGTATAAGTTATCTACAATAATTGAAATGATATATTTGCAGGACCTGTGCCCCTGTGGATATCAGAATATTTCCCATGATCCTTTTACATCAATACCACTCTTTTCATCGGCATTGGATGAGAAAACTCTAGGTGAGATTGCACTGAATTACGTCATATCTGTTACCTGCCAAGCAGTGTTTGCCTACTCATTGCATTTCTGTATGGCCAGCACATTTTATCCGTAGCGAATTCTAATCTTTAAAGCGAAAAAAATCAATGCAACTACGAATGCTGCTACATGCATGAAGACTTACTCAAGGTTTTTATCTCGTAATAAAACAAATAATTAAATACAGAATCCACGTTTTTGTGGTTATTGCTTTCAATTGGAAACATCCATAAAAATTGTCAAAGGAAAGTCCAGCAATTGTGAAGTAGGGCATCGAAAAAAGATTTATGTAACAACACCAAAACCATGTCTCATTTTTCAAAACGAGTTCCAAACTTTCTACATTGGCTGGAAAAATGACAACGATCTTTCTGGAATCTGGGATGATAATAATAATAATCATCACACGCTTAGGCTTTTCTCCAATGCCTTTATTGCATTATTTTGTGTTTATTTTTCTAGTGATTCCAGTCAACTTAAGAGCTAAAGACAAAAGGCTAACAACTGTCAGGCAAGGATCAGATTTATTGCTAGTTTATTAACAATTTCTTTTTATGATTAAAAGGCACGAAGTATTATTCATATAGAAAAGACAAAAAAGCTAGTCATATGTGATAGATAAGCCTTTGACAATAAAAGATTTGAAGTTAACAGAGGGAAAGAAGAAACAATCGCTGGATAAAAACTAGACTTCTGAAACCAATCAAACACAGCATTCTTCATCTCACGTTACTGTCTGTCAACATCCAGATATCAATTTTTGGTCATTATTCGACTTTCTTATATGATTAGTGTCGAAAAAATTTCTTTTTATGGACGTTTTCTTGCTATTCAAAAAGGAATATTTTTACCTCTTTTGGTTTCGTTCATTTAGGTACTTAATTCGCCTGAACCAACACACACGAACCGATGACATTAAAGGCAAACTGTCCCATATTGACAAATATAACCAGTCTGACCTCGTTATCGCTTCAGTAAAGAACAATGACGTCAGAATGATTCATGTGAGTTCGTTTTCATAGATCTTGTGGGCCTATGTTCTATTCACACTATTCTTAAGCTCTAGCAAGCCAGATATTTCTAGCTTCTCACATTGTGAAAGTATGGAGTTTTTTGAACTGGAATCTTTAGAATCCAAGCCTTTGGCTAAGAGCTCTGTTCTATCAAAACAAATACCATTTCATGAAGAAGACCATCAAATCTAGATGAATTGCTACGCTGATGTTTCATAGATTCTCGGTGCCATAAAATCTACTATTGGGTATTGGAATGGCTAATTCGTCGGCATTTAATTTAATTTCAATGTTCTATGAAAATATTACGCCAGATATTACAACTGAGCCACACGTTATGAAATCGACGAAAAAGGTACCGGTGACACTTAAGTAACACTAGATAAAACATACAAATTCTTAAATGCTTTATTTCATTTTTAGAGTCCAACTTCAACTGTTTTTGATGCAATGTGTGAAGCTGGGGAACTACAAGCATTTGTCATCTGCCGCGGCCCACCCAAACAAACAAGACACAATGGCAAGGAGGAAGTCGATTCGTATCCATTCACAAGCACGCCTGCACCGACAGATTGTGTTGATGCGGAGGAGGAAGAAAGGGGTCCCACAAAGGAGAACGTGAATGCAAAGAAAAGTGAAATTGTCACCATCCCTGTTGTTTTTAAAGATGATAGCTTTGTGAGTGAAAAAATTTGATTATGTGTTTTGAATACAGAGAAGATTTGCGTACTTGTACGGTGTACACACATGTCCAGAGTTAGCACTGAACGGCAAAAAGGGAGCAGAAGCATAAAAAACATTGCTTGTTCTCTCAGGTTTTAAAAAGGAGGCATTTTTTGGAAAGTTTTCGGGTCATCATTTTTCAATAGGAAATATTCAAAATAGCTATCGAGAAACCTCTCTATCAAGCAAACTGTGCATCAAATATGTGGATTGCAATGCTCGTATTTCAATCTAGACAAGAAATTCATGTACCCCACTTTGCAGGAATAAATCTACTCAAACATTGAAAACATTACTTTGACATAAATGCACTTTTCAAATTCCAATTTATGAATTAGGTTTTTTAATCTGCAGTAGGTTTTCAATCGGAGCCATTTTGAAATTTCATCAAAATTGAGAGTGATTTTTTGCTAAATTTTTTTTTATTTTTCAACTCCAGGAGCGTTGTGACAAAAATCAAGTTCCACCTGTGTTTGTCCAAATTCGAAAAACAATGCAAGGAAACTGTGCTGCAAAAATTCTCAAGTTTGTTCTGGGAGCAACCGATACAGAATGCAAAAAAATGTTCGTCACTGTTCTTAAAATAAAGGTTCGTATTAAAGTACTTGACTATACAAGCAAATTTGATAGGATTTACGCAATGAAGGATCTCTCTCAAAAAAACCAAACTACTTTAACGATTTTGAATGAAACTTCTTAGGTTTCATATGTTTAGTTAAGAGCGTTCTAGCAAATTAATGAATGAAGATAGTGCCACGACGCTCTGTGTATTCGTTGCAATCTGTGACGTTAGCTGCATTCTAACAGTAGGCAGGATAAAGTCTAGGGTGCCTTGACCACTTTATTATTAGGCAAGAGTAGCTGGGTAGCTAAGATGTCCATCTTCCGTTATTAAGAGCAGATAGCTGACAAGAAGTCATGTTTAGTTTTGTAACAACTGAATATAACGATGGTGTAGGTTTTAAAAGGGTTTTGCGTGAAAGGAATGAACACTTTTGGCAAATGGAGAATACTTTTGAAATATCAATCTTTTAACTTTAGGACAACACGTGTGTTGTTTGCAATGACCAAAACTGCTCAGGTTGTCATGTGACACCAAACAGAGCAATTTCATTGGATCAATCCTGCAAGATTGTCGTCTTCATACCACCTGTTATGAAGCTACAGGTATCATTTTATATTACTGTTACTAAGTTCTCAGTAATTTTGCATACAATATAGTAATAAAAAGGTTCTTCAAAGTCACTCACATTTCTGAGGAAGATGACAGTTTGCTAAGAAAAAGAGTTTTGACACTCTGAACTCAAGCACCCAGAGTATGGAATAAGGTATCACAAAGTTTCCTAATTCATTGTGATCGCAGGAAAGTATAAGAACAGGAAATTAACTTTGCTGCAATTTATTGTGCTTCTATAAAATAAAATAGCATCCGTCAAAGTACGTTAACATACCGAGAGGTCAGAATAAAATTTTTGATTTCTTCTCGAAAGAAGGTTTACTACTGATTGTAAAGTTAATGTTTCTTAAAAACCACCGCCATTAATGAAGTTACTAAACTACGCAACAATGAAAGTACCGAGATTCGCTTCGAGAGTTTCTTACAAGAAGAGAGTATAAACACAATGGACTATCAACTGATTTTTCAAAAAATAATATACCCAACGACTTTTATATTCCGCTTTTAGATGGGCCAGGACTTTAACAAAAACAGATTTTTCCCAAATCTTCGCCAAGGCAAGCCACTCTGTAACAGGAATTTTATATAACGATGGCAGAAATCAACCGATGGTGCACGCACGTTTAAAAATGTTAAAAAACGAAATGATTTTTAGAAAATTGTTGATTAAATGAAAAAGATAAGTACAGAGCGTTACCATCTTCAAAAGGTGCCATCTCTGCCAGTCTCAAGAGCATGGCCAAACAAATTTTCCCCGGGATGCCCATTCTTTGCTCCTGTCAGAATTTTTTCTTGATCCGTGCTTGCCAAACACTGGCTGTAAGATATGGTTGCTTAAAACCCATAGCAAAGTAGAGTATCATCATTACTTCAAGATTTTAGCACTTAATTATGTAACTTTACCGGATAACCACCGTGAAAAGGAAAAAGGATAAAGTATCGACAATGTTTTCATGCATCACAATGCTTATTCATTTACTCATACATTATTAGCAGACTTTATTGTGGATGGCAGGATGAAAAATCTCAGCTTAAACCGATACCAGAAGTATTTTTAGAGAAAAGTGATCCGGCAATCGATACAAGATTAATCAGTTAAGCAATGATAACAGTTCATGCAACCTAAGGATATTTCCCGGATAAATTAGGACGTGGTCATACAGTTGTACAAAACTCTGTACTGTTAGACACATAATTAGTTAGAGCAGTGTGTAGCTCCCAGAGCCAATAATTTTACACTGTACAACGGTGTCAAGTGATCGATTTTTAACCTTGGTCTTATGTCAGAGCTGCATTAATCTCTTTTTGCAGAAACCGGAGTCACGTGAACACGACAGTTTTGCCAAAGGGATTCCTTCGAACGTCTACACAATAGCTGAAGGGGTTGCTGCTTTCCGTAATGGGTATGTCGCCACTTTGATATGACTACCTTGGAAAAGAAGCACTGCTTTGCAGATTTTGCATTCTAAATCATGTATATGAACATTTAAAGGGACCACCTGGAGCTGTATTTAGAGCCAAACCTTTTCAATTTTGAAGAAATTTCAACTTCCAATTCCATTTACCAATTTCAAATACATTTTTTATAATTGATAAAGTAGCTGCTGGCACACACAATTATACATTCACAAAAAATTTAAACTGTAGGACATGGCTTTTTCTCGGTTTTGCTGAAAAATCTCATTTTGATGCATTTTTTGCTCATAATGAGCACATATTTGGCAAAAACGGATAGATCTTGTCCAAAAACATCTTAAAGACAGATCTCTAAAGTGTGTTCAAAAAGAGACAAGAAGGTTTCGTGAATTTAGTATTTATACTTTACTTCATAAGAGGGTTAACTGCCTCAAGAATTTAAAAACGAGATATTTACATACGTCTATCTATATCTTGTAGGGAAAACACAATCACTTGTAACCGTTGTAGTATTGAAAGGAGCATGGACAGCACAAAAACTGTTATCTCGTATCCTGATTTCCTGGTTCTAACTAATGATAGGTAGGTTGTACCTGTGCATCATTTGCTTCATAATCTGTTGATTAATAATAAATTGTAGATCTACCCTAAGTTACGCAATATGAATTAGATGGCTAAAATACGTTAAGCAAAATACGTTAAATAGATTGATATTAGAAGCAAAGTTGTTTTTTAGAGATTATTTCAAAACTTGCTGTTACAATCTTCTTCGCTCTTTTTCTTACTGCTGCAATAATGTGTATGCAAATGAATCATTTTAAGAAGCAAATGTCCCCATTTCAGCAATGCTAGTGCAAATAAAGAACTTGTGATTCCAAACATGGATTTCTCGCCTGCCCTCACCAAATCAAATAAACACAGAAAATGGTACGATCTTTCTGGGTTGATAACCTCTACTGAAGGTAAGCAGGCTTATATTTAATTGTTTATTCCAGATTCCTTGATGATCATGTTTGTTTTATAACATAACAGCATTTTGAAATAGGCAATTTATATTAAAGCTGACCTTTCACTTGTATCTTATGGAAGTTTTTATGGAATATTTTCAAAACGCTAATAAAACGTGAGGCTATTAAATCAAAATCAATTATTTCAAACTTTTAACAATTAGCAACAAGAATTATGAGTTAATTTGAAAAATTATTTCTTAAAGCCACCATTATTTTTGCAGGATCCAATAACAAAAAAGATGTCATTTACCATACTACTGCAAAACACGTAATACAAATTATCTGCTTTTATGAACGTAATATTTTTAATTGTGATTATCAGTATTTTATTATTTTAGTTTAATGCATGGAAAAAAGAATTGCAGTCACTAAATTACAACTTGAAATTTCCTCGTCAAAGCTTTTTTCTAGAGGGGCATCAATCCTTATTTAGAAAATTGGCCATTCCATGAAAATATTTAAATGATATGAATAGATGAAACCCTCGTTTGAGTAGTATTGTATTAAATTTTAGCTTTATATTTCCTTCATTTTAAAGCAGTCATGTAGAATTCATGAAATGTATGAATATATTTTGGCTTTTTCTGAAGGCACAAGAAAAGAACAAAACCAAGCAAAGGATAGAAATTCTGATTTATGTTAACAACCAATATGACGGTAAGGCTTGATTTTTCAAACATGTTTGATTTTATTGATTTAACAGCTCTTAGTAATCAATAAGGATCATTTAATAACTTTGAGTGCGAGGAGATAATTGATGAATTTATTATCTTCATTTTAATAGAGAGAAAGAAGATAAAGAAAGCAGTTACTACTATGACTAAGAAAAGGAAAGTGATGCAACCAATGAATAATGGCAGAGTTGATGAGGTGAGTCTGGCTGACAAGATGATGCATATCTGCATTATTATAGTGCAACACACGAGTGGTGCATTCGTCTATCTTGTTTTATGGGGATATGCCGCATAATTTTTCATTTCAAGTAATACCAATGTCCTATCAAGAGGGCCTCCGATGAAAGGTGCCCCTTTTTACAAAACAATAGAGCCTTTTTAAATCTTTTGTTGTGGATCTTAACTTTCCAACCTATATCGGAGCCCATGATCAAGAAACATGATATTGAAAGAGTAAGAAAAAAGAAAAGGGTAAGAAAACCTCAAACAAAGCCTGTTATGATGGGTTTCGTTAGCGAAAAAGCGACCAAGAGGGGTCTATCTTTCGAAGTGATTACCAGAAGACCTACCACGCACACAGATGTTCACCCTCGCTTTTCTGACTTGCATAATGATGTAGTTAACGATTATGAACAGTGAATTCGGGCAAAAAAATTTCTACGGGATCGACCCCAGCGTATGGACTATAAAGAGTTGATAAATTGCAGCTTTGGCTTAAAGATTGCAAGCGTTGTTTAAAAGGTAATTTTGCAGCTAAATGTAGAAAATAGGACCTTCGGACCAACAACGCCGCCTTATTGTTTACTTAGAGCAGAAAACACGTCCTAAAATGACCGAATGCTGCAGTAAAGAGCCCCGAGACCATGGTATTTGTTAACTCATCTTAGGATTAAAAAGACGGGTTTTCGATAGCAATATTCAGGGTAATGTTCAAAATGTGGCAACAGTTTTGTGATTAAGGCCTTAGATGAAAGTTTTACAGAGCCAAAAAGGTGAATTCAAAACAGACTAAAAATAATTTTGCGTCTGTTACTTCAGAAATTCTTCAAGATTCAAAGTTGATGCTCATTAATATATGCAAAGTCCACTTCGAAAAGACACTTTGCACTTTAAATCTTCAATGTTAGGAAACAGAAGCGGAAAACCAACGTACAAAGCTGGGATTTCGGACTGAAAGGGTCATTTTTACGTTATATGTTGAAAGAAAGAATTATAACCAAAGAACGATTATTTCATCTGAATACACAATAAAGCCCCGAGAAATTTTGCGCTGAATTTGACCTAGTGTCGGAGCGGAGTAACATTTTCTTTGCCAAGTTCAGTTAAAAGTTTCAGTCGAGGCTAATTCGATAGGTTTTGCCTTGCTCTTTGGAGAATGATTTCCAATCCCATTTGCCGACAAAGTTGGTGAATCATCCTTTATTTGCCAAATCTGTGACCAAGGGAGATGTCACGCCCTTCACAGCCCTCTCCCTTCGTAGCGATGGCCCTGGATAAAGTGCTCTCTTTAAGAAATGCAGAGTTTTGCAAATTGGAAAATTGTTCCTTCCTAAGGTAAATACTTTAGATAAAATTGGTGATCAGGTTTTTTATTAGTTATCCCATTTGCCTTCAGGTCTATCCAAAAATGAAAGAGAATTCTTTGGAGAACTCTGAGGAAGACGGTAATTCTCATGCTTTTACCAATTAATATTTTTTTCTCTTAGATAGCTAGTTCCAGTTTTTTCGCATCCCAATCTTTTGCAGACAAGTCATGAACAATAGAGCAGAAAATAGTGTTTTACCAACTGTACAAATTAAACAAAGATTAAGCAAAATTCTACGAATCCAAGAAAAAGTGAATAAATATGTTGTTAGTTTTTCTCAAAAAACAAAGTTTTCATAATTTTATTTCAAGCAGGTAGTATCAGCAATATCGCTTGTGAAGCTAATGGTGTTTCTTATGACAGCCCCAACTGCATTATAGGAAGATAGAGTTGAGAACATTTGCTGTTTTCACCAATGATACAGAAGCGCTTCTATGTTATTGGTTTTCACCAATAGGCAGTTTGCTTCAAAAGCAACATGCTTTATAAAACAGTTCATATTTTGCACGTGAAATTAGCAGCGATTAGCACTTCGTTTAGAATTTCTGATATCCTTCTTATATTTGAAAACTGACCAAAGGCGGGAATCTTGGATTTTTGCAGATGATTGCAATAAAGACAAGGAAAAAGATGATGAGACCGTTTCAGCATGCAACTGCTCGCAATGCCACTGTTGGCAGCAGTGCTCAGAACAGGTATTTAAATTTTCATTCATGCCAAGCCAATATTGATTACCATAGGCCGTGACGAGGAATTGTGAGGCTTGTGTTGGTGAAAACTTAGGAGAAAAACACAGGAATGACGGGCATTTTTTGCTTGATTTTAACAATTGTTTGTGTGGACAAACATCTTCTTGAACAAGCCATTTTAATTACTTGTGGGTTCCAGGAAGCACACGCCCTAGGTTTGATAAGCAAAAATGTTCCTGTATGCGGCGGTTAACCGGCAAAATCTTTCTCGACTGTTGTAAGAAAAATTAAGCGCAAAGTAAGCGCAGTTTATTATCTGCACCATGTTTCATTTTGTTATATGAAATTTTCCACCTAAACGATTTTAGCAGCAAAAAACAACGAGCGCACAGAAATGTATGACTTTAATGCTAACATGACTTCAAGACTGCAAAGACATAAATAAAAATTATCTGCATACAATTTTGTTCAAAATATATGTTTCTTCAATGTTTGCAGTCCCTTGAACGGCAATGGCATAGCAGGTGTCCAAAAAATTCTATTATTCTTTCTAGATTCGGAGAAACTCATTTACTGGATTTGATAAGCTAAAGAAGGAAGAAGAAACACACGTGCCAAAAGAGTGAGTGAAATTTTGGCTGGGTAGAGCTCCCTATTGCTAACATGTTGATACATCTTTGAAATCTATTTTCAGCAAGAACTTCGAATTTTTCTTTTGATAATGCTGCATCAAGACGATCGGGGCCGTTTTATCTTTCACTACTGCACTTGAGTCCCTTGAAATAGTAAAAAAAGAACTACAAGGTTGAGAAGAAAGCCTGTGTATTTTTTTGTCGAGCCATCCTCACCCACCCTAGGGAACACTTCATTTTTCTAGCCAAAGATCTTACCCATCAGGGGGTGGAGTCATACTACGTAATCGTTATTTCCAAAAAATATTTTGCCTTCAAGAAAGATTATACTCAAAAAGGTTTGCCGGAATCAATCAACAAATCAAGTGCAAGGATAGAAAATCAGTAACTTGTATATTGCATTTGCAATTTTATGGATGAAGACATTTATCAGATCTTAAGCAAAAGTAAAAACGTTGATCTGCGTACAAAATGAAATATAGGATGTGTGTAGCACAAATAGGAATTGTAGGATACGTATGATGCTGCTATTTCTCCATCAGAAAGAAGTTATGTGCCATAGGTACTTTGAATTATTGAACTCCACGATATTTTCAGCACAAGTTTAGTTATGACTAGACAAGCCTTAGTAGCCCAGAAATACTGAAGTGCAAAAAATGTGCTTAACACCTTTGATTACACTAATGATCAGTGTAGCCAGCGAAGCAGAAAGACCCCAAAATTGTTTCGGAACGTTAAGGCTTTGAGACTTGAATGATAATAAATTGTTGGACAGTTAGATCTTGCCATTCTTGCCAGATCGTGAAACAGATATTCTTAATATCTTAACATCGATCCAAGAAAAAACTTGCTTGATTGACAAAACGTTATTATATTTATCATTCCATTTTACTTCGTGACAGGAATCCTTCACCTGTACCAAGCTTGACAGTTCAGCTCCAAAGAGCCTTGTTCAAACAGGACTTAAGGTAAAAACATTGTAACACTCTTTGCCATCATGGATTTTACATTCAAGAAATACTTCTGTCTTCTTCTTCTTCTCCTTTCATTTCCTCTTCTTCTCCTTCTTCCTCTCCTTCTTTATTTTAATTCTTCTTCTTCTTCTTTTCTTCTTCTTCTTCTTCTTCTTCTTCTTCTTCTTCTTCTTCTTCTTCTTCTTCTTCCTCTTCTTCTTCTTTTTCTTCTTCTTCTTCTTCTACTTTTTCTTTTTCTTCTGCAGCTTTTCCCATCTTTATATGGGGTCAATGTTCCTCGAGAGTCTCTTACATTTTTCTCTATCTTCTACTTGGTGTTCATTAAGGTTCTTTTCCCGCATATCTTCTTTTAGTCTGTCTTTCCATCTACATTTAGGTCGCCCTCTTCTTCTGTGTCCTGGAATTTCCACTGCCATCAATCTTCTTTCAACATCTCTTCTCATCACATGAGTCCTCCTCTCTTCTCATCACATGACCATACCAATTCAGTCTTCTTCCTTCTATCTTCGAGCTTATTTCGGCTACCTTCATTGACAATACTTCTGTATCGCTAGATGATATTTTTCCAATAGATATGACAAGAAGACAATAGTGAAATTTCAGTACAACGAACCCATTTGGTTAATAGGTTACTGTCTGTAGAAAGAAAATTTCCGTTGCAAGTTGTTGTGCGTATTGTATCGTTTTGACGGCAGACAGCAATTTTTGGGACAAAATGATTGTCTGTTACCGGGAAGTGTCTGTTATTGGGAATTGAAAATAGTTTACTCCACAAAAAATCCACTTCCACTTATCAGAGAGCCCTAGGACCTTTATAGACAATGAATCTTTGAACAATCGCATATTGTTTGCATCAAGTCCCGACTCATTATGATTCAACTTTGCACCAAACCTACGAAACTTTCACATAGACATTTACGATCAGATTTCCACATATGTAATTGGATTCTCTATTGCTTTATCATAGACGCATTGTCAGCGTTCTCAAGAAAGGAGCCAACCCCAATAACCTGGTCGATGGATCCGCAGCCATTCATTTTGCAGCCGGGTTGGCCAATCCGGCCGGGTACCTCTTCACGAAACTTTTGATTGACTATGGCGCCGATGTGACATTAAAGTCGGCTGCTGGACAGACCCCTATTCAATTTGCCGCTATATTTGGCAGATCGGAGACTATCAGGTAAAAACATCATTTGTAAATGTGCAGGATATTAAAATATGATTATAATCTAGAAATTTACCTGGATCCAGAGGTCATGAACTAACTTATGAAAATCGGATCTAGATAATTTTATTACGCAAGCTGTTTGGGCCAAATGACGAGTTTCTACAAAAATTCTGAACATTTTGCAAAAAAACACCGCACAAGACCAAAGTTAAAATTTTCAGTTTTCAGTTAACCTATTTTGGGTTATATAAAACGCGTTTCACAAAACAGGGCTGAAGTTAACTGTTTTATCTCTCTCACCATAAAAAGAGAACATATTTCCTTGAAAGCTTTGTGAGATAAGACTTATGTGGGTTGTGGGTCTTATCATACGACATTATATTGCTTGATGATCTCTGACTCGATTTTCCTCTATTCCAACTTGAACACAGCGATAAATTGCGATGAATTTAAAAGTTGGATATGTGTAGCTTTAAAAGAAATAGAGGCCGCCCACATATAAAAATATCATTTAGAAATAATAGAGGGTGCGGCTTCTATTAAAGTTATACGATTCATGCTTTAAGGCTTTTATTTGAAAAAGAAGATAATACTGTTAAGGATTTGTTAGCTATCCTCATAACGGACCACCCTGATCATTGGTTACTTCTCTTTCAGGTTGCTAAGCTACCATGGAGCAGATTTGGCTGAAATCGACAAAGTGGGCGACGTTCGAAGTGCAAAGAGCATCGCCTCGTTCCTGAGAGGAGGCTCAGAAACACTCTCGACACCTCAGGATTCTCCTGCTTCTAAAAGGTATTTCGAAGAGCATTGCAACGATGATGATCCGTACCTGAGAACCATGGTACAACTGAAAAAGTCGCTTGCGTTAGATCACGAAGTTTTAGATGGTCCTAAGTGCCATGTTGAAAATATGGAGGGTTTACGGGAAGTCACGGTAAGAGCAGTTGCAGAAAAGCTCTTTCCAAAACACAAAGAAACCATTGTAGAACCAGAAAATACAGAGGAGAAGACATTAGAGACACAATCATTAGTCCCGTTGGAGATCACAGGGGACATAGCAATGTCTGATTTATGCGAAGGGGAGCGTGTAAAAAGCTCGATCGGGGTGAACGGAGAAGACACGATAATGGAACAGGAAGTTGATGAAGTGGATGGGAACAAAACCACAGAATCAGATCAGGAGCCTCTTTCCAGTGCGGGAATTCTATCCAATGAGAGTCTCAGTCAAATGCAAGCAATTGGAAACGTTGCATTTGACTCATCTGCAATAGATGAAGACGTCAATTCAATTCATTATACACCGAAGTCGTTCATGCGACCATCAGAAAGCCGCTGGACAAAGTATCTGTGTTGCAACTCAAAAGCGAGTTCCAGGAAATTCGAAAAAGATTCGAGACGCTCTCGTGGATGGCTTAGGGTTATGCTAGAGAGGATTTCGCAATGGTTTAGAATTTCATCTAGTTAGTAGCAGAACGCCGGGAATGTTTACTTCTTTATTTGGTCCCGACTTATATTTTAATCTAGTTATTGGTTTTCAAAGTTAAATTGCATTTCAATGCACTGTATTAGATTTACACTCTCAGGCTAATGCATTCAAGCAAAATCGCTGAAAGATGAACTTGGGAGATGGGATATTTCTAAACCTGGTGACTGCATCAAATGGAGCGTTCAATATAATGCATTATTTGAGCATGTAGTAAGAGAAATATTCTATAGTTTAGGGATTAACATTTCATGTTGGAATTAATAAATATCGATACGTTTTATTCGTAATAATAATTAATCAAGCTTCTTATTAAAGCTTTTAAGTAGAAAATTAATACTGTATTGAATAATTCATATTGTTTTAGATATTGTTATTGTAAATACCGAAAGTTCGAAGATGTGATTCTGTAAAATTGAAAGCATTTACTGTCATCCAAATATACTGCGAATAAATCAATGTAGTTTAATTGACTTACCAAATACCGCATGTCGTTTGGCTTTCCCATCAAAAATGCATTGTCTTTGGTCGTTTACAATGTCGGCAATTTTTGAAGGCAATTATCGAGCGCATATTGCAAAATTTTGTGGCAAGTGCCTTCTGGATACAGGATAAATTCAGACAGCTTTCAAAGTTTAATTTCCAGCCTTCATTTTTGTTGAATAGAAAGAAAGATTGTTCTATTTCCTCATGGGATAGCTAAATCGAGTAATATAGTATTGTCAGAGGTGTCGAAGCGAAGGCCGTTGGGACCTTACTTACACTTATCATGTGTCTATTTCCTTCTTGGGCCAGTAGTTTACATTTGTTTTGTTTTGTGGACCATTCTGTAACTATCATTTCAATCCCATGAGTAAGAGAATTTCCAAAGAAAAGTCTGTTGGGACGATTTTTAAATGGATCTTACAATCCTTAGAGCCTGCCTTCGTATTCTTTATTCGCCTACTGTGGCCTAAAACCATTCAAGATGGAAGCTCGCATGGAAGTGCCTCGATTTGCAATGCAGTCACAATTTTTTAACAAGGTTACCTGGCTTTATGAAGACTGAAAACTAATAGGGAATACAGATGAGAGAGAATTTTCAATATAAAATATCCCTATTATAGTGTAAAAAGACTATTTAGCTGTGGTTATTGCTCTTCAACAATACAGTCATTATCCTTGCTAATCATGGAACTTTTTTAATTGAGACAGTTATCTCAAAAGTAAGACACAAAAATGTTTTTGCTTCACCCATTTTTATTGGATTGAATGAATGAAGTTCCAGGCTCAAGTTTTGTAAGGAAAGTAGAATTTTGAAGCAGTACCATTTTCTATGACTATCCCATTTAAAATTTTGTTTAACCTTAAATTGACTTTCGGGAATTCCTTGCAGAAAGAAGTATGTGGAGATTAGGAAGAACATAAAGACACATCAATTTATTTGAATTGCGAAATAACTCTATTCCAAATCATTAAATATTTAAAATTTACAAAATTTCATTCTAAATATCAGACAAGTATCAAAACCACAACTCAAGTGATATCAAATGAGTAAAACATTCCACTAAGGAACAAAAAAATTACGATAAAGTAATTCAAAGACCGAATTCTACTAAGGCTAATTCTAAGAGCTTTTGGAGATGCGGTGAAGGTTGTGTTTGGTCTTGTCACGAAGGAGCTCTGAACAAAAACAGAATTCCAATTTTAACAAAATCACATTTGTTTAGAAATTGGCTGGTTTTAGAAATAAAACATCTCCAAAGGCCCTCAAATCACAAAGACAAGCAAATCAGTTATGATTAGAAGCCACTGAAAGCAATGTGTAAATAAGTGAAAAATGAGCATTTTTTGGCCTAAAAGAACACGGTTTAGCGGAAAGAATGCAGATCGACATTGCAGTTCTGTCTCGTCTCGAAACAGCAAAACCAAACAACGGGTGTGTCTTCACGTCCTCTTTTTCGGCGTTTTGCTCTTTGTTGGTGTCTAAGAAGCAGAGACATTCGATTAGATTATTCAAGCAACGAATGTTAAACAGAAGTATGATGGGGCACATAACACTAGCATAAGATGAATTAATGAACGAATGAATGAATGAATGAATGGGGGAATGAATTAATTTACGAATAAATGAACGAAAAATTAGTCAACGAATAAATGAACGAATGAATGAAAGCAGGATGATTCTTAGTTGATGTGATAAAAATCTGATTATGAGATAGAAATTAGAATATATATATATAAATTTACATAAATGCTGACGAAAATTATTATAGGAGCCAGTGATTACAAACTTCATAAAAGATATAAAACAACCAGAGTGGAACTCAATTTGTAACTGACAACTGTAAAAAACATTGCTTATTAAAAAATTCTTCACTCACATCGCTTTTGTATGGGCTGTCAACACTTTCAACCTTTTTCGTGGCTTGCCCAAGCTCCACATTGCGAACCCTGGATGCGAAATCGAGACTGCAGAAAGTTTCGCCTGCATTTTTACGAACCGGAGCAACTTGCACGACCATCAGCGTCTTTGAGTCGCCACCTGCAAAAATATGACAACAAGGTTTGAGCATTTGATTTTCTGAGGAGGTTAACACAAGCATGTCCGATGAGGGTAATTATTAGGGTGTGTCCATGAGTAACCATCGGATGATGAAAGAGTAACAGCACTCAGAGCCTTAATGGATCGCAATACAAAGGTCATACAAAAGAGAGCAATAGGGGGGAGGGGTTCAACGACATGAAAACAAGATGATTCATTCTTAAGACTATTCCTCTGTGGTTGTTTCTCCTTTGGTGATAATTGAATCCTTCACATACCTAATGAATTTTGCAACAGATAAGTCAGCTTTGAATTTCGGTAAGGAATATGGCTGCTTTTTCCTTTCAACGCTTGGATAACATCACCCAACGCCGACAGGGATTTGTTTATGCTCTGTGCCTCTTTCATTCTTGCCCCCTCTGCTCCTGATTTCGACACCCTTTCCGAGCCAGCCAGGTCAACCAGGTTCAGTTTCCCTGCAAAAGAATGGATTCCAGTCAATAAAACACAGCCGATTGCAACAAAAACGGTTCGATTTTAAGAAAAACCATCAAAGGGGACAGATATCTAAAACACTCAAATCGAAGACGCCTTCCATAAATATGACTTTGAAATTACAGCAGCTGACAAAAAAAGCGTTTGAAATGCGCAAACCTACAGAGTAAAAGCAACCCTTAGATAAAATTATGAAATTCATTGTCATCTGTTATTTCTTATGGTTTCTCTAAAAGCTATTGCAGCACCAAAAAAGCCATATACACATGTTTTAAGGAGCAGCTCAAAACTTCAGACTTAATGCGATCAGCAGGGAAGTGTCTATACACCGAAAGGTACACAGCTTTGCCTTTGCGGCAGAAACAAATGATACAGAATAAATTAAACTAAATGGAAATACTACAATAAAAATATGTCGATAAAACAAAAGCATTAGTGATACCCACCGACGGTCTTGGCTCCAGTATTTTTATTTTTACCGATCACATTTATTACCAGAACAGCGTGTGACCGGCTGGAATACTCATTCATATTCGTCGAAGCAGTGAACCGGTTCTTATGTCCCAGATCGAATACCTACAATTTAATGAAGTTGGTAAATTAAGCAGGAACAGGGCAACAAAGTCCGGTATGGTACCATGTAAGAAAAATTTGCTTTATCTGCAACACTGTCAAGCCATTTCTTATTTCTTTTTTATGAAATTTCTTTAGCATATCTTATTATTTCTCGAATTTCAAAAATGAGTTCAGAAAAACCGACAGTGAGAATTTTCCTTCCATTGATGAAGAAATAGTTATTGTTCACATCAGTTTGGAGAGGACTGTTACAATGCTAAGGCAAATGCGTAATGTGAAATCTTCTTTTGACAAGATCTTTATTTCATAGGGTCATCCCTAATAATCAAATTTTCAATAAAAGAAGCTGGCACGATTACTAGACATTCACAAAGAAGATACGAAATTGGCTGTTTGATGCAAAAAATCAAAATTCAACGAAAATCTCTCCAAAATCAACGTCAAAAGTATCTTATCTTTATTGGTGAAATTGAATACTAGAATTTGAAATAGTAACTTTTGAAGCATGAAAAATTGCATATTGTATCTTTAATGTTTCATGCGATGACCCTGAATAAAAAACCCTTGTACTGGGGTTTACGACAGCATTAAGAAAATGGAGTACTCAATGTCTACCCATGTTTCCTATAAAATATAATTGTACGCCAGATTTCAAGGTTTGCGAATTTTCCCCTCCATAAACTTAACTCCACCCCCCCCCCCTGATTTGCTCGAATACCCCTCAATATAGGGGATAACAAATCATAGAAACCGGATGTCAAGTGAAAATCTTGCATTGCAACAACTATTTCTAAGATCTTTGAGAATCAACTATGCAAGAATGACTTGACTCTGAAAAACAACACAAAACCAAATGTTAATGTGATAAATGGTTCACCTCCTATCCTTGTTCCTCTGCGAAAGTAAAGTCCATCTCAACAGGCAAGCATTCAAATACTATTGGCTCAAATTAGGTGTTTGGAGCACACTTATGTATAACTTACAGTGGAAATATCATGATAAGAACAATAAAAACAGCTTTTTAAAGCAAATAAAGTATATATAAATGACATTTACCCTTCGGACATCATCAGCATTTTTCACTTCAACCTCTTCTAAACAAGGGACAAAAACCCCTTCCTTGCTTTGTTTGATTTCCAAGGGTTGAAGCGTTAACAGATCCTTTAGCGATTCATTGTATATTTCCATCAAACTGACGGTTAAAGAATAATCCCAGTCAAGTTTATCCTGAACTTCATCAAATAGCAACTGGAGTGCACGAGGATTTATACCAGGATTTTCGTGGCTACCCTAAGAGAGAAACAAATTCGATCAATATTGTCAAAAGTGCTACGCTGATATGCTTGGGTAATGAATGGGTTAAAGAAAACCGGAAGCTTTAAAGAAGGGAAAAAAGAAATTAGAGAAAACTGAAACGGGGAAGTGAAGAAGGAAATATAGAAAGGTATGTAGGGAAGTTTTTATATCACGTTGGCTATACAGAACTGCTGGAGAACTTGAAAATCTCAGGATTCTTATGACGTCACAAATAAGAAGGAAAATGAGTTAGTCTGCAGTCTCGAGGATTTCTTTTGGTATTGATAAAAAACGTTAGACAAGATGATTGCTTATTTATTGATGATATTTAACTACTTAAATCCATTTACTTTACAGAATGACAAAAAATATTAAACAGCCGAGCTGCTTTTCCTTGTGAATACCATAAAGAAAATGTTGGTAGAGAGGCTATGCCATTAAGATTAAATTTTCAGCAGCAAGTTGGTACATACTTCCATGGTAAATGTTTTTCCACTTCCTGTTTGGCCATAAGCAAAGATGCATACATTATAACCATCGATGCAAGATGTTACCAAAGGTTTAACTTCATTGAAAACCTGATGGATAACAACATTAAATAAAATTGGCATCATTATGCAGCAAAAGAATGATATATAAATATAAGCGCTATCTTTTTAAATGGCTGTCAATCAAAGTTGACAACTGGATACTTCTGCAAAGCGTGATATAGATTTAACACTGCAGAGTATAGAGCAAGAAGTGTTGAAAGCCATAAACAGAGTTGTACAAGCCTTGGTGCTTCGAACAGGGAGATTCTAGTTTTGCTTCTCGAACAGCAATGTAGAATCGTCCTATTCTATGCACAAGAGGATATAAATATACATATTCTTAGATTCTCCACAATGTTTCAAAGAATGCAAACTTGATGCAGTCTATCTTATTCAAAGTACAAGTAACTTAAAGGTTTCATAGTCGTTATTCTCATGAGTGCGTCAGATGTTGCCTCTTTATCTAGGCTTTTATTAAACCGAGGGACTTAAAGATAGAAACATAGTAATAGGTGAATATGAGAAAGGTTTAAATAAGAATATAAAACTTGATAAAAGGGCTGATAAAAAGGCAGTTTGTTCTGTCAGTGAAATACATATGAATATTGGAAGATTCAACCTGCTTAAGGTCTACTGAGCCCCTATGTTTCTTCGAAACAAATTAGGAAAAAGTACCTCCTCTTGAGTCGACTCTGGCCTAAACACTCTATCCACTTCGAACTCCTTGTTGTTACCACGATGCTCCACATATATCAAAGCATCATCTTCAAAGTCATAGCTCATAACATTCTCTGCAGCCTGTCCGGAACCATCCTCCTTGATGGACGGCCGGACACGACAAAACACCCTGATATTTCCTTTTAGCTCAACGAGCTGGTTAAAGTATTTTTTGCGAAGTTTCATTTCTCTTCTATAACGATCCACCAACGATTTACTTCTTTCGTCGACATCTGCTATTGCTTGCGTAATCTGAAAAAAATGAAAAAATGAGAAAAATGAATAGAAGCAAAATACAACAACTTGATTTGTCATATAGGTACTTTTCGTGTTCCAAGTACAGCGAGCAGCCATTCAGATTTGCAAGAATATTTCAATAAAATATTTGGTTGTATTTACAGATAGACACTTGTGTTAAAGAAAGATCGACTTTATATTAAGCACGAAAAATCGCAACAGCGATTCTAAATTTCAATAAAATAATGCATTGCAAGGTTTAACAGGGTGCAAAAAATTATCTTACCATTTTTTTTGTCTCTTGAACAGTTGGCTTTATAATACCAGCAAACGCCTGAATATCCTTTCTCGCCCTCGACTCTTCTTTCTTCAAAGTTCTTGCGACAACTTGCATTTCCTTCAGCCCCTCCTTCATCTCCTCAAAACTTTTTATCATATTCGAGAACTTTGCCACAGTTCTTCTTTCAGTTTCGCTAACTCGTGTTTCCATCTCCACAGACAGCAAGTCAAGTTTTCTTTTTGATGTTTCTTCGAGTTCTATAAAACTCTGGGATGACTTCTGAAGCTGTAAAAAACATAATACGACAAAGGTTTAGGTAAAAAATGGCTAGGAACTTAGGCCCATCTTGGTCATGTGCAGGAGACCAAAAGATAATGACAGCTTCAATCAAACAATTTCGTTATTAAAAAAACTATAAGCACCAATACATTTGAGAATCTCTAATCTGAACAGCCAGCTAAGAATAAACAAAAGTCAATCATCTTGATACATAACTGACTTTAAAACAATTTGCTGAACAACAACGAAAGCCTGATGCTGTCAATCATCTGTCAATAAGAATTGACCAATCAATAAGCGTAAGACTACTCACACGTTTATTGATTGGCCAATGGTTGATTGACAGATGACTCAAGCCATTTTTGCATATGTCGATTGCCTTTGAACTCATATTCTGCCAATTATCATTCTGTGGAGAGCTTGATAGCCCAGTCACTGATTGATATGCCTCCTATCAACTCTATGCCTAAATTATATACACAAAAATCTAAAAAATAAACAAGAAAAACTTAACAAACCTCGTCTGATAGCCTCTCACATTTATTTTTTTCATCCTCATACAATTTGGTTACATTTTTCATCTCGTTCAGCTCTTTTTCCAATTTTACTGTCTGTGTTTTATACTTCGCAGATTCACCCGAGAAGCAGTCATTATCTTTCTTCACTCTTTCAATTTTCTCTTTAAGAGACGAGACCTTAAAGAATGAAACAGTTAGCGATTTAGAAGTATGCTAGATCAGAGCATGCTAAATTATGATAAAAACAAGGAATCAACAGAATTTTTCTTCAAAACATGCTGGTTCTTGATTCGCATTTGGATGTAATATCGTCATGTTCTGAAGTCTAATATCTTGAATGTGGAAGTGCTTTACGCATGGTGCTTTTCTTGATGCCTCTTTCGATTCACATCAATTTCGTATTGAATTGGTTGATAATTGAAAAGATTTTAACAAACAAACTACTCTGTCTAGACGGATGTTGCTATTCCATTCAATTTTGAATTGATTATGTTACTTTCGGTGAAGAATTTTTGGCCCGAATAGTTTTGGGGATTGCAAAGCACATGTGCTTTTATCAGTTGCAAAGCTACTGCCAAATGAAAATATTTTATCAAAAACTTTTAAAAATGAGAATCATCTATATCAGGACTACCTCTGATTCATTTTGTTCCCTCGAGGAGGCAAGCTGCTTTTCAAGCCATCTGTTCTTTGTTTCCAGATCTTCTATCTTTTGAATGTTCTCTTCTGGTATAACCGTTTTGTAAATAACCTTAAATAGATTATTTCCCATTAATTCATAGATTAAAACGATCACTCTGCATAAGATAAGTGAAATAGATGCATCAAGCCTATATAGATTAAGGAAAAAAGGAAGTTTCGAGTAGTTTTTTACGTACTATTCATTGCAATATGTTCCAATCAAGAATATCAAAAAATATGAACTACGAATCAAGGTTCATACTTATGTGTCATGTTCCTTGCAAACTAGAATATATCGCTGTTATAAGCAAGAGGCATCTCTAAATCAACTCAATATTCTTTAACTTCCTAACATTTTTAAGTAATAACAAATCCTATCCCATATCCTCGACACAACTGAAAGCAAATCACAAGGCAAGGCACTCTAGAGTCTCTAATAGACGGCCCCCCGTGTATTACTTTCAGAATTTGTCCTCCCCCTGTCGCTTATTAGCACCCCCCTTCTATTAAATTTTACAAATCAAGTCATTTGATTCTCATTATTCGTTGATTTTCATAGTTTTTTGTAAAATCTTAACCGTACAAAGGAAACCGATGATTTTTGACTTGGAAGTTAGAAGCTGTAAATTTGATTTATCTTTGTATGATTGCAATTTTCTCTAAAACTATGCAAAAGATAAAACCAAAATTTGACAGTATATTCTAAAACGTGCTTCGATTTCAAAAAAGGATTGCCGACATGAGCACCCCCTTCTATTAGCACCCCCCCTTCTATTGAAAATTAGTCGGAATGAGCATCCCCCTTCTATTACCCCCCCCCCCTTCTATCAGAGACACTAGAGTACAAGTCAGAATTGAAAATTCCACAAAAATGATCACATTAACGCTATACCAATTGCACTTGTTAAGCAACAAAAGCATCTTTCCCTAACATTCCCTTCGAGAAATAAAATTTGGTCAGATCGCTCACCTTCGGCGGAGTCGCAGCAACTTCCTGAAACTTGGCCTCAGTTTGGCGAATATTGCTTCTCAGAACAGAGACTTCGCTTTCAAATCGATGTTCCCATTCAAGATTTCTCTTCTTATGATCGTTAAGCTCATTTTCCATGTCACTTAAATTGCTCATTAAAACCCTCTTTTCTTTCTCCAGCTGTTCAATGGTTGCGTTATCTTGGAACGAAGGTCCACCATTGCCAGCAGAAATCTTGATTAAGAAAACAAGGAATATAAAGGAGAAGGAAATATAAAACTGAAAAAAGTGTTTTACTTGAGTTTAAAATAACAAACATAAAAAGGGCCATCTGTACCATACTTTCACTCTAAAGGAGAGAATTATGTTTCACGAAAGGAGGGGGGTTAACAAAGTCCACATATATTTTGTTTTGATGGCAAGCTCACGTAAAGCGAACAAACAAAAGAAAAAATTTCATCTCTATATCATGAAAGCGTTAAGAAGTAGTTTTAAAGCTACATCTTCGAATTCTCACTTATGCGAGAGACATTAAGAACCTACATTTGTACAGCCTACGTCAGATGAAAAGAGCAAGGAGGGGGCAAGAAAAACATGATCTTTTGGCCTACATAGTTTGAAGATGTCCCTAAGAGGGAAGCATATCAAACCTTCAAGTCTCTAATTTCTTTCTCTAGTTTCCTATTTGCTCTTTCTATCGTTCTCTTTTCTTCATCAACACTATTCAATTTAGCTTCCTGTTCCTCCTCCAATTTTGACATGCGTCCTTGCATCTTCATCAGCGATGACGTCAGATGGGCTTTCTCCTGCTGTAGATGACTTAGTTTATCAACCAATTTCTTTACAGAATGATAAATGCTTAGGTCGTCTTCTGTTGATGATTCTCCCACCATTTTTGAATGCAATTCGATAATTTTGTTGTCTTGCTCTTCAATAATTCCATGGAGTGATTGAATAGTTTCTTCTTTTTCGTTTAAATGTGTTTCGTAAGTCTTTTTCATAATTTTAAGTTGATTTCTTTTCGATTGTTGCGCTCTTTCCATTTCATGCTTGTATGATTTCACTTTGTCCAGAGAATCCTGTCAAAAAATTTACAAAGGTAACAAAAATAAACAGAAGCCTTTGCATCATAAAACAGAGGAAGGAACAGATTTTGCAAACACAATTTCTATGGATCAAGACAATTTTTAGAGATTGTAGGACAGGGCTGGAAGAAGCGTGCGACCAGCCAACCAACGGTCGAAGGCATTTCTTGCAATAATATGAAATTAATTTTTTGCAGAAATTTATGTTGATTCTTGATGAAAAAAACGAAGTCTGCAGTTTCACTAGAGAATTGGTCACTAATGTAAAATTTGTAAACGTTGATAAAAATGTTGCAGCAGTTAACAATGTCCGCTGAGTCGATTGTTGAATAATGGCAAGTTTCCTTATAAGAAAATCAATATTCAATAGGAGATCAATGGAAACTGCACTAAATAGACTTTCACATAGCAAATCTCTTGTCACAGAAACAAAAGGCTTGTACTGGAAAAATGAATCATAGAAAGATGATTTGTGCCATTTTGTTGGAAAATCTCAAAATACAAAACATTATTCTGCATCTAAAGGTGTGGATGGGGTTTCTAAAAAGTAGGAAAACTGCCATTTATGGACAAAAAGGTGACTTGATCAGCATTTTTGGCCACAGTGTCACTCAAAAGTCAAGGATGATTTATTGCTTTCACCTCCAAGACTGACAACAGTCTAAATTTCTGGTACACAGACCACCTTACTCGGTATTTTATTAGTTTTGATTTTAAAGTTGAACACAATAAGCGTGGACAAGAAAAAAAAATAGCATACAAAGAAATATAGCATATGCTTTGGTCACCGTCTGAAGAATAGGTTGAGGATGTTTTTATATATTTGAGCACTTTAGAATTAACTTGTTTTATATATCTTTTAACTTCTTATGCAATATAAGCCATGTTTTTGCATAGTTGCTAATATTCTGAATTGGATTGTTGACATAATATTTCAAAAAGTCTGCAAAAAGCAGAGACATTTTGTCAAAAATTTATATGGTCAGAGGCACCAGAAAATCATTTCCGCCCCAAAATCATTTCAAATTCAGATATATTTCATTCAGTCCTAAAAAAATACATGATACATTAGCAGGAAAACACAGCATCATAAGGTGTGAAACATAATCATTTACGTAGACTAGAAAAACGTCTTTTCAAACCTTGAGTTTTGATAATATCTCCTCCTTTTGTTTTTCTTTCCTTTCAAGTTCAAGTTCCAAAGCTTCTATTTCAACTTTTGAGTGGCCGCCTTGGGAAAGAAAGAAGGCTTATAAAAAAGATGCAAAATAAATAAAAGGCAGTTTTAAAAAATCTAGGGAACAGTAAAACAAAGATGTGTTGTACTAAGTCAGCAGATGTCAGCAAACAGGGAGGGCTGAATTTAGCGATTTTTAAACTTTCTATGATTCAGTTTTTAGATCAAATGGATTCATTGACCACATTAGATACATGAGATCCATGGAAAAATCATACCTAGTAATCAACAATAAATATTTTTTCCCAACAGGTAACATTTTCTGTTTCTGCCATGCAAAAAACTGTAGCCAGAGTCACATCCCTTTATTGGAGATTGATTAAATAAGTCCCCCAATTGCAAATTCTTAACATTGCAGGGGCATGGAAAATCTTACAAAAAGCTCTGCAAGGGGGTATTTGCCTCCACTGCTCCTTAGATGCTATGCTTTTTAATGGATTTGCAAAGCATAGCAATGTTTATGTTCTGGTTATTTCATCAGAGAAACCATTACAAAGATTTGAAATTAGTGAAAGTGCATTAACCTCTCTTGTTTCCATTCTGATCAGCTTCTGGCTCATCCTCTTCAGATGACAAGGTATCATCAGACATGATCTCAGCATCTGAAAGTAAATTATTTTTGGTAAGGAAGTTAAACTAGAATTATTTCTAAGAAGTATGGAAGGGAAAATTTACTGCTAGTAGGCTAATCTGGATCATTCTTTAATGCAGACTATATAACCGCTTCCAAAAATTTAAATTTGATTTCTTTAAGAATCCATAAAAGGTTACTGTTTTGCTAATAGGTACCTTGAATCTGTTTACAAATGGCTGGATAATAGTCCATTTAAAGCAATTTTGGTAAAAAATGTACTGTTGGGGTGACAAAAGATCATGGGCCAAGGGACCGGAAATCCTAAGGACTAAATTGGTAAAATTGTATCAAATTGGCAATAAGAAGAAGATTTTATCAAAAATTACACAAGCAGCTTGGTAAATGATAAATGTGCATCACATAAGGTGAATTTGATTGGTAAGGAAAATAAGATTAGATGATAACTCTATATTATGAAAAAAGGGCCATAGATGTTGTATCTGGGTGGTTTTGACAATTCGTAGGTGAACAATTATTTCCCAAAAGCTTTTTCTCCAAAGCATGCTTGCAATTTTGATTTCCAAAATTTGTGACTATGCCAAGGGGTTGAAACAAACAGAGCATGCTGCACAGTGAATAATTGAGCATAGTTGAACATAATGAAAACAGTAGGAGTGTCAATCTAGTTTCATGCAAGTGCAGTCTGAATTGTAGCAGAGACCAATCCGTTTTAAAAAGCAATCAGGTATCATGTAAACCCAGCTTTAGTATCAGGTAAGCTAAATAAAAAAACAGACCAGCTGTGTTTGCCATATAGCTTTTTTTACTGTCCCAGACAGGGGAAATTGCAGTATAGGAGCTTTCTGTGACAATGATGGCAAACATGTTGTATCCTACAGCTGATTATCTAGCACTGCTTGGATGACAAAATACATTTGCAAGTCAGACTCTTTAACATTGTTTCTAGTAGCGAATGAAGCAAGGTGTGTTTCAAGCAAACATTGTTGACTGTGCATGCAAGAGACTGTGCTAGCAGAAATTTGTATAATGTGTAAAATTAAATAAATCTTAGGCTAACTATGAAATGAAGACTAGATTTAGAGGATATCAGAGCTTTGAGAGAAGAGGTGTCTGCTGAGAAAAATTGGTATTACCAACATGTAGCATTGGCACAAGCAGTGAAACCTTTACCCTCCTCCTACCTTGGGCATTTGTGAGGGCAACTACTTCCCATTTCATCTATGACAAGAATTAATAAAAGCACATACCATCAAAGCCTAGCTCTTGCTTCCACAACTCTTTCCTTGAGGGTGATGGAACCACTCTTGGGGAAAAACTCATGGGGGTCTTGAATTTCTTTGGAGTGATTTCTCCATGTGACACCTAAAAATAGAATGGTATTTTCATGTTAAAAACTAGAAATTCAACCGGAAACCCTACCAACCTAAATCAATTGACAAGAAAAAATCTGTTGAAGTCATGATAAAAAGGAATTTGCCATGTTACTCTGGAACAATTGAAATAGGCCAAAGTGTAATTCCTGTTTGCTACACTAGTGATCTTCCGTGTTATGGTGCTTTATAGGCCAGCATAATGGCATGAGTCTAAGCTCCTTTTTTGACAAAGGCCTTATTTATTTCAGGCAACATTAAAAATTTGTGCATAGAATCTCTTAACTTCGGGGAAGCCTCAAGCAGAGAAAAAAGTCTGATTTCATTGTGGGCCATAAATATTCCCAGGGTCTGCTGTAGTACTGAGAGGTTTGGAGGGCCTTAGGAAGTAGCAAAGAAAGGAGGTCCTCTGCAAGCAAAGTGAGGTAAACAATTCTTTGGACAGTGCCCTTTAGATCAGCTTTGAACATTGTTGTGTTGTAATCATTTTAAAACGTTAATATCTTTAGGCTTAGTTTCTTTCATCATTTTATTTTCAAAAGGGAATTCACTTCAAGCCTTGAGGCTCTAGAGAAATTTGCTCTGCTGTCCCCCATCTAGGCAGCACTGCTCAACCCACTTCTGGGCTTAGAATTTGGGCAAAAACTGTTTTTGGTCAAGCCACTTTTTTCAATTACTGCTTTGTGTAAATTAAATTTTATGTAGTATTTTTGTGGTTTCAAACTCTAAAGAATATCAAAAAGGAACTTAGGAGTAGAGAAAAAATTAAAAGTAATAAAAAGTACAATTTTTGGTTTATTTTCACCCAAAAAAAAATTTTGGCTTAATATTTTCTAAACCTAATCAGAGCAAGTTCAAAATTATCTGGAAATCTCACAAGCGAATCTTTTGACAACAGTGCAGCAAGGTTTACATGCAAGGCATATGAGCAGGTCACCAAGCAGGGGACTGGAAATGTCAAATAATGTCCTTTGATTGAGCAGATGACGAAGGCAGATTCGTAGGTAAGCATGGAACAGAAGTTTTATAGATATCTAATAATGTATTAATGAAAACAATAGTAAATTCATATATGAGGACTTCTGTGTAAGTCACCTTTTAGGGCCTATCCTATATAATTCTTGTGTGCTAAGTGATTATCCTTGGTAACCGATTTAGGCCTAAATAACGCAACTTTTTCGATAGTTTATAATTTCCATCATACTCACATCTTGTGTCGAGGAGTTCATTTCTACTTCATTTGCGGATCTTTTTAAAAGTGTATGCATTTTATCAGACAAATATTAAAAAGCTTGTGTATGATCTCTGAACATGGTTCTACACCGCAGTTTGGTTCCGCTGTTTCACTTCCACAGCTGTCGAGCCTAAAATCCGTCTCTCTGATTGGCTGATTCTGATGTCATCGCGGAATCCAATTGGTTAATTCAAGATTAAAATATTTGATTTGAAAAGCTGATTTTTCAGGATTTCTTGTTCCGAATTTCGACATTGGATGACGTCATAAAATTATATTTTGATAATTGTTTAATTCCTAATAAAACGAAAGCATGGAAAGGCTGTTGTTACAATGTTTCCAAGACAAATGCAAGGAAAGATGCATGGCAGGGGCGTCGTGGCAAATGAATTCCAGAAAGGGCCAGAAAGAAAAATTTTCCAACAAAATTTCTTTGAAATATTTTAATCAAATGCAAGTGTAAGGGGGGGGGGGGCAGAATACTAAACTTTTGCCTTAGGTGGAAAAATATTTAAAATGCACTTTTTATCTTGTCCCTGTTTCTTCATACCTACTGTGAACGTTCATGACACCTCACAACCCTTTACATTGAGAGATTAAGAGAAGGGTATAAAAAGTCATTACTCGAGGCGGTACCATGGCTGCCGCCAAAGGGGTAGATTTTTTATAATCTTATGCTTCAAGTTCGCCGGAAATTGCATTCTTTGGAGGAAGTTTTGATAGTAAAATCTAAATCTTAAAATTAATATCCATTGGCGGAAAGCGATGGTATTGATCGAAGCGGTTCCTTGTTCTCATTTTCAAATGTTTCTCTTCATGCAACATAACTGCATAGCTTTTCAAATCTGGGACAAATTTTCAATCTGGCGATGGGCACAAAATTAGCACTGTCCCGGTCTTCAATATCAAATAAGAACACAATTTATGACCAATATTGGGCAGTTTCATAACCAAACTTGGCACTTAAAGATTCGGATTTTAACTGATAAAATCTGGGCAGCAAATCACTCTATGGTAGAGATCGATAAATTCCGAGATATTGTTTTGTTTTTGTGGAAATCTTGTATTTTCTTTACGGAAAGAACTTTCGTCCAAGTAATTTATGTTGCTAAAAGGATCATTTCAACTCTCCTTTGAGAAATTTCCGATATAACAGTGATTTTTTTCCGAAAATCCGTCCAATTTTGAAACCAGAGGGGGCCACGCCACGTCTCCCTCTGCCCCCCGGCCACGAAGACCCCTGATGCACGACCACCACTATACATAAACAAGAGAACCTCCCTCTACAATTTACTAGGCTGGAAGTATTGTTCACTATTTCTAAGCAACACAATCTTGAAAAAAAGCTATTCAAAAAACTTCGGAGCTCGTCTGCTTCTTAATTCTTTGAGGTTCAAATGCTGAAAGTCTAAGGGTCACTAAAAACTTTCTGACGGGCCTATATTTGACGTTACCCATTCCTGAATTAACATTGATTTTTATGGGTAAGAGCATGTGTGACCATGTCTTAGCTAGTCTGAATCAAATTAAAATGGTTTTCTCGTATTTTGAGGTATTTCACGGGGCAATTTTAGGTTATATGGTCCATATGGAAATTCTGACCATATCTCACGACGTCACCAATTAAGACTGCCTATGTATGAGAAGATTTTGCTCAATAAATCCGGAAGTGTTTTATATAAGAAAATTCATTGATTTGAAAAGGAAAAACTTAAATACCTCATGACCTGAAATTTTAATGTCAAAACTGTTAATGGAGAATAAGCTTTCTATGAACATATGATACCACATCAAGAAATATAATGTCAAAGAAGGAAGAGTTTACTTGGAATTTTGCTAAAAGGGCCTTATGACTTGAAGGATCTGCTTTTTCAAATTTAAAAAAGAATTAAAAAAACAAACAATTCTTCGACAAGAATGATTCACTTCTCTGGTGGCCTTTTTTTAACACTGCATTGCTTTTTGCCAAATCTTGCAGATTGCATCTTCATGATCCTCAAAAGCGAGTGATTTCTCTGGTCTCTTTTATTTCAGCTTCTTGAATATTTGGTCATTTCAGCAAATTGAATCCCCCAGATGCGCTCCAAATCAACTTAATAACTATTAAATCTACCCTATTTTGTTTGTAGCCCCTACTCCATTCGATATTGCATCTAACTTCAGAATCATTATACTAGAAATACAATGCTTCGATTAAACCAGCTGATCAAATAAAGATGGGCTATTTCAGAGTAACAACATACCTCAAGGTTCGCCATTTTTCTCGTCTGTTTCAACAAGTTACTTATTAATGATAACGCAGGTGTCGCCATGGCAACAGTATGCTCAAAAACCCCCGGAGAGTAATTTTAATTCAATTGAAGCACCAGTTTAATCTTTCTGCGTGAAGATAAACGTTCCCTTGTCAATTTACTTTGCAAGTTTTCTTGTTACTGCGTATGGAACGGTCTAAAATCTGGAATTCACTCCTAGAAATGAAAGACTGCCCAAAATACTAAACAATTCGAGAATTTGATTGAAACCTGATTAAAACAAGTAAGAATGTTCTTTCTGGAGCAATTAATCTGTCTTATGCAATCCTTGTAATTGCTTTATGTTAATCTGAATTAATGTACCTTTACGTTCACTATTGTAAAAACCAACATTAAATAATTTATGCAACCTATAGTGCCTGGGAGCATGTCATATCCTTGAGGCTAGTTAGGTTTTCAAGGCCTATAATAGTTTCGTTATGTTAGACTAAAGGTATTTCAAGCAGTCTTTAGTTTGAGACTATGATCTTCTTATCATTATTTCCCTCTTGTTACATAGATGTCTCAGTCTATGAATTCATTATTGATCGTAACTACCTACGTCCTATCAATATAAACTATACTAATTTATACTTTCAAAGTCCTTAAATTTTAAGAAATCCAAGCAATAAAATAAAAAAAAAACAAGAAAAAATTGTCTTATAGATATCTTTGCATCTTGCTTGCCCTTGCTTAATGTATATTTCTAGAATTAAAGGTAGATTTAATAAAAAAGTCCACGGCCAAAATAACTCAAAAACACAAAAAAGAGGAAGTGTTATTTTCGCGGTATTGTCTGTCAACGGGAAACTTTTGAGAATTTTGAGTCTACTAGTGGGGCGAGAGTGCAGTTTAGCTTTCAAATGAGTGTGAAGGGATTAGAAAATACCGGATGAAAGTAAAAACAACTTTTTTGTTAGCCTGAAGAGAATCGACCACAACAAAAAGCAAGTTGGAATTTACAAACAACAGTTAAACGAGAATTTGTATAACTCGATCCCTTAAAATGAAGAGTCAAGAACATTTCGAGCTAATGCTTCCACTAATTTAACGAGGAGAGCCATACTTAAAACTCTTCTAAAAACTTTATTTTAAAAATGAAGAAAAAATCACTCCAACAAGGTCACTTCAAAAATGGTCTCAGCTTTGTAATTTAAAAATTTTCTTTTTTATTAAAAAAACATTGCATTAGTTCAGAAATTTTTTTCTTTCTCGCAATTCATTATGATAGAAAATATTCCAGCTCTTGACGAGTGTCAGTAATAATGTGGATTCACATTTTAGCAAGATTAGAAAATAAAAAGACATCCTGCTACACAAATTGAGTCCGAATAAAAAAGTTCTATAGCTAATTATAAAGCAGGATTTCTTAAAAAAATGAGTATACTTGCTCGACAAGGATGTACTTATGCCTGTTTGCCTAGATCAGGGATCGGTGAGGATATAGTTTAATCATATCGTCTACACCACTCTAGATATGGGCACAAGAAAAGGGACAAACAAAAAAACAGAATCTGATTCATAGAAATTCATTCCTCGTCGCTTGGTCTAATTACTTCATTATCGAAAGTTATTATTTTCTTTGGTTTTTTGCTATCGACATCTGGCATCAAGTCTCCCCACTTCAGGCAGTGTCTGATGCCTTTGTACAGGTCACTAAAGAAAAGAAATAAATATTACAAGTTTATATAAGAATGAAAATTTTATTGAAGGATGATATATTTATGATAAAGTTATTTATGATGGACAAAGAGTTACGTGGAACAAACAGCTAATCGCGATGAAAATCTCTCAATTTGCTCTCAGAGAAGGATTGCAACAACTGCAATAGTAAATGAACAAAAAGCTTAACAGGGAATGTTAGTTGACTCCTTGGGTTAAATGAATTCGATTAAGAAAAGAAAAATGGGTTCTGTGTCATTCAAAGCAGTCAAGCGTTGTGAAGACAAATGTTTGGTAACACGGATTGGAGTTGTTTCTCCAGAATAAAACAGCTTATGAGAAAATGCAGGCATATGTTAGAGGCTTATAATCAGGAAGCGCTGGGCTAGAATGCATCAAAATGCTAATGTGTTCTATAGATAAGTTGCATTGAAATTAAGTTTAAAATCAAGCAACTTAAAAAGGATAAGCAAAAACGCGTGTTATATTCATATCAAGAAACGACTGTTAGAGTGTTTTCAAGAAAAAATACAAAAATTATTTCGATATTTATATAAGCTTCTGAAGAGAGAATTTCTCTTATTTATGCGAAGGATTCCAACACCATGTACAAATTCATAAAATTTTTTAGACATTCCCGGACAGAATCGCTAGTTTACCATGGTATTACAACCAATACACCTTTGCATTGTTCTGATTGTGTTAATATTGAACAGAGGTATGACACCTACAAAATTGCTGTACAAAGCTGAGTTTTGTTCTCCTAATAACGCGTGCTTTCAAATGAATATTTTTGGATTGTAACTATCTTTCTAGCGTTTTAAGAACAAAATATCAAATTTGTGAAAAACTTAAATTTCAAAAGATATCCGATCGATGACTTACACTCTTTTTTATAAGAACCAGTAAATCTAAGTTCAGGCTGCCTGTTCTTAATTTTTTCGAAAATCTGAGGCTGGATGCGAGTGCTAGCTTTTTCGCTCTAGTGTGGTGTACAGGCCTCATTTGCCAACAAAGTGAGTGAAACAGCTTTAATTTGCTGACAAATTTGAATATTGACCGAAAAAGCATTCACATATCGCTAAAAATTCTCGATTTTGAGAAACAACGTTGTTTAAAATTGCATTTTGCAGAAGCTCAGCCTCAGATTGTTCTTAATTTGTTCTCAACTTTTGACCAATTTTGAGGCTCGTGTTCTTATAAAATTGCTCTTATAAAAAAGAGTGTATATCATGAAACAGCGGATTGCAATCCTAGAATAAAGCCCAAACTTTAAAGGGCCAATTTTCAATTCAAATATTTCGACAATTAAGGATAACGATTTCCATTTTTAAATGAGCTTTAGGCACATAAGTCATCACAAAACGGATTTGCTAATCTGGATGCTAATCTTAAATAAATCTTGTCTATCAATCCTTACATACAATTAAAATTTTGAAGAATAACTCACGGATCTTTTCTTTTTGTAAATATATACTGTTCTATGTTACCTAGAAAAAGGATCAATATTTTTAAACGATCATAAAGTGCGCAGATGAAAAGACCTTCACTCAATGGTTTTAAATATCCACTAAATTTCTCCAAAATGGAATTAAAACCATCGCAGGAAATTGAGAAATGGATTTTCTAAATGATGAAACCTAAATATCATTGAGCACCGGGGCAAATAATCTCGCTGTCAAAAAATTCATCAATCTGGACCGAAAATCATAAATTTGTGGTTTTAAAAACTGATTCATTCACGGATAAAGATATTATCATTTAATTGCTTTATGGAATAATTATTTTCATAACTTATAATATATCACTGGGGGAAAGGAAATGGTTCATTAGTAGGCCACACGAATTGCGAAAAGGAAAATTAAAAAAGGGCTCCTATTTAACTTATATATAAGTCGGATAAAGTTGAATCTCTCTGTTAGCGATTTATAATTAATATATTAAAATATGTTCTAGAGAAAGACTTCTCATGGGGTATTCATTTAAAATGAGCTACGTTTTCCAATTAAATGTAAGATTGCCTTCACAACTTCAAAGTATAAAACATTCTCCGAAAAAAAGTTGACACAATATATGCATTAAGTTCACTTCAAAAACATAAGTAATATTAAAGCAAAACAGCTAAGAAGTAAATATAAAATTTTCGTAGCCTTCTACGTTTCCCAGATAAAGTGTTGAAATTAACTCTTAAGCTAAGCGAGGTAAAATTCTGTTTGAGGGCTCTTTTATCAGATTATTCTATTTTTTTCACCCGGAAAGGTTTCCAAGAAAGACCAAAATTTTGAACACAATTACAAAGCAAAATTCTTGAAAACTAAGCATCTAGCACATCTGGGCCTATTAACACGAATGTATTGGCACCTCCAATACCTGAAGTAGAAAGGTTTTGGATTTTCTGCAATGTTTTCTAAAACAGAAAGCATCTTACGGTCGCAGCAAAGGAAAATATTTTAATGTAAAATATCTCGAATAAACAAAAACAAAAACCAGGGGGTACGTGATCATGCTTACCATTTGAACTACAAATGTCACATATCACGTGATTTTTCCTGCGTTTCGGTGGATGTAATACTCTTGGTAATGAAGACTCTAAAAAACAATGTTCGAGAATCAAGCATGGAAAGAATGAAGAGAGGAAAAGCTCTAAATGCAAAGGGGTTCATCGATGAATACCAATATTCTTTTTCATTCATCCCTTTGAATTAAGACTTGTTTTTATCCTACTAAATTAAAATTCATTTTCTCCTTATTGATACGCTGATATCGACTTCAACGAGAAATTGTTTTAAGTTGTGAACAATGACCACACAGAAGCTTACCGCGTATGAAATGCAGATTAACCGCAGCTTAACTGTAGCCATGATATTTTGACAGTTTGGTGTGATTCTAGGAATGGCTTTCTGAATGTAGGCATAAAATCAATTACCTTCACAATTGCGTTCTCCTTTTTTCAAGATTAGAAATGAAAACCTCTCTGTAGCATAACCCCACCTTTTCAATGTTGTATTTCTCTAAAAGAAAAAAATACCACTTTATGCATCTGAGAGAAAAGCCACATAGGTGAAATAACGATAAATTTGATGCTAAAGGTTAATCAGTTAAAATAAGGAAAAAATATGAATGTGAAACGGAACAGCCTCTGCTTGATCACGCTTGGTCACAGAAGACTTCAACACAAAGCATTGGAAAGAAAGAGAAAGAAGCATCAAAACGAAAAGAGAGCAGACTTCTTCAGTATTCCAACACATCCTACGTACAAGGCATTTTTTTCATAGAAAAAATTCAAAAACTTAATTCAATATATTCAACAATTTTGCAAGAAAAATTTACAGTTAGAAATGAATTGAACGAGTGTTTAAGTTAGATAAGGAGTGTTTCAGCTCAGCAAAATTTGATGATCAACAAGCATTAGCAAGAAAATTTGAAAGAAAATTATATTTGTCAACATTTAAGCAGTCATGTGTGGTTGTTCCATTCGAACGTATCCAAAGATATCAATGATTCGGCGATGACGTCATACCTGACTGAATGCCAATTCAACTTTTTGTTCAAAATTGCATGGATGATCACGAACATCAACTTCAGACCTTGGACAAGCTGTGTCATGGGGGCACTTAAAAATAACAAGAAAGTAAATAAAGTAAGCGAAATATAGCTGATAATTTCAAAAGGTAATTTAAACACATAAGCTATTGGCAGACACAAATATTACGGAATAGTAGCGATAACATTAAAAATATCATGAGAAAAATTGCAAAAATATTAGCAGCATCTTTTGATAATACCATTATGTATTTTCAAAGTGATAAAAAACGCATCAGAATATAGATACAACTAAAAATATCTTAATGTCATGACTATATATTGAGCACTGTTAACGCCAAGAAATTAAATCGCAAGACAGCATTGATGCCATTTTAAATATTTAGCACAACGTCACCAATAAATTCAAACGACAAATGCAGACAAGAAACAGAAAGGATAGGAAACAGACAAAAAAGGGTAGCTCCCTCTTGAATATTCCCTTGTACAGTTTCTAAAGGCAATCTGTCACGACGTTGATTGATTATAAGGACAAAGGGATTTTTCATTGTTTCCAGTCCCCCTTTAATTTATCGCATTGTAAAAAATATGGCAGAGCGCTGGAATCATGTTTAGGCTATTGTTCCAGCTATTGTTCTCGTTAACCAATCCACAACGAGACAGATTGCCTTTAATATGATTAGAATCTATTCTTCTGTCAGTCTTATTTGATATGCCTAAGGGTCCAAGTTTTGCGAAAATGGTTCTGACAAAATGGACGAGTTCCTTGCGATCTAGGAAAATAACTGAAACTGGGTTCTACACGCTGAAAGAGTGCTCAAATGCCATCCTGCCATTGCTGCTATCTTGCAGTTTGCTGGTCGATATTGGCTATTTTTAGTTACCGGTAAAAATTCACCTTTTCTTTTAAAGAATCAACTTAATATGTAAGCATAAATGATTAGGCGATTTTTCTGCAAAAATATTACCCTATTAAACATATAACTAACTAAAAACTTGAAAACACAGAGTGAAAATGTATCAAAATTTGGATAAAGAAAATGATGTAAGAAGTCCGAAATCGAAGCTATTGTTGTTGAATTTGTCATTTTAATTGTGTTTAAGAAGACAAAGAGAATGCTCGAGAAATGAAACAAATTAGAATTATAAATACCGGAGCAAAAACATATCCTGCATCGACGGGCTGGCTCACCACGAAGTCGTATTCATCTGAAATGAAAATCCTTGCATTAATTGTCTCAGAAAAATTGTCGTTTCACAACAGAAAATTAAGATCATCTGAAAATGAATATACTCTGTTACGTTTAATTAACGAAACAGAGCAAAAATTCTGCAAGAAAAACTCAGAGTCACTCGCTTATATATCGATACAGAAACTTCAAGCAGAAAGAGTGCAATAGGCAAAGGTAATATATTTCAGGATGATTTAATGATCATGTCTGAGGCTCTGTTTCCTCTACTTCCGATTGTTCCCTATTGTTCCCTATTGTTCCCTATTGTTCCATATTGTTCCCTATTGTTCCATATTGTTCCCTATTGTTTCTGATTGTTTCTTAATGTTTCCCAGTGTTTCTTGTTTATTCCTCTTGCTTCCAATGGTTTAAGAGCGTTTTCTACTCTTTCCAATGGTTTACTTTTGTTTCCAATTGTTAACGATTGTCTTCCATTGTTTCCGATCGTTTTCTGTTGTTTTCAATGGTTTACGATTGTTTCCTATTGCTTCTGATTGCTTTTCGCATAGTGTCTTTTTCGAAAGTGACATTTAGTTATACAAGCAGAATGTTCCCGATGTACCGTTCCATCTTAAAACTCCAATGCATGGGTATACTTCACATACTTCGCATATTATCGCATATTTTCGCATATTATCGCATATGTTCGCAAATTATCGCATATGTTCGCATATAATCTTGATTTTGAGTACTTCGCATTCTGCCTCAAAATATTTCAATCAAGTATTCGCGATAAATTTCGAAATTTGCACAAACCTAGATGAAATTAATCGAACAATGCTCAATTTCTGACTATCATATGAAAACATAAGCAAAGTGATGTTATCAATCAAGTCAATGGTGTCAAAACAGAATAAATAAATATAATTTTAATTTTAAAAAATAAAACTTAAAGGAGACGTCTGCTCCAAAAGTTAAGAGTCAAACATAATCTTTCAGAAAGGACTGATTCACATGAAAGCAGAGTTCAAAAGAGTATTTGACATGGAAAGAACAATTTCTACCGTCTGTCAAGCCCTGGTCTGTCTCTATATAGCCAGTGAAGACATCTTGCACATCAGTGCTCCCCTGGAAAGAAATGTTGTTTTCAATAAAGGCAACAAGGAAATGTATCGCCTTCAAAAGAATATTTTACACCCCATTCTTGAAAATATCCAGCACAACAAGCCCCGTTGAAAAGTGACCCAAGTGTAGGCTAGTACAAAGCCTCTTTTCTGAACTTCTAAAATTCTAGTATCATTTTGATTTCATCTACTCTCTTTCCAGATATTTTACATAAAGTTGTCAGGCGATTCCGATTATTGCGAACTCTAAAATACAGCTCCTATCGCAATCTGGCTCTAAGTGATCTTGTGGATTTTATTATGATTGGGAATAATTTGGGTGTTAGAAGAAGCAAAGGCAATTAATTCATAGAGGTGAATAAAACTACAATTAAGCATGATATACTTGATTATCACACGTCTATTCGCCATTGAGTAAGAGTAAAAGGAGTGGCTTGCCTCTGGCCTCGAATCTGAAGGTTATGCTTGAAAACAAACCTGGAAAACTAAAATATGCCAATTTGTTTACCTTGGTGACGTAGTTTCTTGCTTGCAATGCTATTTCAAAGCCTTCGTTATTACCGTGCTCAACTATTACCTGAAAATGCAACACAAAAATATCAACAATTTTAATGAAATCCTGGCATCTTTGATTTAAGTCGAATAAAGTTATATTAAAATATTGCTACCAAATACGGACATATTTGTGGCAACGGCATACTTACCAGGTATTTATTCGCTTTGCTCCAGAGATTTGACAGGGCGAATTGCCTTTGTTTTATGAAAGGCAGCTCACTAAGTGTATAGGCTGATATCACCACGTCATAAGTTACCTGAAAATGACGATCGAATGGTTGTCACAGCAAATTTGTATGAATTTCATCATGGATGAATGAAAGAATGGATGACTGAAAGAGTGAGCGAATGAATGAGTGTTTGAATGAACGAATGAATAAATGAACGAATGAATGAATGAATGAATGAATGAATGAATTAATGAATGAATGAATGAATGAATGAATGAATTAATTAATTAATTAATAAATGAATGAATTAATGAAAGATTGAGCGTATGATGAATGTGTGAATGAATTAATTAATTAATGAGCGATTATCAAATATAAACTTACCTTGTTTGACAAAGGTAGGAATCTTCGAAAGTACACTCCTGGTACTTTCATTGGCTGCGAAGGATCTTTGCTGCCTGAAAATTGATAAAGCCCATTTAATTGTACAAAACCTACCACTGTTGAAAGTTTCATAAGGCATTTTCAGTTTCACAAGCTTCGTTCATAACAACTGTCAAAAGCAAATCTCTATTAATAGACTGCTCCTGAAAATGGGCACTTTCAAAGAATGACAAATACGTTCTGTCCCTTCATGTGTACTTTGCTTCCAGACATAGATAATTTCCCTAGAACAGACGGAACTCAGCCCTTATACAAAAGTGTCCACTATACGGTCGTTCCTTGGTATGACCAAGATAACAACAATACAGTATGTCCACTATCAACCTACTTTACCCCTACTCCCCCGTCGCTCTACGATATAAAACAAAGAATGACAAAAATCTCATACAGCTAATATTAAATACACTAATATACACATACTAGAGCAAATTATGCGAAAAAGGTTCATATCATGAAACACAGTGGATTATTTAAAAGGGATAGCTAAAACTTTATTTTGGCGATTGAGACAACCTGAAAATTCTACTAGGGACATTCCTCTTTGGGCAGGAACACCCCCATCCTGCCAATCACCATCTATCAAAAAAATGTCAACTCGGTATAAGAATTGTTAGCCCTATTGAAGTGCAGGCAATGATATTTCCTGGGTCCACGAGAAGCGAGAGAAAGCTCAAATTGAGGAGTGAACCTGGACCACTATTCTAATCTAAACGGTATAATACTGCGATCTGTGTCTTCAGTGCTTAATCCAAAACGAATCCCAATATCAAACCTCTTAGTAGAAATTCGCATGCGTTATTTGAGTCTTCCGAAACATCGATGCACTGGTATTCCCGTAAGGAATCTCCCCAGAGATCATGGGCAGCCCTAAGGGAAAAACACTGTCATTGTTTCGAAAAAAGACAAAAAAACCTGTTCAGTACCGTATCTGGGCTGAGATTACAGGAAACAGGTAGTAAAGTAGACAGGGAAAATGGTCATAGTTCTTATATCTCACAGGCTAGATAGAACTTGTGAATCAAGACAGACAATTAAAAGAGGCATAGCAGCACAAAATGCAATCTAACACGTATAATGTAGCGAAGATTCCAGGGGTTGGTGTAGAATCTCAAGGAGCTTTTGAGCCTTCAAGAACCCATCTGACTCTATCGAGAAGCAAAGTAACGTGAATTGCTAATGTCACTTTAAGGAAAGTCAGTCACCCAAAGGTATTTTGCCGATTTCCAACACATGGTTGGCTTTCAAGCAAAGACATCAGTGCTCTTTGCGGATGAGTTTTGGCCTAATGGCATTCAGCAAACACATTCCTCGGCTTTTTGAGTCCATAACTGTCAGAGATTTAGTTGAAAGAACAACACAGAGCTTGCTTCAGAGAGAAATTGTTCCTCATATGAAATTAAAACGTGCCTACAAAATTTGTTAGATTGTTTTTGGCAATAGGAGCCCAGTAAAAAGGCAATATTGACTTTACCAAACAGCGGTTCCAGTTCCAGAACCAAAGTCGAGGAGTGTTTTCGGATTGAAATCCGGATCTCGTCTTTTTATCTACAAATTTAATCAAAAAGATATGAAAGACTAAAAAAGATAACGAATATGAAATATTGTCTAAATATCGCATCAAAAAAGCATGTTTGGTTTATATTGGGGAAAATGCAGCATTGTTTTCAGCACCACATAAAACAGTAAAACAGAAAGACAATGGCTTTTCTCTTGAGGGCTGAGTGGGTGATCCCCCCAGTGAGCCCCTTTTCTCACAGCCATCAAGGAAATGCTCAAGCAACTCGTACTAACAAGTTTTTTTACATTGCTTTCGTGACAAAAATGTGAAATCTCTTTCAAAAGTACTCTGGCAACAACAAATTTCTCAAAACAGACAAATAATGTTGTCCCAAGTTTCTTTATTGCAGTACAACATGTTTTTAATTGAGCTCTCCACAACCAAGAAAAACTATAAAACATCGTGTGAAGATTTCACTAGTTGCTTAGGTTTTGGGGACAGACAATTAGAGAACTTAATTACGAAGCGTGCCAAAAAGACTGAAATATCAATTGAAAAAGTAGCCCCTATAAAAAAGAAAAAAAGGAAAATACGCCTAAAAAAAGTTGACAAACATCACAAAATGCTTCACCTCGCCTAATGCTCTTTTAGTGGTTCCAAAACAAGCAGGTATTCGACTTGCTGCAAATGCGGCGATTTCACGTTTGCCATACCTAAAGAACACAAAAATGGAATGTCAGCTTTAAATCTTTGTACCATGGTAAGGGGGGGGGGGGGAATATACCTCGCAAGACCATATTGAACAGCGTTTGGGAATGCGGATTATTATAAAAAAGTACCGATTGAATCACAAAATTCTTGATCAATGTAAAAAGTAATGAAATTGCAAATCGAGTGATATTTCAGAACACTTTCTACAATTTCCCTTATTTGGTAGGCTTCTTGAAAGATTCAGTGTAGCAAGGAAGAATTGAGGCCAACTTGCTCAGGAAAAACAGCGCCATATTAAGTTTTTTACAAGTGGACCTGAGAAACACAGACCTTACAACTGTGTACGATGCTTTCTTCGGAATTTCTGTCTTCTTTCTCCGTTCTCTCTTTAACGGTATTCCTTCATTCCCGCCATTCTTCATGTTGAGATCATCGCCTTCATCCTCAGGATCAAGACGATCTTCTTCCGTTAGATCTTCATTACCAACTAGGCCTTGTTGATGAACAGAGGTGTCTTCTGCTTCATCGCCAACAGAAAAACGCTTCACTGCAAAAGTATATTCATTGAAATATTTATCTATTTATTGAAAGAATACACAAGGAGATAAATTTTACAATGTTTCGTTTCCCAATGCGGTACAGGGCAACTATTACTTTGCGAAAGTGAAAACCCATGTTTGCAAGAGTGAATATGTTATTAACAATGTGTAATTCTTGGTAAGTTCCATTATCGTTGCAAGCAACAACAGAAAGATTCTCAAAATCGCAAAAAACTGATCGATGGATTAGAATTAGATGAGATTGTTGTATGTCAATTTAAATTAATTTATACTAAAGCAGTGCTGTTCAACCACTTTGCCGCCGTGAGATATTGTCTGGCGTGCAATCATGCCCAGGCGTAGGAATCACGAGGTGTGGTCACATCGAGAAGAAGGACCAGGACACTGCTTGACAGGGGCGTCGCGACCGGGGGGTGTGGGGGTGTCACATGATAGACCATGATAGGCTAGTGAAGACTAGGGTTAATTGTTAACAGCACCTACCATCTCCGATTTCAAATAAAGAGCTTGAACAAACTCTAAAATTCGTATATAAAATTGAAGATGGAAATGAAAATAAAAGTTAATTAACGAGTCTGATGAACCTTGCTTTAGCACTTAATGAGACATAATTTTCCAAGGCAGTATACGTCTTCATTGATGTAGGCGCTCACAACCAAAGTGAAAACATTAAAGGGCGATGAGGACAGTCAGGGTTATTTTGTGGAGGTTGAATATCAGAAAGAATAGTGTTAAAATCTTTGCCTTTATTTCACGATTCTATTTAAGAAAATCCCAGCAATTGAACTTTCGAACACCGCCTTCTCTTTACAACGAAATTTAACAGACATCCCCTAATAAAGGACATGAATCTTTCCAAAACTACATTAAAAGCAGAAATATTGCAAACACGTAATTATAAAAAGATTCTGTTTTTCAACGCTGTTACGTAACGTAACTATCACTATTACTGGCACCGCGAAGTGTCTGGAAAAACGAGGATAAGTAGGGGCTGGAGGTCCATTTCTTAATTCTTTACACTTTTGGCAAAAAGTGGGGATCTATAACACCAACCCCAGCTTCCCTGCTCCTCGGTATTTGAATTACTGTCTAATCTACATAACATGAAACACTGCTCTGCAGTACAGTAGAAAATACATGGCAGCTGCTTGAATTCGGTCCTTACACATTACATATCCTTACCCTCTGATTTAATCTTAGCATTCGACTCTTTGAACTTCTGCCAAGACCTCTCAGTAGGCCTGCCTCGATTTCGAAGATGTCTCGCAAGCTTCTGGCCATCTTCAGTAATTGTTTTCTTTGGGTATCCTAAAACACAGAAAAATATTGTCTACTCAAGAAATAATGAAAACAATAACGAAGATAATGATAAAACGAATTTCTTAACAGAACAAATACTCCAACAATTACGACATTGCTGCTTTGAAGGTGTGTCTTGTGTCCTAGACCAGAATAAAATTAAAATAAAATATAATTTGAAAAAGCAAACATTTTACAAAACGACTTAAGCTTTTGTCTGACCCTCTTCAGAGAATAAAACGTGAGGACATGGGCAAAAAAATCAAGAAAGAAAACAAGTCATGAATTGAAATAGGCCAATCATAGAAACACAAGCATATGAATGATAAAAGTACTCAATCAGCACCGCATGTTGCCAAAAATTGTTGAAATATAATCATGAAACAGTTACATGAAAATATGGATAAAATCTTTAAAATCTTATTTCACATCAAAGGGAAAAAATTTTCATAATGGTGTTTTTTTCTTTACTTTCTTTTGATGTTATTAAAACATTTTCATTCAAAATGCTTTTGAATTTTTTCGAAAAATTCTGATTGTGGACAGCACAGAATGTATTCAAGTAAATTCAATTGGTCGAACAATGTATCAAAATAAAACATGAATTGTGAAGATAAAGCAAGCAAAAAAAATTGATACAAAAAACAAGTACATGTTCAAGTTGTTGTTGTGGTGTTTAGAGAATAAAGCATTACACTGTGATTTCCATTCTTTTCAACAAATTTGTTTGTTTCAAAGATAATTGACCATACAGATGGAAATTATTGATAATATCTATTTTAAACTTCGGAATACAAGGATGACCTTTTAAACTTTCTTCAATGTCTTATGCCATTTTGCTTGTTAATTTCTTTCGTTTACAGTAGCATGAAATAGAAACATCAAAGCAAAATCGATTTTATAGGCATGCAAATGAATACAGTTGCTACAAATATGCTTCTGCAAGTAACCAGGAAATGCATCAGCCTTTTGTTGCGAGAAAACCGTTGTCTGATTTGATAAGGTCTACGGTTTCTTCGTATTTTTTATTACATCTCTAGAAGTATTTTGAAATCAATATGGTTTCCAAGAAGAAGCTTGTGGAGTTATGCTTGAAAGTCTCAAGTTCCCTCCTATTTCTAGGCCATAGCTATATCAACACATCCTCCACATTTATTTACGATGTATTTCTTCTCAAAATTAAAATTACCAATTCCCGCTCATTTGACATGTTCAAAGAATAAAGTATGTAAAGGATTTTGGTAGAAAAAGGTTCTTGCTATTTGGTATTTTTGTTTTCCTGAAAAAGTTTTAATACTTGATGGATAGCAAGGCTTAATTTGAATTTCCCTTCCTGTTTGAGTTGAGATTGGCATTTCATACCTTGGTGGGTCGGGTCTGTTCAAGACAAGAAGGCCAAAAATGAAATTAGGTATCAACTTGAAACTGCAAATTTCTTAATTCATTTCATAATTATAATCTACATGGGTTACACATCCCCTGGGTTACTTGCTATTTGAACTAACTTTCCCCCGATTCCCAATTCTCTGGCTTTCAATGCTCACTTAATAGCTAGAGCTACTCTATAATTGCAGATTGCAGATTGCAGACTGCGGATAGTAGGAAAGTAACAAGAAAAGACAAGATGAACAGTTTTTGGGCAGTCGTCGTCGTTTATTCAGCCATTGCGGTTGCTTGTGACTGCCATGACCATTTCTCTCCAATCCACTCTGTTCTGGGCCATGGTTAGCGCTTCGTAGAGTTGCATGCCAGTGAGCGATTTGATGTTATCAGTCCACCGCGTCGGGGGTCTGCCCCTCCCTCTACTGCCCTCAACCACACCCAATATAGCAATCTTTTCTATGCTGTCATCTGGTTTTCGTGCGGCGTGTCCGAAGTATGTGAGTTGTGCTCTATGAATGAGATTGAGTAGACTGTTTGGACGGTATACTCTGTCAAGCACGCTTGCATTGGTTTGCCTTTCGGACCAGTGGATGCTCAGCATACGACGCCACGACCACATTTCAAACGCGTCAATTCTTTTTCGGGAGCGTGTCTTTAAAGTCCATGCCTCCGCACCATAGAGGACGATGGAAAATACCAAAGACCGCATCAGTCGGGTTTTTGTGTCTAACCGGATGTCATGGTTCTTCCATATCTTCTGTAGCTTTCCAACAGCAGACCTGCCCATGGCTAACCGTCGATCAATCTCCTTGTCACAGTCTCCATTAGGTCTAATCATCGAACCGTGAAAGTTAAAGTTGTTCACTTCCTCCACTTCTTTGCCGTCGACAAATATATGGTTGTCGTCTGCGGTGGTTTTTATGATTTTAATTTTGTCGACATTGAGATATAAACCGCATTTCTCACTTTCTACTTTGAGCTTTTGAAGCAATGTGTTCATATCTTGGATGGTTTGGGCGATGAGGGACGTGTCGTCAGCGTATCTAAGCTCGTTTATCAACCGCCCACCAATAGATACACCCATTTCCATGTTCGATAACGCCTTCCTCATGATGTGTTCACCATATAAGTTGAAAAGGTGAGGGGAGAGAATGCACCCCTGTCTTACTCCCTTTGGACAGTACAGAACTTTAAAATGGCTTTGAAAAAAGCAAACAATTTATAACATATTGTCAGACAAAAAAGCTTTAGCCAAAACTTTTGCTTTTTTCAAAGCCATTTAAAAGAAAAATATATTCTGGACTTACTTTTGCAAAATATTTGGTATGAATCTTTCAAGTCTGGTGGCAGTTGAATCATATTCAAATAAAGTGACCCCTTCATGCTTTTGTCTCTTTTCCCATCAACATAGCCAAATGAATCTTTAAATTTGCCATGATTACGATCTTCGGTTGTATTTGGATGGTCATCTGAGGAAGAACTTTCTTCTTGCCTTTGGAGACATACTGACACTGTATAAAGGTTTCTCTTCTCCTAAAAGTCAATGAAATATTTTGTCAAAAAGTTATAGAACACCAATTTGTTCCTCAAATTCAGTCCACGCATTTTAAAGAGGGAATATCTGTTATTTTCTATACAGTCTGAATCATTTCATCTATATTTTCAACATGATTGGATCCTGGGCAAGCAACAGCGACATAAAATTATTCCTGTGGATGGAAAATACTAGTACTACCTTTGTGCCATCTGCTGGCAAGCCATGGCAGTTCTTGACAAGATATTGTGTGTGCAAGATCTTGTTTCAAACAAACTTCACTCAGTCCACTGATTTTAATACAAGTCAGTCCACAGAATGAGCTCTACAGATTAAATTCTTTAACCTATAATCATGGATTCATGCCAACTGCAAAGCATTTTGTAAAAGCAGGCTCACACAAGGAATTTATTGTACCCAAAATTTAAGGTTTGGGCAGTTACAAGCATGTTTAAATACTAAAGTAGGCAGTATCAAATCCCTTTGTTGGCCTCTCATGCAACTCTAGCTTTTCACAAACCAAAATATTAGAAGCAGATCCATACTTTTTTGCTGAGGCTTGAGCATAAGTCAGATACTATTTATTTTCCAAAAAAATCTTATTTTCTTTGATTCAGACTTTTCTATGTCTCTTGTTAGCAATGGGCAAGGCCACTTTTAACCAGCCCTCGCTAAGGACATTGAGAATCAACTTAGACTTCTGTTTCCCAGAGAATAGGAATGTGCTAGTCTGTAGATTTTCTACTCTGGGCTTCAATGGCTTTAGGACAAGCATAGGTTGTTTCAAAATATCAAATCAAAATACTGAGATATAAGATGATTCCAGGAAATTTTCATGCCCTTCAAAATTTTCCTGCAGGAGTGATACCCCCCCCCCCCACAGATTCCCTTCTTTTAACCATAGAGCTTTATGATTTCTTTGAGCCACCCCTGTAAATCTTCGCCTTATATGCTATTTTCATTCAATGCATTCACATGTTTTTTAATTTGGATATTCCTTTTCCATTGTTCTTACGAAGACAGCAACTTTTTCAGCTTACGACAATCAGATGGTTCAGATGCTGACCAATTCAAGTTAAAGATGTTTTATAAACGCTAAAATTCCAATTCAATAGCATTTCAAAATTTCGAAGAACATGTTGTTTCGACCAAGATAGGAAAGAAAAGTTTCATAAGGGTGGCCCTTAAAATTCTTTCCAGTATCCAGAAAAATGTGTGTACAACCCTACGTTTTGTGCGCATTTCGACGTCTATTGTACAAAATAAGAAATATAATGAAAACAGTAATGAATAAAAATACCATACCTGATGAAAATTTTGTTTTATAATGGAATTTCGCAAAACCCATGCAAATCTAATTTTTGAAAATTTCCTACAAGTTGCTGCCATTTCTGTTTCATCGTGGGGGCCTCGCTTTCGAAGAAGCCTCAGCTCCATGTACCCTAACAACAACACAACAGCAAAGTCTTCTCAATAAACAATTTTATAACCCATGCACAAATCAGTGTTTGAACTGGTAAAATAAGGATTAATTTACACGCGAAATAATGTCCCAGCAGGGAGCAGTTCTGCAGTCATACAACAACGAACTTGTTAAGTGTAAGTATACCTTGACTGTCCGTCAAAGAATGAATTGATATCAAATGAAGCGTTTAACCAAGAATAATCTTGTTTCGCGCCATATATGATTAAAAGATCACGCGTACCGTTTACCTTCTGGCTTCAGGGCCGCCGAGAGGAACGCATGGGGGCAAATTGCCTCAGGGCTTCGAGGTCTAGGGGGCCTCATAATTTAATGAATTTCATTTTGAGAATTCATTAATCGGGCGTTGCAGATGTATGTCTAAAAATAGTAAAACATTTTAAACGATTGCAGGATTCTGACTGCAATAAATGTCTGCTGGCTCCACTCACAAGGGGCTTCGTCTTGCGGTTTTACCTCAGAGCATCCAAAACCTTTTTGTTGCCCTGGGTGACTTTGGTCTTGTAATAACGGTCGTTAGAATCTTAGCCTGTGCCCCAGTCCTAGTTTGATTCTTTATTTTTATTTGTTTGGAAGCAGGGCTAGATGGTTAACTCAACCAGGCTAGGAAAGCTTGTTAGACCTAAAATAAAATTTCAATTCTAATTTAAAAGCGGTTGGAACCAGTGGATCTACTGTACAGACTAGTCCTGACATGATCCATGTCAAACACAGTTCAGTAACTCTGTATACAGTTCAACATCATCCTTTAAGGAGCATAGTAAAAATAAGAAGAAACCATTATACAAGCAAGAAAGAAGTTCTTGCAAGAGCATGTATTGAGGATATAAAATGCTATTAACAAGAAATGGACTGCACTGGCTATGCCATGTGTCCAGATTGGAAAATCACTGTCCAGTGAAATTATTATTTTATGGTGAATAATCTGTGGGAACGTGTGCTTTTGATCATCCAAAACATGGATATGAAGACATGTGTAAAGGTGCTCTGGAATTGGGTGATGCACTTGATCAATGGAAGTTAGAGGTAGAGAACTGATGTGTATTAGAAGATGATTCATCAAAGTTGTGAAAAATTGAAGGAAGAGAGAGAGTCAGAGTGTATAAGAAGCAGAGGGGGAGAGAAGAAGATGAGAGAACCTATCAGATACAACCTATGTTTTATTAAGTACTTACCACTTACTGTGTTTGTATTAAAACCATTATCAGGATAAGGCATGGCATGTCCTCTATAAGTTATTCTTTTGCATTTTTCATCCGTTTTTCATCTAACTGTCCTGTTTGTAAGAAAAATTCCACAAGAACAAAAAAAATTTTATTGGTTGTTAACCTTATGAGAGCAAGTGGCTATATTAGTTTAAGTTTAAGTAACAGTTTAAGACAATATTATATTATATAACTATATTATATAAACAATAAAATACCCTAAAGAGCCTCAAGAACTTATCACTAGGTCAGAGTAAAGGCATTTACTTTTAGTGTAGGAAAATAATGAAAAGGCAAGGAAAAAGAATTAATGAAACAGGGCCTTATTTGAGCACAAATAAATGAAAACATATTTTTTCATATCCTGCAAGTAAAGTACTATACAAATAAAATATTATAATAATGATATTTTCCATGGATGTCAACCAATTTTCAACTGAATTGAAGCAAAGAAGAAGTTTTACGGTAAATTTAACTGACCTTCTAAAAGAATTGTTTACTTCAAATACTTAAAATACAAGCACAATACTTCATTGATATCAATTTCTGACTTTGATGAAATATCCTTCTGATTATTAATATTATTCAATATTATTATTTACACTGCCTGTGTTTCTTTCCCTTTTTATTTTCGATAGCCTCTTTCCAAAAATAAATTTCATAACACATTTTTTTATTGCAACTTTCTGCTTCATAAAAAGCTTGGTAGTACTATGAATTTGCCCTCTGTGTTTTTCATTATATATCGTTTCATTTGAGATTCTCTGATTGTTCCGCCCAAAACATTTTACTCAATTTTTTTAAAATTTAAGATTTACTATGGTTTTCATTTTCCCCAGGTATTGAAGATCTTTGCACTAAAAGAGATGAGGTGCAGAGACAAATTCTAGCAGAAGAGGAAGAGAAGGCAAAGCTACAAAATGATATCCGAATACTCACAGAAAAACTGGCTAAAGTAAATGAAAGCTTGGCGAAAAAGATATCTTCACGTAATGAGTATGACAAAACAATTGCTGAAACTGAATCGGCTTATATGAGGGTATGCTTGATATTTTTACATGTTTAAGTTGATCTAAAAGGTGTCACTTATTATATGTATCCTATTTTGATGCATTTGTGATGATTTTAATCAAGATTATGAAAATATATGTTTTGAAAAGGTATTGACATTGTTATTGATTATTCAAGCAACAAAATCTCTTAAACAAACCAACAAATATCAGTTGATATTTAAAGGCATAACTAACCTAAAAGAACATATTTTTTGTGTTTCTTCCTCATCATTTGATTTTTAGCTTCAAGGTAGCTACTTCAGTTTATGTGTAAGAAGGAAGAGATGCAGGATATGCTGTCCGCCAGATTCTGTGAATCTTGCAATGAGTAATAATGCAAAAAAACTCAGGAACAAAGCAACACGGCCATGAGAATCAAATGTATTGAAAAAGAATTTTAAAATAAATTGAATTTAATGAAAAATGAATATCTATAATTCAGTTAGTGTAGCATTCTTTTCTTGTGTGAAAATTTTTTTTTAAATGTTATGATGATAATATGGGGATTGTAACTGACTTTGTATTTTCTGTCAAGTTCGTCTTTGGTAGAACTGAATAAAGGAATTTTTTGTCGTGCTTTGCTTACCGCTCTAGGTTTTTAGCCATCCTGCCTAATGTCTCAAATTGAACAAAGAAGCAGGTAGACTCTGAAATGATTATTCAAAACCATTTCTATGATGTATTTTTTGCCTTATATATGTTTCACAAGTGTTGCAACATAATTTATCCTGTTTCTAATATTTTGTTCATTACTTTTTTCATAAAGACGATTTTAAAGAGTTAACTTCCCTATGTTTTAGCCTTTCTTGCAATTTTCTTTGAGGCAGAGTTGAAAGACATGTTTGTGGAAATTGCAATGTTGCTTTAATCTTTTTGTAGATCCTTGAAAGTTCACAAACACTGCTGCATGTGTTAAAGAAAGAGGTTGCAAAAGAAAAGACCCCTCCATCTAAGGAAATGGGACAAAGTATGCCCTCAAGGGACAAACCGTCAACAAGCAGTTAGTTAATTAATGTATTTTCTTGTAAATAATAGTTGGTTTATTACAGCTATGTTGAATATGTCATTTTTAATTGCATGGTTAATGAAGTCCACTTTAATAGACAGCCAAATGCCTAAGAAAGTACTGTTTACTATCTGGATTTCTTGTTTATTTCTGATAATATATTGACAAATAGCTCTATCTTTCCACTTTTTTATTGTTTATATCCTTGGAAAAGAAAGCAGGTCTGCACTCTCAGCCACCTTTGACCATCCACCGTTAATCAAGTGACACTCTGAAGCCAGATTAGATTGACAAAGTAACAATCTAGTAACAATTATAAAACGTTTAGTTGCCTTGTGACATTTGGCAGAATTAAAAACATGACATCATTGCCTGCCATTGCGGAGCCAAAGCACTTTTGATTGATTGCGTCATCCAGCTAAACATTTATATCGCTATTAATAAACTAAACCAAGCTTTGACTCATTGATATGAAAAACAGGAAATGCTCTTAAGCCGAACAAAAGTGGCCAGAATTTGCTAACAAAAGCATCAAAGTAGCAGGAATTACAGTTGTAAAGTACAGTCAATGAAAACAAAAACAATACACCCACGTATCCTCGCTTCTTTGTAGCGACTGGCTTAGGTCAGGCACATTTATTTTACTGGGGATTAATGAGTGGTTCGATAAAACGGAAAACTGGCTTGAGAACTGAAATAGTCTGGGGTTTCAGGGTTAAAGAACCTGAACTCAGATCTCGTCATACTCAAAAGTGCAGATTGATCCCGTTGGTCATCTGTAAGGTTTCTTTATCATTTCTCAATGGGGGGAGCGATATTTTGGTAGGGCTCCCTTGCCGTTATCATAGCACTACAACCCTGGTGGGGCTGGCTTTGACTGGCCTTGATTCAAGATGCCAGTCAAATGCTTATGCTTTCACCCACATTGCTGTCGATTCCCAACCAGTTCGCTGTTTGACGTTTTACTCTCAATGGAGTTTGGAGCAAATGCGCCTATTACGTGTTATGTTTTGAATTTAACAGTAAAAAAAATCTCTTTTGGCGGAAAACCTATCGAGAAGAAGACACTATGGAGGAACAAAATAGATTTAAAAATTAAAATACTTTTGGATCCTATGTTTGCTTTGATATTCGGTCGATCAAGACATTTATGCATTTGAATACTTCAAATAAAGAGCGGGGTTTGTGCAAAGAGAAGAAGCCTTACGTTTCAAATCTAGTTGTTTGAGTGTGGAATATCAAAGAAAGTTCGATGCCATAGTAAGAACCACACTGCTATCTTTGACGTAGAACAAAATTTGTATCAAAACTTGGTCTTTAATTTCTTCTCACTTTCACAATTTGGCTCTTACCAATCAAGTAAAAATTAGGAACTATATAGGGATGTAGCTACTGTAATTCTTGAGGGGGGGGGGGGGGGCTGGCGTCCCTAAAAAATAACAAGAACAAGATGTAAATGGAATGAAAGTCCATGCACAAAGCACTTAAAGGCTTCAATTTGTTTACAAATGACATTGGTGTAATAGAAAGAGCTAGCATACTGTATTCTCAACACAATATTTTGCAAGAGAATATTTAGGATATATTGGTCACAAAACGTTGGGACACTTTCGGATAATGTTTCTCTACACAAGCACAGTATGCATGCTATATAGTTTGCTTCTATATAGGGCATTCACAGTCCATTATCTTTTTGCTCATTGCATCCAACCTTGGATAAGCTGAGGATAATCGAGTTTTTAAGGCATGTATATTCTGAATTAATTTGAGTTTATTCTCATGCTTATTGTTGGAGACCGCTCAGAAAGTTGAAATATTCTACACATTCTTTATCGCGTTCTTATCCTTTTTAAACGAGTATCTGAATCTACTTTACACATTTTTGTAACATTTTTTTACGCGAGTAAATCTAAAATGGTATGTGGAGATTTCAGCGATGATTTTCACTAAATAAGGATGTGAACAGCCATAATCATCATCATGATTACGATCAAATTCTCAGTCAGTTTATTCAGCAACGTAACTTATTTTCATCAACTTAAAAATTTGATTCAGAAACCAATCAAAAGCGAAATCTATAGAAATTAGATATATGCTACTCGAGAAACTTAGAAAACGGGAACGGATTTTGGGATCGGTATCCTGTTCAGAAGATGCTATTGAAAATAAAAGATTTTGCAAAAAAAATCCAAACTTGTAAGAGAAGATAAGAAATTATAAGAGATAGAGAAATATAAACATACAGATCAAATTAAAGATACACTCTTTTTTATAAGAGCCGGTAAATTTAAATTTAGGCTGACTGCTCTTAAACTGTTTTGAAAATCTGAGGCTGGATTGTTCTTAATTTTTTTCTTAAATTAAAAGGTTGTAAGCAGTGTGATTGCTAGCTTTTTAGCTCTAGGGAGGTGTTCTGGCCTCATTTGCAAACAAAGTAAGCGAGACACATTCATTTGCTGACAAGTTTGAATATTCCCCGAAAAAGCACCAACACATGGCAAAAAATCCTCGTTTTTGAGATGAAACGTTGTTCAAAATTGCATTTTACAGTAGCTCAGCCTCAGCTTGTTCTTAATTTTTTTCTTAATTTTTGACCAATTTTGAGGCTCTTATAAAATTGTTATGCGATACTTTGTTTATAAGCCAAATCTTAATTTCCTTTAAAGTTCTCCATCCTATATTTCTTACATGTCGATTGAAAATCAAATCCAGACTTCTTTCAAAGAACCACGAACGAATTACTCCGCTGCTCTGGACACCGTTAAGAGTGTTGCCATTCTTTCGGCTAAACAAAAAGCTAGGAATCTCATGTTGTTTTTCAGCGAAGAATCGGAGAAGTGCCAATGAACCATCTTTGGTGCAATTTGTCTTATTCACTTCATAATCCTATTCAACTCATGACGTAAAGTTTTTTCGCAGGATGTTTTGACATGAAAGTGGCTTTGTGAAAATCAATGGTAAACGCTGCGACCTGCCCGCTTAATCACGCGGAGACGCATGATAGATGACCTAACATTCTTGGAGACAAAAACAAAAAACACACAAGATTAGGTGTACTTCCATAACTCTTAGGTTTTTTTATCAAAACAACTCTTGGATTTCAATAGAATGATTAACAGTGTATTTGTCATAGGTGTAAAATGTGGAACGGGATAAACAATATTGCTGTACAGACATCTAGCCTGATTCCCAGGCAGTGGCGACTCCAGCTCAGGATAAGTGGGAGGGACAAAAGAGGCCAGGGACCACGCCCTTTTGGGCCACGCCCTTTTCCCTCGTGAAGCATTTTCTTCCGGAGGAAACACCTCTCGTCTCCCAAGAAATGTCATTTAATTGTGACGATCTAGATAACGTACATCCTCTATCACCCTCCCCCCCTGGGGCCGCCACTGCATGCATATCAAGTTTATGTTACTAAATGCACGAGTTCTATTATCCTGTCTATTGTACGTTCTAGTTCCACACCATCTCGCATGCGTGAGATCCTCGATTTCATGTGCCAATATGATAAACATTGTATTAATGTGTAATTGTAGCATCATGGGCTCAGACACAGGTTGGAAAGTGGCAGTGGCGGTTTTAGGGACTGCGGGGCCAGGGGCCAAAAACATCTGCGGGGCCTTTGTTCTTTACAATTTCTATCTTTTTTCTTAGGTGCGGGGCCCCTTTTGGCTATCATAAGCGCGGGACCTATTGCCATGGCCCTCCGAGGGCACCAACTCACGCAGGAAATTATGTTTCTGGGGGCACTGACATCCCGGACCACCTTTTGCTTTTAACCCAATCTTTATGGTCAACACCACATTGGTCCTGCATGTACTCTTATTTTGACAATGGCATTCTTAACAAGAACATCGAGTTTCTATTTGCTAAAGACAAGAATAGCGTAAGGCCTCAGATAAAAGATAGAAAAAAATGTGTTTTCTATCATTTTCTCACATGCTAACAAACCAAGATTAGATTTTGTCAACAAGTCAGTCGCGCTATTAAAACAAGATTTAGAAGTGCAAAATTGTTATGCTACCATATGCTCATAGAGATATAGTACCATAAGTCCTTGAATAAGTCCCCACATTCAAATAAGCCCCCCCCCATCGAATATACCCCCATCCTAAAGCAATCTTCGTGAAATGGGCCCCACCCTCAAATAAGCCCCCGTGGGCTAAGGTATTGCCTCTACAGCAACAGGTTCATCCCAAAACATTTCCAAGCATACTGCGCAGCCTCAAATAGTGGAAGAAAATTCACCCTGGAAATATTTTGGCTGCTGCTTAACAAGCCCCCACCTCGAATAAGCCTCTCCCCCCTCGAGTAAGCTGTGATAGAGCTATTCGAATAACATCAGAAGTTTACCACTGAAAAATTCACGTTTGAAGTTTAGCTTTTCATTATTTATCAGCTTCGTAAAATTAGACTTCTACACCTCGCAACTCCCCCTGCGATCTCAATCAGCAACCTTTTGTATCTTCCTAGCAGTTTACTGAACATGTACAGTATGCTACACACACGTAATCAGCAGTCAAATGCCTCAACCTGAAATATTTTTTTATAAATAAGCCCCCAGGTGCATATTTGAGAACTTAATAATAATAATGAAATGATACTAAAAAACTTTTGTATTAACAGTTGGGAAAGAGATCTAGCATTAAGCTAATTTATGCCAACAATATACAATAAATATAAAAAGCAACTATCTAGATTTCCCTTTAGAAATTTTTGCTTCATAACTTCTATTATAAGTACCAAACCATGTGCAGCGCTTTCCACGCAGCATCGAGCATGCATAAAAAAATCTAAAGGTACAACAAATGTTTTACACGATCTACAGCTACACTCTGAATTTCGGTAGGTTGCTTTTGCTATATTTCTTTGCCAATAAATCTAATTGTCTCTGTGTCATGTGTTGTCGTTCTTGCACTGGGCAAAATAATGTTGCTGTTGGTTTGAAATTCACATTTTAGATTACTAGTAACAAAAACATCGTCCATTAACACTTGAGTCAGGTTATATATATATCTCGATAAAGAGCAGCTGTAAGTTTCTCTGGTGAATAAACATCAATTTTTTTTAGTTGACAATTGATCAAAATTGGAGGTACTATCTTTGCATATGTTCATGTTCGTGGATCTTGTTTATTTTATAATATGTTCTACTATCATGGAATGTCCATACAAGTGGGCAATAACTAAAATGAGACAATATAAATAAGGTCACTGTTAGACCTAACTTTCGGTACTGCGCGAGGTAGCTTGCGCTCCAGTCCCTTGGAATAACTCTTAAGGTGTGTGATATCTTTGCCTTTCTCATTATATTCATGCACTTTTCTTGATGCAAAATCTTTTAATCCACATATACCTAAAATGTAAGTTTAAAGAAATATTCGAAAAAGTATAATGTACATCTGGGAACGCCAGATTGTTGACTTCTATAAAAGTGCATTATGTGGATGGAGGAATAGAGGTATACTATCCATGAAACATAATATATCAAGGTGATTGGTGAAAACCTCTGCAATGTCAAGCATATCTTCATGGATTTCTCCAGCCTATGGGTCATTTCGAATTTCTCCAGCTAATGTGTCATTACAGTTTGTTTCTAGCGAAATTAAATCACGCAACTCTTGACCTTTCCTACACACGTCACAGATGCTAAAAAAACTTAAGTTGACCATTATCCCGTCCAAAAGGCACTCTACCTCTAAAGATAAAATTCTTTTCAACAAATGGTATCTTCCTTGAAATATTTTGTATTCCAAAACATAGGCTACACTGTGTGCTATGGCATCTAGTGTGAACATACGCATGCGTTTAAGTGCATCTCTCTGCATTTTCATGTATCTCTCAAGACAGTTTGCATTAAATTATAACCTTTCTCTTGGAACGATGGGACAGGATGGCATCCTCTTTCGAAAATACCAACTTTTAGAAGTGTTATTTTAAAAGCCTTTTGGCAAAGTACCCTTTTCTCTGGTAGAAAGAGTACCAAATGCTATGCTTTTAAAGATAACAAATTATTAATTTTGTATTCGATAAAAATTGTCATATTGTTTGTTTTTTTTTAACGGCTTTTGTTTTGGACAAGTTGTGTCCTCAAATTTCGAGCTAAATTACAGAGATTTAAAATAATCAAACAGCAGAGAAATCAGTAACTTCGGGAATTTGAAAAAAGTCGAAAGGATTATCTGAACGCTACTAAAATTCCTTTTTGATATGAATTTTTAATATCGGTCAACCATTTGGTACCAACACCCCTTTTGAAGCTTCTATTTTTAGATTTGGTACATGAATCTTGTAAGGAACAAAACCACATGACATGATTTTACTCAAAAGGGTGATTTCGACAAAATCATAAACTTAATTGCAATACTCTAAAGAGTAATGAAGGGGAAAGGCCTGTTCCGTATGGTCCTAAACCAATGCAAGACGGACACTGCTAGACATATTCATTCTTAAATTAATTAAATAAAAATAAAGGAGAAAAGAAAAAGTTAGAATAAAGCTTGAGGCACAAAAGGTAGCGGTACCCTATTAGTTTCTATCAGACGGAACCAGAAATGAATTTTGTGGTGAAAGGAAGACTTCAACACTAGCTTTTCAGTAAGAAAATTGTCAGTGATTGATATAAAATTCACAACAGATTATTCTTTATTGAATACCAATGTGTAGCACTTGCTAAACTGGCATGATTTTATAAGAGCTCCATCTTCTTGTTTATGGCAATACATAGCTAGCAGTAATCAAAACACAACTTTCCTGAATTTGACCTTATCGGCTTCAGGAGCCTGTCCAATATGAGAAGCAGAAGGAGCTTGTCCAATGTGAGAAGGAGAGAAAGTTTGTCCAATGTGACTCTTAAATGTGTGGCTCTAGAACTTCAAGTTTCGAATAAGATGATAACACTTGGTTCATAATAAAATTTCCGATTGAGCATGGGCTTTTCTTAAAGAATTCAGCTGGGGTTCAAGCCTTTGTTGATGTGTAGAAGGAGATGAAAGCCTAATGTTTCAAACGATGGATGATTACTAGCCATCTGTATAGTCAGGGAAATTCAGACACGGAAACCCGAAAAACGCAAGAAGAATTATCCTTTACTTTCGAAAAGAAGGCCGAATCCTTTCAGTTTGCAATTTGTTCCTAAATCTCTTGGTTTTCCCCGTGTTCTCGTCTTTTCATTGTGATAATTATTTATGTGAGCAATGTAAGGATAGTGCTGAATACTTTTTTGGTTTGTGTCTGTTAAAATCTGTGAGACAATTGTTCACACTGACAGAAATAATTATGCCACACCAAGCCACACCCAGTCACGCCCTTTTCTGCTTTCTTCTGAATATTTTGAATTATAAGATGAGCACCCTCTACATAGGGACTTCCTTTCGCGAATCGTAAGCAAGAAACATTATCTTTGGGATCCAATCGACAGCAAGCAACTAAGAGGATATCAGTTATCAAGGGCTGGTTTGCCTGCATGCAGGCTCTGAAAGTTAACAAAGTCTGCACGCAGGCTTGGGCTGGTAGGTTAGACCCATATATCTATGGTTAGAGCAAGTTTATAATCAAATAGGACTTTTTTCAGTGACCTCAACTGACAAACGTAAACCACGAGGGGGAAATAAAAAACTGTTTTCAAGCCAATTGAATGTCATTGCAAAATTAATCAACAAGTATCAATAAAACCTGGTAGCAAAACCTTTTGTTTACTATATTTATTCATCAGCCATACGTTCAGGTTTCCTCATGCAAGTATGTAATCTAATTTGGCTTATAATATTGAGGGCAGTACATTGTTTTTACAAATGCAAGCTTGCAAAGGAAATTTTCCCTCAGAAGGGTTACGATCTCCGTTAAAAATTAGATAATGGATACAAAAATGTATTTCGAAAAATATTGCTGCGATTCATTCAATTTTTTCCAAACCCATAGGAAGATTCTTATGCTCTTTTAACGAATACGCCCAACTTGATATACTCATTTTCTAAAAAAACTTGAGATGGCATAGCGTTTTCAACGTTTGCAAAAAGAATTCATAAAAAAGTTGCGAGAGAAACTAAAATTAAAGTGAGTACTTACATAGAATTTGAGCGTTGATGCCTGTAACTGCATTCTATGTTTTTTATATGATAACTCACCAGCGGCTAAACATGCTAAAAACCAAAAGCAAGGCACTTTTTGTACTGTTTAATGTACATTTTGGAAATTATTGAGGGGCCAAGGCCCCCTCAGCCCCTCGCTTCCACAGTCCCTGACCCTAATAGGGGTTAGTTACCCCACTGCCACCTTCCTCGATGCCTCTGATGGTTCACGTAATCTGAAAGACAGAGGCTTTCAGCTTTTTCGAAAATCGACAACATCCATCATCCACGACATGGTCAAAAGTTATTAACAAGAGAAAAAATTATGGAACAAAAAAAACTTTATGATAGTATTGTACCTAGAGAGCCAAATAGTTACCTTTCTATTCTACATCATTAATTCAAAAGTGCTGCTAAAGGCTTTCTCAAACGAAAGAAATATTGCATATTTCACTATCCGGCAGACAGAACGAAAAGTTTATACAACAAAATGATAAGTAAATGATGCAATGTATACAAACACACACCTGTCTATGAGAAATTAAGAAAGAAATCCATCTTGAATCTCTAAAGAATTGATCTTTAAAGTTCCTTGCACTTTAAAATTCAATTAAACTTGAGTCCTCGGACTTTTTCTTTCGATTCCTTATAAGAATTTACCCAGGATGCCTTTTAAGAATTTGCGAGCTATTTAAGTATGTATTCAGGCTCATAGCTGAAAATTTTCGACAACATCAAGGCTGAACAATCGTTAGTCGTTCTTTAAGGAGTAGCGAGTAACAAAACATGTGCTTGGCACAAGCATGCTTGCACAAGCTTTAAAACCTTTTTGATTTTATAATAACATAAATTGCATTGCCTACGTTGGTGTAACTTATTAAGCATTGCAAGGATTTCTTGCCATTTTACACTGCAACATCAGAACATATACAAGCAGGGCCAACGACCAGTACCAAGAAAGTAAACAGAAGTGATTAAGATTTTGATAAATTAAGGGCATACTTGAATCCTATTTGCTTCTTATCATGCTACGTGCATTATTCTCAAATGAATCATTGTTATGATTAAGTGTCTTTAGTTTCTGGAAAGACCAGCCAGCTGCCTGATAGAAAACGTCACACCGTCATTAATATAACAAAGGACTTTCGGATAGGAGTGAATGGTGTTTAATATATAAGAATATAATCTTATAACTGGTAGTAAATTCAAGAGAAGCAATTATTTGCGGGGCAAAACAAGCAAAAGCAAGCATATATATTAAAAAGTAGCTGGTACTTTTCAAAAGACAATTCCAAGATAGGGTACCCATAACAGAAAATTTGTGTCATGCAACTTGGTGAAATTGAAGTAAATCCTCGAATTGGCCCCTCCCTTCCAAAATTCCCCCGCTCGAAAAAGCCCCCACCCTAGAACTACAAATTGTCAATAAGTCCCCCCCCCTCGAATAAGCCCACACTGCTACCGTAAATTTTCGAATTGGACCCTTCAATTTGATGATTGATTTTTGCCATCTGCGGTTGCCTATGGCGTTTTATTGAATTACCACAACAAATTCATACTTTTGGTACTAATTAATTAAATGCTCATAAAAAAATTCTACTAAAATAAACGAGGTCTTTTAATAATGTCTTTTTAATGTCTACAATAATTTTATAAGCCTCCCCCCCTCGAATAAGCCCCCATCCAAAAATCTCAGAGACAAATTAGCCCCCAGGGGGCTAATTCGAGGATTTATGGTATTGTATATAAGGGCCAATCTGAGCAGCTAATTTTTGAATGACATCTAATCAGCGAAGCCAAAAGTATAAGAAACACTTTTGTAAGGGACCAGATAAGAACCCATTTTTTGCTGAGGCTTGATGTTCTTATTTTCTGGGTAATTTGGGGCTCGTGTTTTTAATGTTGATTTTATTTCAACTACAAATAACTTATTTTGATCCTTCTATATTGACACACTACAAATTGTTTCTAAGACCTCTAAAAATAGTTTTGCTTGTTACTTTTAGTAAAACGGTCTTAAACTGATAAAATCTCCTCTGTTTTGTTTAAACGAGGGAAAATTTTCAGCCTCGCTTGCTTTTATTTTCGTTTGTCGCTTTTGACAAATTATGTTTGAAATCATATTTACTAGATTTATTTAGCAGTGGAGTAAAAGAAAAATACCTAAAGATTATTTGTGATTTGAACAAAGAAAGCAGCGTACGAATGAATACACCGTGTGGAATAACTCAGACATTGAAATAGGTGAGAATCTTAAACAAGGCACCATATTAGTAGCAGGGGTGTAGAGCTAGGGGGGGCTCATAGGGGCTGAGCCCCCCTTGTTAATGCCTAAAATTGGCAAATTTCTACTTTTGTTATTGTTTTTTGCAACATTTTGTGCAAGAGCCCCCCTTATTATTTTGATAGCACTACACCACTGATAAGCAGCCCCGATATGTGCAAATTACATTGATAAAGGAATAGAACTTATATTAAAAAAGAGACTAGGAATACGATATGGAAGGATGGCTATCCCACGACTATTGTATCAAGATGATATTATGTTTGCATCTATTTCAGTAAAGAAAATGCAACAAATGTTGAATATAGCAGAAGAATTTCAAAACCAATGTCTACTAAACTTTAACCTTTATAAGAGTGGAAGAATGAAAATGAATTTTAAAAACAAACAGAATAAAGACCAAGGTAAGAAACTAGAGCTAAATGAGGCAACCCTAAAAGAGGCGAGCAAAAAAAACACTTAGGAGATATAAAGAATAAGTGAGGGACAGTAGAGGAATGCATTAATAGCAGGAAAAATTCATCAAAGGCAATCATTAATGAAATCAAATTCTTAATCAGCCAACCAGCATTAACAAAACAAAGCATGGAAATAAGCATAACATTGATTGAAAGTGACTAATCCCTAAAATCTTATATGGGTATGAAACATGGACTAATATGAACAAAAAAATCTTAAAAATCTTTGAAAATATACAAAAAGATGCGATAACCCTAACCACTTCGAAAACCAAAATCAACACCCTATCAAGGCTTACTATATGAATGTGGACTTATGCCAATGGTTTATCGAATAAAACTATTGTATCTACATAAACTGATAAACATGAAAGAAACACGTTTAAGAAAACAAGCACACCAAGAACAAAAGCACCTTAACCTAAAAAATTGCTGGTATGATGAAGTAATGAATGACTTGATTGAACTAAATATACAATTCTCAGAAAAACAAATTTATCAAAGAAAGATTGGAAAAAAATAGTAAAAGGCAAAATCATAAAGAGGATAGAGCAGCAAGTTAAGAATAGCGATAAAACAAAGATGAGGTTCATTAGAAAAGGCAATTTTGGAATAAAAGAATATATGAAACATAAAAAAGGACCAACGTTGCTAAAATTGAAACTACACATAACCAATTAAAAAGCTAATTACCAGAACTGCCAAGTTTCAGTTTTGAAAATGAGTGAGTTTTGAGAAAAGCAGGGGGCAATGTCGGCGTCGAGGTGGTAAAATGGGCGTGACCTAATATTTTTTGCTAATCCCCCCCCCCCCTGACCTTAGTGGCTGGTGCTGCAACTGGCACGGGGATGGTTGAACAGTTATGGAATTTCAAGGCACACACGAAAGAAAATTTCCAATTTTCAAACACAAAACAGTTACATGTTTATATGTTCAAGAACCTAACAGAGTGACCCTAATAATACAGTACTAAAGCCAAAATGTACAGCCAAATCAGTAGATTAGAATGACTTAAAATTAGAATTGCTTCATTATTTCTAATATGTTCATCCAGTGTCACTTTTTTGTAAATGATTTTTGTTATAGTTCCATGTAGCACATTTTGATTTCTTTAGCAGTTCACTAGAGGGTTTGAACTTGACAGCATTGGCATTTGCAAGCTTGACAGGAAGAATTGAGGACAGAGTACCCTCCATTGATAAACTTGAACGGAATGGTGTTTTATTTTTTCTAACCATGCTAAAGTCCCTCTCTTCCCCAGCGTTGGAATGAGGCAGTACCAAGACAACTTTGGCTACTGAGGTCATCACTTCACAACAGTCTCGTGTGTACAGTCTCGAAGCCTTTTGTTTAAATTGCCCCTTTGGTAGCAAGTTAGCACTTCCCTTTGTCCCACTGAGTAAATACCTTATAGGCCGGGTCCGCTTTGCTGTGTTCGCCAATCTACTGGGAGTCATTTTCCGTCCCGTAGCCAAACCTTTTTAGAAACAAAGGTTTAGGCTGGAGTTTGAAAAACAAAATGAAAAATTTGAAGACACCAAAAAATTTTAGTAGAATGCGTGAGAGTTCTCCATTGATGCGTGTGAGCGTGAGTTCAGGGCGAAATGCGCGTGTCTCACGCAAAATGCGTGAGACTTGGATGGTCTGAATTACAAAGGAAAATATGATAATATAAGTTGCAGAAGGTGTGGATTACATGAAGAAAATAGAACACTTATGGCAAAACGAAAAATTCAAAAGACATCTTACGGAAATGGAACAAATTCTCAAAAGCAACGCAAAAAGCCTGATAGAAGTCAAGAGGTTGGTTAAACTTTTTCAAACTTAAGTGAAAATTGTGCCCTTTTTGTGTGTTGTCTGGAAAAAGGGCTTTTCCATTTACAAACAAACTAGTGCCCAGTGCCCTAAGGCATAGGGTAAATCGGAAATAATTTTAGTTATACATTGTGATATAGTTTTATTAATTTGTTTTGAAGTTCATCATAACAAAACAGAAATGATATAAATGAAGTTAATTGTGAAAATTGAAGGAAAGAAAAGAGCAGGAAAGGGGTGAGCGGCAATTAACAAATTAGGATACTTGTTTTGGGTGGAAAAAAGGTTGATTGTAAGTCGATGGTAACCAATTTTGAAAGCTAAAGCTTATTTTCTTCAGCGAAATAGCTTTGAAAGAGCCTAAAGCTAAACATGATCGTCACCAACGGTCCAAAGGGGTCCATGGGGGGCCTTGGGTTTCACAACCCCGCGTTTTCACAATATCAGACATTCTAGTTGAATTGAATAGATTCTGGCCCGCATTTTCAACGTTCCGCGACACATGGGCAGGTTGTGGTAAACAAAGTTGTTTACGATTTTCACTCCGGCGATCGACACAAAACATTTCCTCTCAGAACAAAAGATCAAAAAGTCTCAACGATATTGTTATTGTTGGAAAGCTCGTAATTGCCCATTCCTCGCCGCCATTGTGTTTATTTGCCAAGGACACTCGTCGTAAACAAGTACTTGACTAGGAAGATTCGTTCAAGGGAGAAATTGATGCGAATGTTCATTAAAAGATGTCTGATTTAGTCAAGTGTGGCTACATGGAGATGAAATTGCCCCGAAAGCATCGAAAGTTCGGGCTCAAGGTGAGCATGATGCTGCATACATTGTCTTACAAGCATATGTCTCAGTTCTAGGTTATTTAAATGACTTGAAGCATATGAAAGAATGAATGAGGATTTTGGGGCCTAGGACGAACATACATATCGAAGGTCTCGAAACGACATAGAAACTTCAGCTTAATTAACTTGCAATGTTAGCATTGCGTTTGATACTATACGCTCAGTTTGATAACCCGAGTTGATGAGGATATAGATACTGGATGTTTCTGAGATTTCAAAATATAATTTTGTTGCTTAGCAAAGAAGCTTTGCACCTTTGCGTTAGACACAGAAGTTCATGGTTGAGTTTTCAACTTGAAATTTTTAGCCATAGAGATAGGATGGAGTAGAGCGCTCCTTTTTTAATCAAAAGATGTTATTTCCCCCTTTTTTCTACCCTTAGCTCTAATGCCATGGTGCTAGATTAATTGCTAGAACTAAGTTTCAACTGCCCTGTAGTTACCACGCGATATGCAGTTTTCTGACAGTTCAACAAAAGTGAGTGTGTTTATAATTTAATGCACTCTCTGACTTGACAAATGTTGCAGCTGATACACCATCTGCTACTGCAAGCAGTGCTAATTTCCGATCAGCTTTCTGAAGACATTCTTGATATGTTTTTTAGCCATATTTGATTTTTTTTATTTGAAATTGTGAATCAATGATTTTTATCATTTTCGCCTTTCCCGTCAAAAACTTTCGCCTCCAGAGTTTCTGCATATGAAATAAAATCTTCTTACCTTTTGATCTGAAACTTTTTTTCTTCAGTGTTTTATTTTTCGTCTTTTCTGTACCTTGCAGGATAAATTGAAATTAAATTGGTTCTTTTTTGGTTAACAACTGCAAAACCATTAGGTACTAGTCTATGTAAAAATAAGGCTTTGCAAAACTTGTTGGAAATTGTATTTGAGTTGGAAGCAGCAAAGCAAAATTATACCGATTTTGTCATTTGTTTGTTGAGACACAAGAAATTTGTCATTTATGTGATGGGTGCAAAATGTTGTTTAAACTTTGTTCTCTTGAAGTTCTCCAAGAAACTGGAAGCTTTTATACTCTTAATCAGTGAAAACTTCAAACACTTGTTGAAAACCAGTGCATGGCCAGTATCTCCATTTGGAACTGCCATTTGGCAAACTTTTCTTTTAATTTGATGTTATTTATTCAAATTCAAATCATGTCAAATTATGGACTGATGGCAATGATTTAAATATTTTTGACATAATTCCTAAATACAAACCTTGTTTGCATACTTAATACAATGGAAGAAACACAATATGAGACTAGCAAAAAAGCTCTTATCAAAATCTAGAGGCGTTGTTGGTAATATTATGAAGACTTATCAATTTCCAAAACACATCCTCAGCTCCCCAAAAATCATTTTCGAATTATTGTTGTAAATGGCACAGCCTTTTGAAATAACCAATTTTTCAGATAAACATTTTTGAAAACACTGTAATTTAACTTGCAATATATTTTTGATATTAAATTTGCAGTTTTGTTTTGCTTTTATTTATTTAACTTTAATAGTCTTCTTTAACTTTAATAAGTATAACTTTAATAGTGTTTAAAATTATTGTACATGCTGAAATGTTGGTAGATCCTGTGTAGCTTAAATTTCTCAATAAAATTAAATTAGTTTACCAGTAGATGCTGAAACGAAGTTGGGTTTTCTCAAATGTATCTCAAATTTGTTTCCAGGAAACACAATAACTCATAGAAAATAATGTCCCATGATGCATTTAATTGTTTTAATCGTCACTGTCCCTTCTTTAACAAATTTATTGTTTGAAGCCAGCAATTTCCCAGAGCATCAAAAGCATACAGATATTGAAATGTAAAAGGATCTGAAATAATTTTCATAAAGCAAACAATTTTACATCATTGCCACCAATTTCAATTTTTTTTACTAAATTTATGCTTACAAAGAATCCCTGAAATCTACCAGCCACCGAATTTCTTGCCCAGAGCCAAACATTAATGACCTGAGCTTCATTTCAAAATGGTAATAAGGGGACAGTCAGGGGGAAAACCAAAAAATTTTTGGAGGGGTATACAATTGTTGCAAAAAGGGTTAATGGGTGAGTACCGAAATTTCTTTATTTGCCCAGAAAAGATCCTTAATGTGCCAATGGATTAAGTGTTTAGGGGCTACCACACCCTCCGTACCCCCACTTTTTGGCGACGCCCTTGAGTACAGTGGACTCCGGTTATAGTCACACCAAAAGTTACTTGATAACTGTAAACGGAGTGTGACTGTAAACGGAGCTAAATTGAATAGTTTGCATATTTGGGTCTAAATTTTTCTGCATTGTAACCAGTATGTGACTCTAGCCGGAGTGACTTTAAGGGAGTGAATGTATGCGGAGTCGGCTGAATTTCAAAAGTCACAGTTCCTCCGTTCGTGCGTCTAGCACTCGTGTAAACAAAAAGTCACTAGGCACAATATTGTTACTTTATCCACACCTTAACCGTGAGGTTATTGCTTGTTATTACATATACACTACGCTTTTTGCCTTGGCAACCTCCCTATTCAAATTCAAACAAAAACTAAGAATCAAGGGCATATGTGTTTCGTTTTCACTTATTTGAAAGATTCTACTATGGATCTGCAAAATCTTTTATTTTTTGCTTCACAACACAAACATTTCCAATGCAATTCACCTCACGTTTAGCCTTTTGTGTTGCCTCCAACTACAACTGTGTACATCAAAACATTTTTTCAGCGTTTGCAGCTCGCTCCTTTGTAAAACCCGGACTGTTGATTACCGGATACTGTTCCTTCTGAAAGGCCTCTGTATTTATATAAAGGCGTCTAGGGAATAATCATAAAAGTGAATACCTCATTTCTAGCTAAGTACTTCCAGGCAGGTTCACAGAGTCAGGGCCTCAAAACAGAAGTGTAGAGCCCAAAAATGCAGGGGGGGGGGGGAGAATAGCGCTTTCTCTAAATTGTATACAAAATTAGCGTTTCAGTTTGCATGGCTGCATCAATTTCTTTACCTTTCCGTTTTTCTAGGGTTAAAACCATCTTTCAATGTCTACCTGTTATTTGATTAGAAAAATCTTAAAAATAAAGAATTTATAGTAGTAAAATCCATTTACTGGATTTCCAGTTATCAAGAGGGCTATTGAGGTCACACACACACGTGAATGCAAATGTCGAAAGGTAGTATTGTTTCAATCAAAGATTTGATCCTGGTAGAAATCAGCCATTATATTTTAGAATTACCCAGAAAAAAAGGAAGGGCCTTGCCCCCTTTTGAAAAGGAGAAGGAGTCTTGCCTTGAGAAGGGGCCTTGCCCCCCTCTCAGCCTCCCTCTTTCACAGCCCTGCCTCAAAACCTGTGGTTTACGAAAAGGTGTTCAGGGGGTCCATCCCCTGGTCAACGTCAAAAGCTAACAAATTTTTACTTTTTGCTATTGTTCTTTTGCGAGAGGACCTCCGTCCCATTTGTTTTTTTATAGCCCTACACTCCTACGCGAAAAAACTATCGAGATTCCTTTACTTGTGTGGTATTATCATTAGCATTATCATTAAGGATTTAATCGGGTAAAGTACATTATTGGTAGTTTAAATAAGAATAGTTAGTATAATAGAATAGAATAATAGAATAGTAAGAATAGTTAAAACTTATTTTACACGCCAGTAAAAGTGCGAGGGATTCGCTCCATATCCTAAACTCAGAATTCTCTATTTTTGTCGTTTCTCTTGTTAGGTTTGGAGACAAAAGTGGTTCACTCTCAGGCGCAAGTCCGGACTCAAACAACATCGTTTGGAGTACCATAAAAGTGAAGATTCTTGCCTTCGCGGAAAACACACAACCATTATACCACTACAAACTTTAATAGACGTTTCAATATCAACCTCAAAGACGCATGAAAATGTTTTTAGGCTCGCGTTTAGTGATGGAATTAAGTGGCTGTTTTTTGCTACCCACAATGAGAGTGAAATGAAAGAGTGGATACGAATCATCCGAAAATTGATTGTACCAGAGCCAAGGGTCCTGCCTCCGTTGCAAGGAACATGCCCTGAAGGTTTGACATTTGTTTTTCTCGTCTTGTTTTCTGGAAATCGTTCTGCCAACTGTTTGTAAACATTGGCTAGAAGCCTGTTCTGAGGTACGGAGAACTGATAAGCATTTGATTGAGGTTTCATTATCAGTCCAAGGTGTTCAGAAATCGAAAACCCGAACTTAGAAGATCGTGGGAATTATCTTTGATATAAACATGTTTTTCAACGAAATTATCAATGCTTGGGTTCCTCACGATTATTTTCCAGCTTTATTTGTACCGGCGAAGGGTTATCTTATTTGGAAGAATAGGAAATAATTCTTTGAAGCTTCAAGGTTTGATGAAGCCTAATTAATTCATAGAGGCGAATATGGATCATTATCTGCTATCCTATGTCACCTGAGAATATCGTTCTGAAATTTACTATTTGATTCATTAACGTTCTTAATTTTGGCAAGAGTTTTTTGAAAATGATTCTGTATGCAGTTTTGCTCTAAGAAGACTTTTTTACAGAATATTCCAGGCGGGGCAGGTGGGCTAGGAGGGCTGGGAGGGGGGAGGCTTTAGCCTACTTTTGCAAAAATGAAAAATATGAAGTGATGAATTGCCAGTAAAGTCTTTTTTGCATAATTGATAATTAACAAACTTTTCATTTCATGCAAGGTTTATTCTACCACAAAAATGTCGTCTTATCGTCAAAAACAAAACCAAAGCACACAATCGTAATTTTCTCTGACTCCAAAACCGTTCATTTATTCCTACATTTACTCATTTTTTAAACATTATCCATGACTTTATTAAACAAACTTCCTTATTTCCTTTTCTAGGTTTGTTCTCGGTTACAATCGTTTGCACAGAAGATTCAGAGAGCCTTTCATTAGCTGGCGACTATTTTCTCTCTGTTTCCCCTGAACATTTAAAATTATATAAAAAAGACGAAGTTCGAAATTTGCGAATTCAGTGGCATTTGGAGGACATTCCGAGGTTTAGGTTGCAAAGGCTGTGTCACTTACACGATGGAGAAAAAATATTCATAATTAATGTAGCAAGGTAAATATTGCTATCAAATATTTCGATAATTCTTAAACGAACCAAATTGTTACGTAGCTTTTCGTTAGTTAATCTTGAAATTGGAGGTATTCTCTGGAAGCACAGAAAAACAGTTTTTAGTATGGCCCTGCTGTGACAATGCATTCGTCTAACTGGCCTATTTCTCGTAACATTGAATACTCGGAGACTGTATTCTGTACTTTGCGTATGATACCAGATGTTGCCCTTTTCCTGTAATCTTGAAACCCATAATGATTTATCCTAAGTAGTTTATTTATCAGGGAACATAAATGCAGTAAACTAAACTTAATACACAATGCTTTCCAAAGTTACTTGGAGCACCCAACTTATTGAATATTTCAATTTTTTTCTAAATTTTTAAGCATTTTCTGGGAGGTTTCACATGCTTTTGTCAAACGCTCTCCACCTGCGACCAGTGGCGGCGCCAGCTACTGCCGAGTGGGAGGGTAATGGGCGTGGCCAGTGAGACCACGCCCTAATCGCCTCGTCTCAGTGCTTTGTACCAGGTCAAATTTCCTTAGGAAATATGATCTTCCTCTACCTAGTGCTTTTTAACCTGTTTTTAGACGAAATATGTAGACCATGTTTCGGAAAAAGTGGGGGGGGGTAGTTACCCCCCCATACCACCCCCTGGCGCCGCCACTGCCTGCGACACTGCCGATAATTTAGGCAAATATATAGCAAGTTACCGCAAAACATACTTCCTTTCCTTCCACGACATTTTATAGTAAACAGCATTCAGGTGTTCACATTTGACTATTTCTATGCTGTTATTTATTTTGTTAAATGAAGGACTACAATTTGGGCTAGGTGGAGCAGGGGGACAATTATTCTCTAAAGTAGCTACCCGTTCAGCAGTTTCGTCCCCTGGATACCAGAGTCTCCACTATTTAGTCCCAGAAATATCGTTAAAAACTTTTGAAAGATACTCTATCCCCGGATTTATAAAGCTCTGGTACCCAGAGTAACAGTTTCATAGGGTTTTTATTAGAAAAATTTTATAAAAAGAAGATATGAAATTAGGTTCTTGATATTTTGGCTACCCTGAGACCTACGTATACAGCACTCATTTTTCATCCCCATCCTTCGTCTCTGCTTGATATCACCTGTCCTCTTCCTTTTTGTTCTTCCAGTGTTTGAGCCCTGGCTATTTGCAACAGTTATTCTTAGAAATACTTGCTTCAAATTCAACCGGCGAAACTTGTCTGAATAAGCTTTCAATTACACCGACAAATTTGAAAACCAAGATATATAAACTTTTCTTAAGACTTAGCAATTTGGTCCAAAATCCTCTAGAGCTTTAAGAAGGTTCCAAAATTTTCAGAAATGACTTCCCTAAAACTTCTATTTGAATATGTGCCCCCGCCAACATTTCATGGCGGAGATTTGTGGCTGAATTGGACCTTGAAAATTGACGTTAGGGCCTGAAAACTTTTGGCAATAATTGTGGCCTGTTTTGTCATAAAAGCTTTTGCTTTATAGAACAGAATAAAGAGTTTAGCTCACAAGTTTTTCTGTCCAGTTTTGCTACTGTTATTTTCAAATTTAAAAAATATCATTTTTAAAAATCAATGTTCAGGGGGGGGGGGGCAGGAAAAATATAGTCTTCTAGCAGACCTGAAAGATTTATTACTGATTTATTGAAATATTGTTTTATTTACATTTTCAAACTTTTTCACTATCTGTTTAGAACCAGTCAAAGCGGAAAAGGAGAATTTCATTTTCTTACTCAAAATGGCCGTGAAATCCTTGAGTGTGTCAAGTCCCACACAAAGAGGCTCCATCAAGGCAGAGTTCATGACGATTCAGCTCGCTCCACTCCACTTGGGGTGCCTTCCTCTCTTTCAAGCTCGGCTATCATCGACAGTAGATCACGCTCGTCCAGTAACAACAGCCAATCCTTGAGTTTACGACCAGCTGACTCGGTCACAAGCAGAAGTAGCAAGTCAAGCTAGTTCAAAATGCAGCGAATGCGAGTTGATTGCTGTCAAAGTTCGTTGGCAGTTCGTTGGCCTCAAAGATTGGTCACATGACTGTTCATGCCGAACTGTTGTTTTATGGTTTCCCAAAGGAAGAAAAATAATTTTTTAAAGATTTATCTTAATTCCCTGAGGGTTGATAAATTGCTGGAATTTGTGACCGATGAGGTTGACAAACGCGAATAATGTAAGAATTCGATATTTAATTAGCAATAAACGTAAATTTACCCCCAATGGGAGAAAATAGTGCGTGTTGTTATAATTGAACGTATATGAATAAAGGGTTGAAGTTTTAGATAAGAAACTTTACACTGAAGGTTCAACACAATTAAAAGAATATTCTATAGTTGGGCCGGGCCTAAAATTGTTCTCTGGGGTAAAAGGACCGTCCCGTCCGCAAACTAAAATCCATTTTCCTTAAAAAATTCCTTTCTTCTCCAATCATAGCGTTAGTTATTTTTTAGAGTGTTAACAATTTGTGTAACACTGCATGTTTTTAAGAGGTGGGGCTTCTAAACCACTCGATTCTTGTGGGGCCGGCCCCGTATCAACTTACATGGTTTTTCTCCTTGTTTCTGAAATTTTAGTTTAAAAAAACAATTTCTCCCTTTTTGTTTTCCTTGAAAGGGGAAAGTTTTTTTGATTCCAATTCGATAAATAAATTAATTTGTGAATTTTCGGCAATCTTATTCACACCGTCAGTTGGTAAATTTTCAAAAAAGTGTTGTAAAAATTGTCCATGTAAATAAGTTCTTTGGTTTTTGCTCTTTTACCAAGATTAAGATTGTTTTTTGTAACTGATGTTACCATTTTAGAGCAATTTTTGTAATTGCGTTTCGTTCCATTGTTCAAGACACCCATGGAATATCATCCGTTTGAAACCCGGTTTATATTTTGTACAAATTTACTTTTTAGATTAGGGGTGGGGCTTTCAAATTATGGATTTTACTGTGAATAGCGTGACAAACTAAAAAATTTTAAAAAATCTATAAATACTGGATATTTTAATGTCATATCGTTGGTCACTTGGTGAGAAGAACGTCTCTTTTTATGAAATTTTGCTTTCGATTAGTGTAACGTCGACTTGTGTAATTGGGTTCTGTTTTGGGTTTGTTATTTGGTACGGGTCTCCTACTTCTCGTACGCCTAAAGAAATGAGGCCCCCTCCCAAGAAATTGAATCTGAAGGGCGTTTAACACTTGCAAAGTCCAGCTATTGGACGGGCCCAAGAATAATATTTTTTGCAGTTGCAAATACAGCTTTCGACAGGCTTGAACATTAAGGGCTGCAATGGCACATAAAGACGTAGGAAATGCCACTGATGTGGAGATACAAAACTTTGAAAGAGGCAAACATGCCAAGAAAGGACCAGGCTGTTAGTTAGGTCTCAAGGTGACAGTAAAGTTACCCTTGTATAAACAAGACTTTCAAAGGATGTTAACCTTTAAATTTACTTTAATAAAAAACAGGGTTTCATAACGCTACGAAACTTTAGGACGGCAGTTGCAAGATTAGGCGGCTGTACCCGCGTCTTTGATTGGAAGACGCGAAACGGTGATGACAACACGAGTTCCCAATGTGGATTTTGGTTTTGAATGAAAATAAATTTCAAGTGGTTTTATGTTAGTCAAAATTATTGTAAAACAATAAAAGAACAATAAATGCATTTTTCTGTTGCATCGTTTGTGTTATTCTTCGTTTACATTCTCTCGCTGCTCTCGTAATGCATCATTTGCGCGAGATTTCGCCGATTCGGGTTCTGGTTATTTTTATATTTGATAACTGTTCGGGGATAAGCTTAATAAAAGTCCTTTCCTTTAGTGTTGCAATCGATTACTGAAGGAATAGCAAATCCAGCATTTTGAAATCTTCTTTGCACATCTTGTAATCAGAAATTCTATTTAAACACCTAATGATATCGTATGTGGATCGCATGTCAGGCAAAAGCTGCTTTAACTTTTATGTATTGCTCACCAATAGATGGTTCGGAAAAGGTAAAAATTTTCTCTTTGATACCGTAAACTTGTTTATTAGAAACTAGCACAAGAATTAACAAAAATTATAGAAATTGTAGTTCTTATACAATTTATTTGTTCAGAAAGATAGGAAAAAGCACTGAGGCAGGTTTTTGCAATCTTTTGAATTAATAGTGTCTGAAATCAAAAGGAGCATTACTGCCACATTCCTTCAACGCCTCCTTGTTCATTCCATTTTTCGTTTTTAAATTATTTCTACACGAATGCCTCTTCAGCTAGTTCTAACAATACAATAAATAAACTGCTAATAATTTGGATACAAGTTCTATTAATGGATAATTTTCGAACAGTTTATTAAAATATTCCTCTCTCCTCTATCGTGTTCTTTGCTCTTTCGTCATCAAGTGTCTATTTGCAATGGATATCACTATCCATTTGCGAGGCACCACAAGGCACCCACCCTGGCCTATTGCTTGCTACTACCTTTACAGTATAGGTAGACAAAAATATTGTTTTGTGCCAAGGTGCAGCTAAAATGTTTACTTCCAGAGATAAAATAATTGGAGAAACCTATAGCATTGTACCGTATGTTGATGTGATTGCACATATTTGGTGGAAAGTACCCTTTATATCTGTAAAGTGCTTCTTTGCATGTTCCTTCTTTAGTGCAAAAAGATGTCCCGTCGTGCCCCCTCTCTCCAGCACGTTCCTACACCCCTGCAAATAATCTTTCTCATTTTCTGTACAAAAACAGCTCGAGAAAACACTAAAACACGAACGTCCTGAAGCCGTTAAAACTATGATGTCATAAAATTATACTTTTACTTGGGGCCTTACAATTTGGATCGTAGAATTCCTCTATGACCTGTCGATTGAAAGACCTAAAGTTTCCAAAGGATAATAGCAGTTTGGCTCAGTTTAGAACCAATTTCATAAGGAATGTGAGTTTGGCTTCATCTAACTCAAAATCAATTGGACTCAACGATTATATTTGTAGGTGATTTTTATAATATTATTTTGCATAATAAATCAAAACTCAAAACACCAAAAATTGATTGCAATAACATTTTGATACTCAGATCATTTCAAACAAATTTAGCAGTGAATAAAAAATGGATAAACTTTGGCAAGAGAGATTTATATAATATCAACGAAATCAGATACTTTTACTAAAAAACTGAAGCACTTGTCACGCTATATTGGATTCATTTCGTATCGGATTACTGTTCATACCGGACAGGCGTTCTGTTAACTTTAATAGCTTGAATCCGATACACTCAGGTCTCGTTTTTGCGGATTCAAATCACTACTCTTTAAGTTAAACGTGGCACCGGATATGGGACGGTATCGGATTACTACTATCCCGGAACCCTCTAAATATGCAAGATTTGTGTAGCCGCATTTTAAACAATTCATGCCACAGAGTGCGGAACGTAGCATAATAGTCAAAACTGAACCCGGTTTTTTGTAAATAAACGTGATATTCGTATAAGATATGGTCAGTGAGTCCGTTTCGAAATAAATCTCTCTTATCTGGGTGCCTGTAAACTGCAATGCAAGGCAAAATGATGCTTTAACATACAATTATACCATCAACAGGTTGGTTATAATGAATCTATCCTTGACTTAGTTCATTAAATTAATCAATATTGACAAACGAGATTCTTTACATTTTTCCAGTTAGTTTCAAAAATTAGTAGTTCTAAAATAACGTGAATTTTTCCATGTTAAACAAGCGAATTTTTCAGAAAGAAACTGGACAGCTAGAGCACGTTTTTACCATAAAAATCAATTACAATAATGAACGAGTTTTGAATGTTTAGGCTCGCTAGTATCACCTAGTATCACGGAAAAACATTCTCTAATGTACATAAATTTTCAAGACATTGAAAGGGCAAGCTATTTACATAAATTTTCAGTCCAACTATTTTTATACTACAAAATTTGCACAAAGGTCATTTTGACCATCATAACCCCCCCCCCATCCCCAAAGCACCCTCTAGCGTATGGTTATTTACCTTTCTACATCATTAAACCATTGTCACATTGCCACAGTGCTAATAATTCTAATAATAACTTTGCTGTTGATACAGCTCGGGGATTTCCAAATCGTTTGCCCTTTTGAACAATTGAGAATCGTTTCCAGTTTCAAAAGAAGAATCAGTGTCCTGAGAATACAGCGAGGGCACCTTTAATTTGCCAGTTTGACGTTCAGTGCTTTCGCCAACCGACAATTGATCTTCCCGTGAATGCCTTTGTCTTGCACCATGATGCAATTTGGTATTCTCATATGCATCAGTAGCCGTGACCTTCTCTTGAGATTCACGATTCCCCTTGGGGAGAAGCTGGAATGCTTCTTGAGGCCCCTCGACATCAATTGGAAAATCGGGAGGTGGTCGATATAAGAGCTCTCTATAATCTTTCTTTGCCATGTCAGCCCTTATTTGACTCTCCGTTGGAAGACTGTCTGTACCTGGATCAATGCTAATCATGGACATTAAATTTTCATATTGTTTATCTCGTTGCACAGTATCTCGATAGCTTGAAACGATATCTTTCATGGGAAGTTCTACCCCAGGTGCAGTGTTCTCGTACAGCTCATTCTTTACCTTCAATTTCAAAGAATCCGAAGTAGATTTCAAGGAATTCTGATTGGTAGGAGCGACTGTAGAAACCGCTCTATTACGATTTCCAGTAATTTCATGAAGCGATCCATAATCCAAAGAATTTCCCCCATACATCCATTCATCACTATGGGCACGATACAGCTCAACATTTCTATACTGATTTTTGACACCGGAACTTTCATTACTTTCCTCTCGTTTCTTCTCTTGATCGCGTGTCTCGGGGTATGATCTTGAACTCACTGCTACCTTCAATTTCAAATCCTTTTTTAATTCCAGCAAATCTCTTGAATGTCTTGAAAGTGAGGTGCCAGTAGATGCCTGCCTCTGTTTTTCAGTGCTTTGGTCATGATCTTCATGTACTGATACACTCATCCTTGAATCACTGTACATTCTTCTCAGGTACTGCTTGAAGTCATCCTGCTGCCAATTATTTCTATGAGAATGGCAGTAATTTACCCACTCCCTTACGGTAAATGAAACTGCAAATCCAAACCTTCGGCTTGCAGACTTGGCTATTGGAATAAGGCGGTCTAGTTCCTGTTTTGACAAGTATAGCTCAAACGTGATTGCTAAAATAGTGCTTGAAACTTTCAACAGTATAAACTCATCTTGAGTGTCGTTTTCCATGTAGCCCATGGCTTTTATGAAGTAATCAGCTACAGAAGAGCAAGGACTGAGCTTCTCTTTTATATTACAGGAAAAATATGCTGTGTATTTCTAAAAAAGAGGGGCAGAAACAAATCATCATACATACAATTCAATTTCTCATTACTACAAATACTATTCAAAATATAGGTGATTAGAATGTACAAAGCACATATTTGTTGAAAAAAGACAATGTTCCTCTGGCATATTGAAATATATATTGTTAGAACAATTTTTTATATTGCAATGAAACTATGCAAATACAATATATCTTGAAAGTAGATTTGAAGTGGAAAAGCATTATAAAAATACTCAAAGAATTCTTTTTCACGACATTGCATTTGGTATCATACCAAATACTGTTAAATGCGGAAAAAATATCAAAATGTCCACTTATACTTTGACTGAAGACCTTTTAAATCAGTCCTGAACTTTGGTTGAAATTCCTATGAATTAGCTTCACTCGCAATGAGCTTATCCCACTTCTCAGCCTAGCAGTTGAGTAAGTTCAATTGCAATTTGGTTACTTTCTACTTAATGAAATTGGCATTTACAGCAAAGAAGCCTTGGCTTATCTGTTATGCCCCTCAATACAGCACCAATTGCATGATGGGCTAGACTGAACAGCTTATTCGGGTTACTATTCATCTTAAAACAATTCTAAGAAAATAACAAGTCATTTTCGAGCCCATTCCAATAGCCATTGAGTTTGCCTTAGTTGCCTGTTCAGAATGTAAGCAGTAAAGTTTGGTTAACATTTTTCCTGCAAAGGCATGCTTGAAGGGTAGCCATGACACAAAGTAACAACATTCATACAGAATACAAACCTTTATGACTTTGTATTCTTTTTGGTGCGGATGTCTGCAAAGATTTAGGGCAAATGGTAGCAGATTGGAGAGCGCAACTTTAACATTTTCTAGAGTTTCATCTCCAAAAGCACCTGCTTCAAGCAAATCATCTATCAGAGAAATGATGATAATGAATCTAAATGTATATCCACTTTCAAGCAGCTGTTGACATTGTTGCTGGAAATTCTCCTTGTCTTGCCCACATTCTTTGCCTTCAATTATGATGTCACGAAAGTTGGATAGAATTTCCTTGGGGATGTGAGATGTACCAAAATCATCTACAAAATTGAAAATACAAATTACAATATACGTAGTATGTACATTGACAAGTTACTATATTGTAGCTTAGAATTATTCTTCTATTCAAAATTCATCACAAACAAAAAAAGGGCAATAAAAACTTTGCAATTTATCCATGAATTTGTTTGAACTCTACAATGAATGGTTTATGATCAAGTTACAAGCATATATATACTGCTGACTAATGACAAATTTCAGATGTCACAAAGGAATCAATTTTAACTTCATGTGTATTTTTCAAAGTTTTGTGATCTGAGGCAAGCAATCACTCGTGTTCAGGGCTGTAGCTCTTCAAGGGGCATTTGAGGTGACATCCAAAAAATGTATTTCAAAAACAAGGAGATTGTTGCCATCTATGGGAGTTTCATCTGCAAAATTTCAAACTTGTAGGCAAAAAAGGATGGCTAATCCACCGGCCAGTTTTGATAATTTTATCATTTAGGTCTAAATTATATGTTGTTGTGGAACAAAGAAAGCGGATCTTATCAACACCACTAAGATGCTTTAATCTACAATAATTTCAGAATTGGATCTCACAAATCTTGGATGCAGTATCAGAGTTTTCCTTAAAAATTATCTTGAGCTTAAAAATCTTGCATGACTCTGAAAATCTTTCCAGAAGACTTTGAAAAGACTTTTCACTCTTGGCAACTAGCACACCATGTAATTGTTGAGAATGCCCATTCAGTGCCCATTCAGTATTGAGAATGTTAAAACAATGGATTCCTGAGGTGAAAATGAACTCCTTCTGTCTAACACAACAGTGGTTTCTTCATGTTTATGTCTTTCCAAGTGTAGAGTTGGAGATCTATGTTCTGACATTTTGTACTCTGAAGAGAGTCAGACGAAAAGCATATTAGTAACATGCTTGCTTTAAATGTTTAAATATTTTTAAATTATGTACCACGGAAACAGGGGCGGCGTGGGGTGGTATTAAAGGTATTAGTCTAATACCATTTTATTTTCAAAGGAAGGCGACTTTGGGTCTCTGAGATTGCAGGAAATTTATTTTGCTTTTTGTACGCTGCCACTTTTTCACAACAATTTTATCGATGCGACCAGCTCTATTCGTATAGCCAAGCTATATTTGCTTTTCTGTTCGTTGAATGAAAGCTTTCCTAATCCTCATTGAAATCTTTGAAAAGTGTAATCCATGCCGTAATCAGCAGCCCTGGCCATGGTATTAGCCTCCAAAAACTAATACACTGCCCCGAAATTTCTTTTGTCTGTTGTGGTCTGCATGACGTGAATTTCTCTTGTTGAGCCATGGTAGAAGAATGGGTGAACAGCAGTAAGGTATTAGTTTTTCATTTCTAATACTACGAGGGCCACTGTCAGTGGAAGAGACGGTGGAAAGAGCCCCAGCTCTATTCTAAGGCCTCAGCTTATAGAAAAAATATTTCTGGAAATTAACTTTATGAATTTACAAAATGTAGCTGTACTTTTGCTAGCAATGCCTTTGGATGGATAATTTGATTGACAAAATTTAGACACTGAATATAAAGAGCAACAGTCATGAAATAATTTGTTTAAGCTAAAGGCAGTTGTAAAAGTTGTTTTGTATGAACTGTATGTTTTGTAAAACTTCGATTCTATATGATTGTAGAGTCATAGGCAACATTCTCACATTATTTCTCTCGGTTTCTCAAATCAAATGATACATCTTACGTTTTTTTGCTGCATTACTCTAAAGTAAATCGCTCGCTTTATCGTAATAGAATCTCATTCGCGGGCCAAAAGCCTCATGGTATTAGAATTAATGGGCTAATACCTTGGGGCTCCATTACTGGGCAGCAAACCGCTGTATCAAAACACGATTTCGCTCGTGTAATTTGCCGCAGCCATAATTCATTTGTATTTCGTAGGACCGATCCTTCACCCAAAACTAGTAGGATGAACTACATTACCACACAGTCATCAGTGTCTGGGGGGAGACAACGGGGGCCAGTGCCTTCAAATAATTTTGTAAGATATGGTATTGCCAAAAGCTATTTTAAACCATCATATCGAAAAGTTCATTTTGCCCACCTTCTTAAATAAGAACATATAAGCTCCACCCCTGTTTAATAGTTTCAGGACCTTGCAGGGGGACCTTCTTATGTCTTAATTTCGGAGGCTAATACCAATACTTTTCTACTCCCAGCCGCCCCTGCACGGAAAGACTGTTTTCTGATAGAATCAATATCAAGAAAAATTGTTTTCTGATAGATATAGTTGTCATTGTTCATATCCATCATCTTTCCCATCCCCATGAACACAGAAATTATAAAAAAGGGATTGTTCTGAGAAGATTTCTTTCCTTAGCTGCAATAATTTATGGTGGGTATGGTCTATGCTGCAATAGTAGTTCTTGACGCTCATACAGCACATCAATGCTATTTGAAGACAGGTCCTATTAAGGTCAGAGAAACTTTTCTGTGGTTGTTTCCAAGTGCCTGTTTAAACTGGGGGATTTTCAGAATCTGGCCGGAACAGGGTCTACAGGATCTCTTCCTAGAATCCGGCCAGAATATCTGGCCAGAATATCTGACCAGATTTTACAGAATAATCCTACCATTACCGAATTTTTCTGTGATAAGAAAGTTTTGAGCTTCTGTGCATGAAAATGTATACGAAGAAGAACAAAGGAAACATTTCATCCAGTCTTCCTGTTTTGTGACAACAGGCACATTCATTTCAAATCTATCTTCAAGGCACTTGTTTTATCATCAAACCAAATACTGTACTTTTTCAAAAACAAGCCAACAGTTCATTTTTTGTTTGAAATGAAAATTTTTAGCCTACTTTTGAGTCAGCTTATTTTCGAGGTGTTTTCTGAAAAGACACTATCCACTTTATACTATCCGTTTCTATACACTCCAAAGCCAAATCTACATGGAATTTTTTAACCCAGGTTAAGTTAACATGGGTTGAACTCTGTGAAATTTACCCGGAAAAATTGGCTTTTCTTTGCGTAAAGTGGATCTGGTGTGAGCTTGGGTAAAAATTTGGTCCTCCTAGCACATCAACTGTTATAGCTGCAGAGCTTGAGGGGTATATCAACATGTCATGCATTCCATGCAAAGAAAGTGACCAGGACTTCCTCTAAGGAATGGCAAGAAGTTTCTTTTCATGCACCATATCTTTGGAAGACTTTTGACCTTTAGAATTACGGTTAAGCTTGTTCTATTGCTTTTAATTCTTGTTGTTTGTGGTATTTACTCTTTTATAATTAGTTTTCTCTAGATAGTATCTTTGTTCCAATCAAAATTCTGGAAAACCTGGCAACTGGCCAGATTTCAGAAACAAATTTTGACTTCAGTGCTTGGCTGCAGGAGAACCCTTTCTGTATGCCGGTAAAAATTAAAAAGGCAAGAAGACTCTCACCCACATAGACCCCTCACATATTCAGACCCTTCTGTGTACCCAGTTCATGTTATAAACCAGCCATTCTTAACCTCAGGCCTGCAGGCCACCTCCAGCATGCAACAAGATTTCATCTGGGTGCCAAATACTTTCACCTCAAATAATTTTTAGCGTTCACTTTCAGAATTTGGCATTCGATTTATCTTTGTTTTTCTTTTGTCGGCTCTGATATCTTTCATAGGCATTTCATAGACAGTTATTGGTCCAAAAGGGAGTATCAAAAAAGGAAATGTTTTATTCAATTATTTGATCATTTTCATTAACTGTTTTTTTATTTCTCTTCTCCATATTCTTATACGCTGCTTTGCTATGATATTCCAAAACCTTGTAAGACCCTTCCTTTCTCGTGTCAACCTTTAAACAGATAGAACTATGGCAACTAGTTATAAAAAATCTTTCTCTAGTGTGCTTCAAGTCTACCTGACAAGAGACTAACAAAGATTAACATTCTAGCCTAAAAATAGCACAGAACAATCTTCTGACTCAACTTGGTACAAGAAACATAAAGTTTTTTGGGTTTATGTACTATGCTAGAGATGTTGAGAGCCCAGTGGCCCCCGAAGAAAATCTACATATTTTTCTGGCCTGGCAATCAAAATACTTAAGAACCCCTGTTATAAACAAACCGTTTAGCACACAGAAGCATTAGCTGATGTTGTAAGCTTCATTATTTTATCCATGTACCAATCAGACTGTTTACAGGCAATTCCAAGGTGATTTAAAACAGCAATTCTGATATTTTAGACTGTATATTTTACTTATTTTTTCAAGACAATTTCTGAGGGTGATAGCTTTGGAATTTCATCTTATGTTTTATGAAAAACCGTATCGCTCTTCTAAATGAAGTAACATGATAAGGTAAGACAAAATAAACAGCGAAGATTCATTAATAACGCGTAAATAAAGACAGCCGGCATTGAAATATGGCCTAGTGTAGTGGGCCTTAGAAAATCAGAGTTGCAATGTTGTCCGAAAAGCAGAGTTGAGGTTCTACTCAGTTCAGCAAGAACAACAAAGTGCACTATTTCTTACTAATTTTCACATGATTCCGTTTGAATCAAACATATTGGTCTGGAAATTCTGTCTATTTTCAAAGCTGAATGTTTGATTTTAGACTTTGAATTTAATAACGGAAACATCTTATGATCATGCCTGGATAGTGTATGTGATGATTGTAGGAGGTAAATTGTTGTTCAAATTAATCTCAAAATAGATGGGTAGACACAGAATATTTCATATCAAGTTCAGCCGTTGCTTACCGTCGTTTCGCTCCATAGATAAATGGGGTCTCCGTCTTTCCTCGCGCACCATTTTGCTTTTTGTAGAGTTGCGAAACTAATCTCGGTTTCGTGTGGGAACTAGGGGATACAAAAGTATAGAAGCGCCGAGGGGATATCTGTGCTAAGCTTGCTCGAAACATTTTCCAGTTGGATATCAGTGAGCCAGTAAAAGCATCCACACCAAGCAAAACATAATTATTCTTTTCATAATCAAGGCCTAATTAGCGAGTAATCCGCCAATAGGGGGCCTCCCACCAATATAAGGCAATAAACTTTAAGGGGTGTGAATAGTTTTGAAAATCCATAATTTGCAGCCCTATATATAACTTTATGTAGAACTAGACCATGGCACTCTTGGGGAGCTAGTACAAGTTAGCTTAATAGAAGACTAGCCATTGCAAGACATACGTCACTGAAACACGTGTTTTTATATGTAGTATATATGTGTATACCAACAAGGTGTATAGAACTATATTCACCTCATTGGTGTATACATAATCAGTTAAGTGGCGTAACCCTTTTTTGACCCAAGGTTTTTTAAACATTGAAGTTTAGGTGTCGAATTGCGTCAAAACGCAGAAACTCTCGAAATCTACAATAAACTGAACGCTTAAAAAGCTATTGAGTTGTGGTGCACGACACTTTCTGTCATTTAAATTAAACTTGTTCGTGAAATATTAAATAATTTTATCTGAAATTTCTCGATATAAAGAAATGTAGTGAGTAGAACTTGTACTTATCTCGTTTCGTGTTTATGCACTACATATTGGTAAAGAACAATCCTCGTATAGATTTTTCCTGGCTAAAAGTAGCCTTGATTCATAAAATAGCTTACTACATGAAGTACCAACAATTCCAGTGGGATTTTTTTTGGTGAAGCCAGTGGCGTCGCCACGGAGTGTTGATTTTCTAATTTCTCGAAATTCGTTGAAAAACTTCTGGGGTGGGGGCAGGTGGGCTGATCAGATCGTTTTCGATTTTTGCACTTGCAAAAGCCAACGTTATGAAAAAGTTGCTTGAGAAAGCTGTTTGCCTAAAGATTTCGAAATAGATAAATGATGCTAAAAAAGGCTTTTCCAAGAGTCTGAAGGGCGTGGCCGACAAAATTTGTCTTCGTTCACCCCAGTTTTTTTCGGCCTGGCGACGCCACTGGGTGAAGCAGGGCAACCGAAAATTAATTTTTTGTTTTCTTCTTGTCTCCATCTACATCCAATAAATTCGTGTTTCTTGTCAAACTGTAGTTTATTTCCTTTATAACAGTGTACTGAATGAGAAGGAATACAACGGGCAGCCCTTCCAATATGAATTTCGTCCCGACGGCATTGTGTATGGAGGTATGTAAGGGCCATAAGAGTTGCTCTTTTTTCATTTCATTTCATTTTTATAATCAATCAGCCCTCAATGCAATACACAAATTACAACACAGACATAAACTCTAAATCTAAGATACATTACAACACTAATTAAATAACTAACGATACAAGAAATTAGCAAAAAAGTTACATTATTGTAATTAGGAATGATTGATTGATTAAGGATGTCTGTTATCAACATAACCTTTGTTAATAAACTCTTTGTAAAGAATTTACCTACCTATTGAGCTTATTATCGAACATTTCATAAATTTTGGATATATTTTATTGCTAAGAATATAATAAAGTTGTGGTGTCAAAAATAGAAATGATTTGTAAGCAGTTAATCAACAATTCCCCATTATTCGATCCCTACATATGTTAGATTTTCGCAACACACTTGATTTTTCTCCTGGTTTTTCACAACTGTCTCCGAGTTTACTTTGACCTCCGGCAAAAAATGTTTCCCAGTTTTAGATACTCATGATTACACAAGGGGATTTCCCTTTTGCACTATCAAAACTGAAAGTAATTTGAGATATCAAGAAAAAGATCCGCCTCGTTTTCAGCTTTGCTGACTGAGTTTCTGACCGGGCAGGTAACTTCAATAGGAAGAGGACGGGGATTTGCAACTTTGAAAAAATGAAAACATACCCTGATATCTATAGATTTTTCAAAAACCCTACCCCAACTTGTATGCAACATGAAATGCATAAATTAGATTCAAATCTGCAAAAATCCAACAACTCAATCATTCTTTCAAATTGATACCCCAAAATTTAAGGACATGCTAAAAATCAATTCCCAAATTTATGACAATCAGAGGCATGGCGAAAGCTTCATGGTGCGGTGGAGGCAGGAACCGCAGAAAGGGCACCTTGGGGGTATCAAAGTTTGCTGCTGAAACAGATCGGGAATCGTCGTTTAGCCAATGACAAAGCCTGGTTATAGGTGAAGGTCCTGTTAAGGGGGAGAGGGTAGGTAGTCTGGGGAAATTTTGCGTTTCTACGCATCTTTAGGACAATTTGATAAACTTTATTAAAGTTCTGAGCATCCGGGTTTCTGAGCATCTTTAATGAAATCTAGGAGGCGATTGCCCCTCAAGCTTCAGTGACCTTTCTATCTTTATAACAATAGGATATCCTGTTGATATAAACAAAGGCTTATCCCCATCCTCTCCCCCAGCTGATTTCTCATCGAAAAAGCTGCAACGGGCCTGATGTCGGAGACCATTTCATGATAGGTTGCAACTAGGATCATTTTGCTTTGATTATGTAATAGTGATTTAATAGTATCTAGAAAATTAGCATTTAATAGCATTTTGATTTAATAGTATCTAGAAAACGCCAATATCTTACTTTGTTTATATTCTCTATCTCATAGTTGAAAACAAAATTGTAAAAAACGGAGTTGCCAACCTTCTCTAGGGGTTTCAAGGGTGTGACACTGGGATGTGAATCAAATCATTATCTAACGCACCCCTCTTCTTTGTTCCAATCCTTGCCTCTCAAATCTCTCCCTGGCTACAACAGAAATTAATTGACAAAATGTGTCACAAACCGTCAAGTCGATTTTCCCCATCTCTTTCCAATCTTTTCAAATGTTGTTTAAGTTGTTTATACTGGAAATTACACCCAAAGCATATATTCTGCGAAAATCAGTGGCACTCTAATGCCTCAATGGAGTGAAAGAGTCATCATAAAGAACAGCCAAAAATGTTTTACTTTCCTCTACAATGCCAATAATGATTATCCTGGTTCTCCAACACCTAACTTCATTTTGAGGGTCTTCCAGGGGTTTTGGGGAACGAGCAACATGGCGAAAAATGGTGCGGGAACAGAGGAGCAACTTAAATTTTCCACTGGGAACCTGAGAAATTGTTACCTGATCAGGGAACAAGGGAACGTTGGTTTTCATGGAAATTGATTACGTTACATATCACTTTTTGCGATAATCTTTAAAAAACCGTCCCTGAAAATACATCCCAGCTGTTGTCATCGTTGCAAGCGAGGTAAATCCACGAGTATGAGCACCCGGTAAACCTCTTCGAACAGCCTCTTTGCACAGAAGACCAACATTTTCCGCGTAAAGGACCCACATTGCTCCTAATACCTTCCATTACTGCGCACAGTTTGGCAGGGCTCTTGCCATGGCGCAATTTGTAAACAAAAGGGATTTCACCGGTATGGGTATTCTGATCTCAATAACTGTTTCAATCTGCTGCAATTGATTTTAAATCATCGCACCCATTCCTGTACTAATACGCATAACAAAACAATCCCTTTTGGAATTAAAAAGAAGAATGTTCCTAAATTCTACTTTGGAAACAAGAGAGCACGCACGAATAGATTACAATTTACAGAAAACCTACACTGTCAGTTGTCAAATGTCAGTTGGCCCCTACTTTTTGTCAGAAGTTTCTCGTTTTGATAAAGCTGCAATTCTTGGGTTTTTAAATAGTTGCCATTTACTAGCACCAATGGTAATATTCTCAGGGTCGAGCTCCCTCACCCTAAAATGCACGTTAGGTTTCCCTACCCTGGGTACCAGACGCATTTTATCATATATAGAGTGAGTCTGGTACCCAGGGTAAGGTTTTCCAAGCATCAGAGGCCCATAGACAGCTAAACTGGATTGGGGGGGGGGGCATTAATAAAAATATAGCTTTTTCTATACCTGCCTCACGAAGTGCTGTCAGATCAAGCTGCGGTTATAAGATCTTCAAACCAATCTTTGAAAATTATTGCCCCCCCCCCCTGCGCCCAGTGTCTACGGGCTTGCCAAGCATGCAAAAAACCATTGCCAGTTTGAAATTAAGACAAAAATATCCTTTGTTCTTGGCAAAAGGCACTGCAGCACCTTAGCAAAGTGGTTTCTCGCAGTGATTGGCAACGTTTTTTTTAATTGCGGATCAATATATCTTTTTATAACCATTTTTCGATGGAAGCACGGGAACGTTGATTTTCTTTAAAAAATTACACGAGAACAAGGACCTTTCTCACTGGGTGGGGAGAGGAGGGGAAGGGGTTGTGAGAGATGCAAAACCAAAGTCTATGGACAGAAATTCTTTTGTTTTACTTGGCATAAAGTAATTAGTATTAGGTAGTTATTTAAGTTGAATGGTTTTAGCCAAAAAATCTTTTGGTTTTCATCCCAAAATCCAGAAAGAAGACAACCTGGATTTAAAGTTTGAAGCTTGTGCTTTCATTTGTCAGAATGATGCTGTATTTGTGTATAATGCCAACAGCTATCCAAACACTTAAATTTTGCTCTACTTCTTATGCACAAAGCAAATTCTGGGCAGTTTCCTGATTGTAAATATAATGATTCAAGGACCACAGATAAAATTATGGATTGGGGGGCTAAAAATTTCTGGGGGCTAAACATGCTAAAAACAAGAACTTGGGCGATTATTTCCTTTTTTAGGTACAATTTGGAAATTGATCTGAAAGGGCAGTTTCCCCCTTTTACATTTACCGCTTACTTTTACCGAATTTCCAAAGGAGAAGGCACCGGGAAAATTCTGGGCATTGCCAGCCTGCCCCTAAAAAGCAGCTGTTGGTTTCAGGGGATTTTGTGAAATTCATTTCCTTAGGTACTAAAAGAGGTAAACAGGGCTGACGAAATAGGGGATTGTGCATTGGGGCTTAAAATAGATAAAGAGTTGCTGATGCCAATTTTGAATGCTCCTTGTTGTGTCTTTAACATTATTGCGTAAACGCATTTTCAGTCATTCAAGGAAACTTATCCATGACTTAACAATTTTTTTAAACATGAAAACTGATACATACTCGATATACCGATGCAACTAACCAAATTCTTAACGAAATAGTATATTCGCATCATCATCTTCCAAAAGCATAAATCTATTTCACAACTTTACTTGATCTTTGCAATTAACTTACGAATGCCATCGAAAAAAATAATTCTTTTTGTATTATTTTAGACCAAGCAAAATTATTTGACTCTGTAAATCACAATTGAACACAATGCCGTAGGATGAATTGCTTTAAAATCGTTTACATTGTATTTTTCTAACTGAACCCAGTAAGTATGTGTTAATTGAGTTATCTAAGCGCCAATTCATAACATATGGTGTCCCTCAAGGAAGTGTATTAGGCCCGATTCTCTTTTATCTGTATTGAAATGACATACCCTCTTCCTCCCGCATTCTCAAATTTAAACTCTTTGCTGATAATACTAACATCTTCTCCATCACAAAATCCCACACAAACGTGACAAAGCTGTAAAAGACGAACTAAAATAAGCTTCATAATGGCTTTCTGCCAACATGCTATCGCCCTTACCCTGCGTACCAGATAACAAAGGATATCGCTCTATGTTGCAAAGTAAAATCCTATGATCACATCTGATAGAAAAAATTCAGCATCTAAAATTTGCATTATCAACTATTTATAAATAACTATTGTAACGAAGTAACTTATGAAAGAAACTTCGATTTTAGAGAATGGTTTTGAAATATCTTGGTGTATCAATTGATAACAAGCTTAACTAGAATCAACATACAGAAACTAATGCAAAATTTCGAAAAGTATTGCCATTCTGGCAAAGATGAAACAGAAATGTTTCCTTAGATATCCTAAAAATCCTGTACTACGCTTTCATATATACTACGCTATACTGTACTACGCTACACTATCACTAACTGGTATGGTATCACTATCATGGGCTCCGATGCAAGTTGGAAAGTGGGGGGGGGGGGGGGAAGGGATTTTAACAATCAAAACATAAGAATTTTTAAAAAGCTTTATTGTTTTGCAAAAAAGTGGAGAGGCCAGGGCCCCCCGGCCCCCCCCCCTTCGTCGGAGGCCCTGACTATGGTATCACTAACTGGTTCATGGATTTTTGAATCCTCAATCCGTACTATTAATCGAACTTTAAGAAGGGTTGTTTGAATAATTTTCTTGAAAGATTTTAAAGCTATTCCATCCCTTGTCTATCGAAACTTGGTCTTCATTGGTCTTCACACTTAAAAGACAGCTACAGATTTGAAGGTGCGAAACTTATGCACAACAGAAAGAAATTATATGTGAAGGGGCTCGAGTTGCTAACATTATTAGACTAAAAAACCAACTTTTGAAAAACGCACTGTAATTTTTCACGATATTTTATACCTATGATTATGTGGGACAATCGTTATGCTAGCGGTACATTGGAAGGCCGGCGAGAGGTTTTTGGAGGCCTTAGATATATCCAAAGATGAGGCTTCCTTGCGAGCGAAGAGAGGAGAGAATTTTTCAGAATATTCCTTGCGGTCCTTTTTTGCAAATATCTTGCTATTTTAAAGGCATCGCTTTTTACGTTTGACTAATTTCAGTCTTAAAATGGAATTCGTTACTTTATGGGGCACCATAGACCCCGGCTTGTTCCTTTGAAATAAAGCAATACTATGAAAGGATTTATCGCACTATTCTTTTCTATTCTTTTTATTCTCTTGAAAACACTTTTTTGCAAAAAAGTCTGGCGCCGCCCATGAGACAACACCTCCATCTATTTAAGAATTATGCTTTAATGTAATTTTTTAAGCAAATTCTACCTTTCTCTTATGTCGTCGTACGCAATCCGATCAGTGAACCCTATACTTGAATCTAACAACAACTACAACAGGGCCTCTCTCTCAAATTGTCTGCCCTCTTATTCCATTTTGTTGCTGCGCAACTGCGACTGTGGACATAACAGCTCTTAGGCTTTGGCTTGCTGGACTTGAATCAGAGTGTTCCTTATTTAACGAAAAAGAATCATCATGGTAAGTTTCAATTTGTTTAAATTAGATTTATCCAGTTAACTGAGATTTTCTCAGTTAACACATTGTTTGAATTGTCTGAAGTGACTGTTACAATGTTAGTACTATAGTCCGCCTTTTTGAGGATGATTTTGAAAGTTAAGAAACAACCCTACCCAAATTGAAAAATGCCAAGAAACTTTTATAATTTGCAGTTTTAATTTTCCAAGTTGACACTCGAAAGAGTCTTATATTGCAACTCAATGGAACTTCGCTGTATATTGCAACACTACACTTGACATGCAGTTTGCATTCATTCTCAGTGAATTGCACACTCAAGAAGTTTCCATTTAGAAATTTATTTTGACTTCAACTCAACATTGATGAAGTTCAATGAGCTTAACTGCTTATAGATCTCAACAGAGTTAGTCATTCTAGGAAGACAAAATTTCGTGATCACTTTGTTAGTTTATCTCTAAATGTGAGTGAACTATTTACTTTACCTTGGAAGTATGTTTCAAAAATTCATTACCTAAGAAATTTTAGAAACATGTAAGAAACTTTTGATAGCAAAATGGCCAGGAAATTTAAGAAACTGCACGAGACCTTAGTTTATTATAAATAATATGTGTATTTTGTAACTGGGTACTACTCAAGTTTAGTATCAGGAGCTTGAGGATTTGGTGCATCTTCATTAATACTAGGCGCAAAAAAGGCCTTGAAAAAATCTTTGGCAGAGAAAACATCAGATTGACTTCATATAGTTGACAACAGGATGGCTTTTGAAGAAAAAAGGAATCGTTCATTTGTATTGTTTTAAGGAAAAAACAGGCCTATCCATTGAAATAAAACTTAGAAATATTGAAACTAACAGACCCATGGTGAACCATGGCTCTTGATAGTAAAGAAGATGCTTTAAGCCCAATATTTTGAAGAATCTTGAAATATAGATCCGTCAAAGAAGTTGAAGCATACTTTATTTAGCTCAAGCCAGTTTGTGACCTGGAATTGATTCTATGCCAGAGATTTGAAGTAAGAATTCTGGATTTAATTCAAATTTTGTACCATATGTTATTCAATAAAGCCATAAATTTCTGTCATACAAACAACTTCAATTCTCTAAAGCATTTTTCTACTAAGGGCAGACTGGCTGTCATCAAAATGGCCAAAAAGAAAAAAAATTGAATGTGAATGTAAATAACCATAAAATTGTTTGCATTGTAACTTAGAAAACCTTAAAACAACCCCAAGGTGAAAGCATCTCATTTCTGATTCAATAATTCACCAAAAAGCAATAAAAAACTAGCCTCTGCCGAATTGAACATTTATTGATTCTTCAAAGACTCTGGGAAGGGGGGAGGAGGATTAGAAAAGATGCCTTTTAACTATACTTTAAACCCTGAAAAAATAAATAAAGTAAGTCTAATCTCCTAATTCCCTTTTCTAGTGCCTTTTTCAAGTTAACCTCCCAGTTTTTACCTGAAAACTAATGCAATTTATGATATGATATAGTAGGGCTGGATAAACATTGTATTTTGGATAAAAACCTCTGGATTTCTCCAATTCAATTTCAAGGCTAATGAAGAGGGGTGTTAAGCCATTGCAGAAGAATATTAAGTGCAGAATGAAGAGAATTTTTGATTTGTGATAATATTTATCAAACATATAATCAAAGCCATTTAGAAATTAAGTTTGCTGCTCTTGCTTTTACTGTGTATTTATCCTTCTGTACCAGTTAAACCTTCAGGTATTAGCATATTCAGAGCTTTCTAAAGCTTATAAATATCTGGTGGCATTGGCTATATAACACTAGGACAAGTAGAGGGGGAGTGAAGCTTTAAAGTACATATTAAAGAACAGATTATGGAATAGCACAGCACAATCTACAGTCTTTCATTTTGTTAATACCTGGGCGTCTTATAGCTTGCAGGCCACACACAACCCTTTAGAGGTTCCTTTTCAGAACCATGAGTGTTTGGTCAACTAGACCATGAACTCTTGTAAAAGAATTTGCATAATCTGAAAATTCCACTTGGCCTAAGCAACAATCTTTATATTTATATGCATTTTTCTGCAATATCTACATCTCTCAGATTACCAGTGCAAGCTCAAATATTGTATGCTTTGTTGCTTTTACAGTGTAAGAAAAGGAATATTGTGCATAATAAAGTTATCATTGGTTCAGCCCTCCAATGACATCCAGGTTTCTCATGTGGCCTCTTGTGAAAATCTTGAAAAAATGCTTACTAAATGAGATTCAGAATGGCTGTATCATTGGCCAAGTTATCAACTCTTCAACAGAACTGCAATGTCTCTTATTACTGTGATTTATATTGTATGAAGGCCATTTATTAAGGGTACAATTTACTTTAAATTTTTGTTGTTGTTAGAAAGATTTTTTAGCAAAGATTCTTTATATTTTCTATGTTCTATTAACTCAAATTGAATTTGAACTGCATATGACCCAATATTTAAACTGTATGTCCAACACGAAAGTTTTATTCTACTTGGGAGATTTTTTAGGCTACTGATTTTTTTTGCCAAACTTTATGGGCCTGTTTGATCAAAATATGCCTGGACTGAACAATTAAACAAGTTTGCCCTGAATCCTAGAATGCTGATTTTCCATCAGATACAAACCATTGATAATTTGCTCAAAGTTGGTAGACCCGATCTTTTTCATTCCATTATTTAAGTTGGTATCTATAAAATCGAAGGGTACAATTAAAACCAACTAACTAAATTAATACCAGTAATCTTAACTGGTATTGTTTTTTTAGACATTTTAATGTATAAGCTAATTGACTTTTAATGTATGATATATAATGACATCCAATAATGGAATTAAGTTAATTGTCATCATCCATATTATTTTGTACTTGTTACCTTTCTGTAAAATGCTATTTTCAGTCATATTCTGAACATTCTGCTAATTTTACATAGCAGTTTTAAGAAAAATGTTAGAGAATCTTAAAGTTCAACACTGGAGCATTTTTCACATGTAAGGAAATTGCACTTGTCACATGCTTATCTTTATCTGCAGCCTCCAAAGAAGAAAGGTGGGAAAAAGAAGGGAAAGAAGAAGGCAGGAAAAACAAAGACCCCAACCATTATTGATGGGGTTAGTACAGAGGAAATGAGCAAAGAACAGGCTAGTATATGTTTGCTGTATTTGGTGCAGTAAGGAGTAAAAAAAACTTCCATCAATGGGAAGATTATGTTATACAGCATTATTATTGCCAAATGTATTAGCAACAAGATTTTTTGTATTTGATTGTTAAGATTTGATAATGCCTGCTTTGCAAATAAACAAGTCAACCAAAGGAGTATTAAAAATTTCATGATAAAGGGAATTTAAATACAATACAAGGAATCATAGAAAAATAGTTAATGTTATGGATAGTACTTTCAACCCAATCTGGATATAAAATTGTGAGGAATGTCAAATAGAAAGTACTCAAGTAATCCTTATTTTATATTCTAGTGCTACCTTACAGCATCAATATTAATACATGATCTCTATTTGTTGCATTGCATTTTTATTGATATGCAGCAGTAAATGGAATTCTATTTGTCAAATTATATCATTTACTGATATTTATATTTAACTTAAAAATACATGGAACATTATTCTCAACTACAACCTTTTGATGCTTGCAGTTAGAGGAGCATATTGTGAGGCTGCGTGAAGAACTTGATCGGGAAAGAGAAGAAAGAAACTATTTTCAGTTGGAGCGTGATAAAGTTAACACATTTTGGGAAATTACGAAAAGGCAGTTGGAGGAGAAGAAGGCAGAATCACGGAATAAGGAGAGGGAAATGGAGGAAGCTGAAGAAAGGCATCAAGTTGAAATCAAAGTCTACAAACAGAAAGTCAAACATCTTCTTTATGAGCATCAAAATAACATCACTGAACTCAAAGCAGAAAGTAAGTTGCTTTGACCAAGAGACAATGCCATGCTTAGGCTTCTGTCTTTTTCCTGTTTTTTGTGACAGCAGCGAAAAAATTGATAACAAAATCAAACAGGCTTGAAAATATTGGAATTCCGTAAATTTTTTATGATTTTCGTAAGTCATAGTTCATTTGTTATTAAGACAGTTTGCTTCAATTGTATGTTACCATTTGTAATCTGTGCTGGCCTGAACTAGGTGATTATGGATTATAATATAAGCAAACAGTAACTCAAAGCCTTTCCCCTTCTGTATTCTATATTCAATTATTTCCTTACTTGTCACACCCCTCCCCAATCTGTGAAGTTCTTTGAACTAAAATGCTTATCTCAACAGAAAATAATATAGAATAATGCTAGTGCCGAGAGATTTCTCAGTTCAGAAAGGAAAGACTGAACTGTATAAGGTTGTGGCTCTGTAACTAAAGGCTCACTACAATTTTTGTACAAACTTTCAGTTGGAAATTTGTCGGTCGGAAATTTGTCACCCTGCAGCCTTCTAAAAATATCTGTCATTTTACGTTTCTGATAACTGATATAAGATAGTAAAGATAATAATAAAAACTTTTCAACTCAATTAAACTACAATTGAAAACCTAACTATTACATACAGTCTGCAAAAAATACGATTTGTACGCATTGTACGGCTATTGTGGTTCACGCCATCCAGCAAACACGTTTTTCAGATTTAATGATATTTACGCCCTTATAGGCTTAAAGGCCCTTATCAGTTCTTTTAAAACCTCTTAGGTGCTGTTGCATTGAAACTTGCCCAGGATGAGCATAGAGGCAAAGAACAGTCACTGGGAAAAGACAAGAGATCTCTTAAGGTAACTCGAAATTTTTTCAGGCTTGGGCAGTTTCAAATTCTGCATTTGCGAGTTTTGTGTGTTTGATCAATTCGCTCACTGTGAGCCCGGCTCAGTGGTAAGAGTCACGCGCTACAAATCTGACAGTCTATTGTTTGAGACTGACATAAATAAAGTTTCATTTAGAAAGAAGAGAATTGCCAGCTCTCTGTAATTTCAGCTGTAGGAATCCCGGCACGGGGTCACATCGAGAAAAAGACCAGGAAACTGCTCGTTAAGCATAGCTTCTCAGTGTCCTCAAACATATCTTTGAGATGCAAATTCCAGAAAATCAATTTGCGAAAATATTGGCTGTACAATTTTTGTAGGAAGTTGTTATTTTCTCTTCTGTTTGTAATTTTTTATACTTGTTAGTATCTCTGTTGGAAGTGCTGCTAATGTTGATCTGCAAGTTGCGATAATATCATATAGATAAAACAAGTGGTTGAATGCATCCGAACGGAAAATTTAGAAGAAAGGCTCAAGGACTAGTTTGTACCAACTTTCAGGGATCTTATATCTTTATTCAGACCACTCTTCCATAGTCGACTGACACTAGTCACATGGTTAAATGTAATATTCCCTAAGCAATTGAAGAAAATTGCTGAAATAATGAAAGGCTTCGGCACAATTTTCTTTACTCTGTTGCTACATAGCTTTGTGTATTTGATTCAAAGCTCCGTGATGCTATTTCTGCGCGTTCTTAGATTCGTAATCTTAAAATTCGTGCATACAACTGTCATAACTGTTGCCATTCTAAGTTCGCGCACGTGGAAAGTAGACCTCCATTTATCGGGAATTCAATTCTTAAACATAACCCTCAAGTAAAACACTCTCCTCAAGTAAAAGACATGGGTTTTTGCATAACAAAAAATTATGACAATTATACTTCTGATTTGTAGAAAGAACCGCCGCGGTGACAGCTCTTTTATTTGTAAATACAAATGCTTTCTCTTCTTAGTTTTGCATGAACTTGTAGAGAACGAGAATGTTATTAAAGAAGTGAACCCGGTCGGTTCCTGATGTTTTTGTTAAGGTTTCCGAATACTGGAAAGTTTGGAAGCCAAAGTAAGAGACACAAAACGTCAGTTCAGTACCTTGGTAGAAAGAATACATCTTTCTATTCTGAGGTGGGTGACACAGGGCACCTTGGTGAATCTTTTATTTACTATAAGTGGGTGAATTTAAGCACTGTAAGAATTCAAACTTGAAAAAATACTTTGAAATTTTCACTTTTTCAGGTGGAGCTGAAGGAACAGGAATTAGCAAACGAAGATATCATTAAAAATTTGAAGAGGGTAAGTTATGCATCATTGGGTGTACCTAATACTCGCCTTTCTCGCATTATAACAATCACATAAACCGAATTTTAGAATATTCCGCAGTAACGGAGGTATCTTTAGTATGGTAGCTTGGCATGTATTGCCTAAAGTCATTGAATGTTAGGAGTTTAAAGATCCCAGTCAAGAATGCATCCCCTGAAGGTAGTTGGAGCTTTTCATCAAAGCACTTCTTGCAAAATGAAAATTTGAATCATTTTCAAATGCATTTCTTTGTAGATAACTTGAATAGTTTGTTCATTTCTTACCATCCAAGACAATATATTTGAGCTATCTTTATCTCCACCTACTCTGTTTTCCCAAATCAAAGAGCACTTCTTAACTTACCAGGCCAACAGCAGAATCGATTTGACTGGCAAATCGAACAAGCCGTGATGGGAAAGAGCAATTTATGCACTATTTTGGAAGTAGCTTAACGAAAAGGAAAGACTTGATGACAAAATTTTGTGAATCCCTGAGTTTAACTAAGCTTTTTTAAGGTCTTGCATTTTTAAAACACGAAAATCAACTTGTGATACTTTATTTTGGACAAATACTCATCATTTTTAGGGGAAAGATCAAGATATAACTCAGTTAAGAGAGGATTTTGAAAGGCAAGCAAGAGGTAAATTGTTTATGAAAAATGATTTTTTCGTCACCCACAAATGCAGAAATTTAGAAAAAGGTTTATCTGCACTTTTTGGTAGCATCAGAAACATTGCAATATGGTTTTGCAGAGTAATACAATAAAAATATCTATCCATGACTTCATTAAGAGTAAACATTATGAACATCTCTAAGTTTTACTTCATAAAGCTTTTAGCCTAACACTTCATAATTTTCAAATGGAGTGTGATTGAAACTCAATTACCTGGTCGTACAACAGGAAATATCTAGTCTCATAATCTTTTCTAAAGGTTCTTAAATCTTTCAGATTCTTACTTGCCAATAAATTAATTTTAAGTTTGGAAGTATGTGCCAATCGGGTAACCACACGATCGTCTTTGAGTTCAAATTTAATGATTTTTCGGGATAATTTTGCTTTTTGGCCAGCTTTATGAAATCAGTGTCAGTGTTGGCGCCATCTTTATCACTGTTAATATACTCAACAACGTGTCTTTTTATGACGAATTTTCCAAGAATAGATCCACTTAAAGTTTTATTTAGTACATTTAAATCAGAGAACCGTACTATGTAATTGGTACTCCGACATCTTTCATAAGGGCTGTCAAATTTGTATGAAGAACGCTAGATTAATCATATGGAACTTATAATGTAGGTAATTCAATGCATAAACACTATAAAGAAGTTGTTATAAAATTGATGCTTTTCAAAATCTGAAACAACAAATGCAGGGTTTAATGGAAAGGGGTGGTATTGCAAACTGGATGTTAAGAGGGGGTGAATGTTAATAGGGGAAATATCAGAAAGAGTGGCTCGTAATGAAGTTATTGTGGTACTTGCAAAACAACGTTTTTACTTGGACCATAAGAGAACCTGGTAAGGAAGCGTAGAGGCTTTTTGTAAAGGTGACCAGGACCAGTGAATGGTTACTTGTTATTTCTTGTCCCAAAATTGAGATGAAGTTTAAGAAAAGTGTCGAGAATGAGAAAAATGGCATGCTTGTCACCAGTTTTCTTATTCTTGGGTCCGGCACAAGTCTCGTTTGGACACTTAAATTCCTTCTAGTTCTTTTCATATATTAACTAACTAGCACATCGCCATGTAAAAACTATCCAGAACGATCACAGAATTTTCAAGAAATCCAGAGGAAGTCTTTGCAAACACACCAACAGTAAAGATCCCTTCGAAAGTGACATTAAAAAGAAGTTTTATCAATTCCTAAGCATTGTTATAAATTCGAGTTTTTCAAGCTAATTTACTAATGACGAATCATATTTAGGTAACTCTGTAAAATTTTTATCATATATATGTATGTTTTTAATTATTTTTCGTATAACACACGGGATCCATAAAATCCTTAGCCCAAAAGACCAGTTACTAATGACCTTTTTTCCAAAATATAGTTGTGTTTAGTTACCTTTTCCAATATTCAATGATTTTTTAGAAAGCAGAATATTGTGTATCCTAACTTGAAATTTTATAACAATACTTTTTTATCTTTCATATCTTGAGCACACATGCTAATTGCTCAAGGCATGTTTAAGGCATAGGCAATAAATTCAGTATTATCTGGCAGTTGTAGAAATTTCATTGCAAAAATTTCATGATTTTGATTTTGTTTAGAAATCGAGGCAAAGTATGAAAAGAAGATGAGGGCACTCAGAGAAGAGTTAGAGTTGAGACGGAAAACAGAAATACATGAAATTGAAGAGGTATTTTTCATTATTTTCTTTCATTGGTAAGCAACAAAAGTGGCGTAATAGGGTGTCATGCAGGGTAGATGGCCCCCTAAAATATTCACATGACACCCAATGTGCCTTTTCAGCCTGTGTTTAAAGGTCGGTTTCCACTTGAGCAAAAGCTTCAGCGAATTCGTCAGCGATTGGAATGTCTTTTGTTTTCCCGGGCATGGGCGAATTCGCTGGTGAAATGGGAAGGTTGAAAGGAATTCAGCTTCCCCGCGAAACACAATCCACATTGTTCTGGGAGAGGTGGAAGTTGATATTTTATGCACGTAAAAAGAAGATTTATATAGAAATATTTTTTTTGGCCGGCGTTATAGCTTTCGGCACTGCGACTTATTTTGAAACTTTTGACATTTCGAGCTTCAGAAAGGAGTAAATCAAACATGAATATATGCTTAAGAAATTATCCATTGCATTTACTAAGAATCTGACATTGCTTGTCGGTATGTTGTATTTTGAGCCTTAGTGCTACACTGGACACGATAAAATGTCGCACAAAAGACAAAAAATTGCAAATCGTTGATAGATTACAGCGTCAATTCTTTTTTGTCGCTGTCATTAAATTTTCAAAACTTTTCAAAAATTTTCAAAAGGATTTTCGTGTTTATTTTTCGGTTAAAGTTTACGTAAGTTACCCAAGTATTTGGTTGTGATTTACCTTGCAATATATCTTGAAATTTTACATTGTTTATCTTTGCGTTGTTCGAATCGCGCCGGAACAGCAATATGCCAGCGAATCAGGTGACATTTCAAGGAAAACAGCATCATAACGTCGAAGTTTTTTGTTTCATTTAGCTAAGTGTAAGAATTTCGATATAATTTAGGTCAAAAGGTACCGAAATTCGACTTCAAACGGTGCAGAATGTGCTTTGTGAATCTTTTAGGCTTTCATGTCGAAGCAAAAATGCCTTGAAAAAGCCAAATTTGCCACTAAAAGGTGAATTTTCCGAATGTGTTACTTGCTATGTACTTATGGGTTAGCAGGTTGGTCAAGCAAAAATTTGTTCTATGGTCATTCTGTTGTAGTTTGATGCTAGCAAGAACAGTGCAATCTTGCCCTGCCATTAAAAAATCGGTTATACAGGGAAAAATCAAAAGAACCCGACTTTAATTTCCTAATAGCGAGAAACTCGTGATAGCGATCATTCTTAATAAGCATGACACGTAAAAGTAGGATTTAGTTTGTAAGGAGTAAAACCTTGCGTGACCTTGCTATCGGATGCTTCACGCCAATGATTAATTCATAACATAAGAAGTCTTCGTTGGCAAGTAGACTTAATTCTTCCTTTCAGAGAGAAAAAATCTTTCTTATCAGCAAGTAAATGCGCGGGAAATTCTTCCCGTTAATAGAACTGAGTGAATTAACTAGAGTTTCCTTGTCTTGCTTGGCGTGATTTCGTTAAGCTAGAACCAACGCACTTACTAATTGATCAAAAACACACGAGGGATTATGTTTTATGCAAATAATGAAGTTGAATTTATTTAAGCTTCAGGATTTTTCAATGACACGTTGGAGAAATTTAAAAGTCTGCACGCAATCTAAGAAGTTATTTACAGCTTCCGTAGCAAAAGAAATTTCATGTTCATTTTCATGCAGAATATGTTTGCAAACTTCGGAAGGTCTTCTGGAATGCAGATATTAGGGGAAATTTTAAATTCTTTGCCAAAAATTTTGGAACACCAACCGCAATCTTGATGTTTTTGTCCCTCCTGCATTACAATTTACCCATAGAGATAAATTTACCTAACTTTCAATTCTAATGATAATTACTGTTTGTAGAGCGTAAACACGCGATGCCATACAAGTTGATTTAATAATATATTGTTACCAGTGAGAATGTGCCTTTGCTGGACAAATTGACACCTTTAATAAAGTAACCAACATTGTACGGAGGAGAGGATTCAGCCGCAGCTTTGATAACTTTGTGATTTAGATTTATCTAAGGGCTGTAAAATTCGGAACTTGAATATTGTGGTGTTACAAATGTTTTTGGTAATGATTCTAAGCGTCATTAGAAAGCGGCTTTGACGTCATAAAATCAGTCCAAGTTAGGCCTTTGATTTATGTTCCACATTCTGGGGTTACATATGGAAATTCAGTTCAGTTCACTTTATATCTACAATTCCACTGTATGGGTACAATTCATTAATAGTACAACAGAGAATAATAATACAAATATTTACAGCGGATGGCCTCAGTCACTCGAGGGTGCTTTTCATGAGGGTCCTTTATTTAACTTATTGTATCGATTTACTAAAAACATTACAATTTAAAAGAATAGTTCATCATAAAAAGGGATAAAATCAGTTCACATTGTCCAAAACCTTTGTTTGAAAATATTAGAGTTTCCTGCCAACTTAATGTTTGTGTCCAGTTTATTCCAGTCATCAACAAACAGATAGGATGACACTTACTTCCCCAAATTTGTCCTTACTTTAGATAGATGGTTTTGCTTATACTGTATACTGAACCTACACAAGATAATAGATAAGGATAGAGTTGTGAAAAGGGAATGAAAGGTGGAAGTTCTCTCAATTTTTAGCGACTAATTGGTGTAATCACCTATAGTACAGAAAAATTGATCAATCCAAAACGACGGAAATCGCATTGGGCTTTTCAAAAATTGCAATAGGCTTTTTACACTGCTAAGTTATTCTAAACTTTTCTCCAGACTTCAAATAGATTTCAAGTGGTTCTAATGACTTTTTTTAAGTCAAAATCATTGTGTTGGTGAATACACTCTCCTTTTTATTAGAACACGAGCCTCAACATTAGTCAAAAGGTAAGAGCAAAGAAAGAACAAGCTGAGGCTGGGCTACTGTAAAATGCAATTTTGAACAACGTTTTATCTCAAAACGAGGATTTTTGCTATGTATTGGTGCTTTTTCGAAGAATATTCAAACTTGTCAACAAATGTATGTGTCTCGCTCACTTTGTTTGCAAATGAGACCTGGACATCTTCCTAGAGCGAAATAGCTAGCAATCACACTGCGTACACTCTATTATTTTAAGAGCAAGACACATTCATTTTCGAGAAAAAAATTAAGAACAGTCAGCCTAAACTTAAATTTTCCGGTTCTTATGAAAAAGAGGGTATTCGCATTGACTGAGTCACCGACTTCCATTTCTGAGTTCCTTAAAACGATTCTTGCCTAATGCCATTGATATCTATATGACGATAGCTTCTGAAAAATTTGATAACAAGTTACGCATTGTCTTTTCATTTATGTCATTACCCCTTGTTTCTTTTAAAAAGTCATACGAAAGAGCCTTTATTTTGTTGGAAAATGTTTCCTCTCATTCATGAAATCTTGTTATGTAATTGGAAAAGCATAGCAAAGGTGCAGATTAGATGCATAACTTATTTTTTCCTTTGATGTAAATTTTTTCTGTCATCCTAAAATTTCGCATTCAAGCAGTATTTGTTTAAGTAGTTTCTGTTTTTGTTTGTGAGTAGCTTTCTATAATGCTTCAATATTTGATTCTTTTTTAGAGAAAGAACAGTCAGATAAACACATTAATGAAGAACCACGAAAAAGCATTTAGCGATATCAAAAATTATTATAACGACATAACACTGAATAACTTGGCACTGATCAATTCATTAAAGGTATTCATCAGTATCTGATAAGTTCGTTTTTTCCGACAACAGTAATAAACTTCCATGTTGATATCCGATGTTAGTAGCAAGTTAAATTACTTTGTATTTCCTTCATAAAATGATTTTATGAGTTGCTTAATTGCTTTTTTAAAGCGGCTTCCAGAATGGAATTTCAAATTGGTAAATAAAAAAGATGATTGCTTTTATTTGCTTGTATTGCGTAATATTTTGCTGAGTAAAATGTCAACTCAACCAAACATGTGTTCATCGGAAGGGACAGAGCCCCCAAGATATCGATAAAATGTAAAAACCAAGTAGATCGAAAACCTTGGTTTCCCCACCCCCCTCCTTCACAGTTTCTCCTGAAGTTCCTTATCAATTATTGATTTGAATAAACATGGCAATTCTTTGACATTATTGTGTTTTTCTAAAAGGAACAAGTGGAAGAGATGAAGCGAAAGGAGGAAAGGATGGAGAAGCAAATGAACGAAATAATGGCAGAGAATAGAAGATTAACAGAGCCGCTGCAAAAGGCGAGAGAGGAGGTGCAGGAGCTTCAGAAAGAGGTACACGTGATAGCATAAGTTCCAAATCTTTGATTGGCTGAGCGACCAAAATTCTGCATACCTCATTAACCAATGAGAATTCAAGAATATGACAACAAACGTGCCTCGCAGCTAAATTTAGGCCAATTTTGGACGTTTTTACCACTGCCCACAAAAAGAAGTGGTGTATAAAGTGCTGAAAGATAGCCTAAATATTCTTTTAAAAATTGAATCTTTGATGAATTTACAAAAAAACTGCCGTTGTACTCAGCAAAAATTTGTCCGCGATCGTTAGCTACGGAAAGGCATGAAACTGTCCCTTTCAAATCTCTTTAATAATTAGGAGGGAGGGAGAACAGAAAAATTACAGATTTTAAACCTTAAAAGTTGGTTTGTCCACATAATTAACAAATATGAACTTACCTTTACAAGCCAATGTTGAAATCTTTTCTTGTCGGCATTGATGTTTGTGTTAACGACAAAATAAATCGCTAAATTCCACTGAGAGAAATTGCAATCCACTTTTCTCTTAAAATAGCTACAATTGTACAATTTCTTTTGCGCTCAGTTACTTTTAATATTCATTTTAAAGACTTTGAGACTGATGAGAAGCTCACATCCACTGATGTTCACTGCTACGGCTGTGTAAAAGCTGACACAATTCATCAAGGATGAAAAGGGCGGGAAAATGAAATGAAATGCTACACGTGATTGAATTTTGTGTCACATGGGACTGGAAACGATTTTGCAAATAACAAAGGATTATAATTTTATTCTTATTCATTTGTTGATTTTGATGACAAGATTCTTGAAACGCGCGGTTTTTGTCAAATCAGGTTAAGTCAGCTTCTGAGATGCATTGAGCAACTTTCATTCTCATTTTGTTGACGTTGCCATTCAGTCTGTTTCTGACTTAAAATACAAAAAAAATCCACTTGAATATTGCACGGCTGCAAAAATATCTGAAAAGAGCGTAGAAATCAAGCTCGAAGCTGCGTGACTTTTCATTGCCATAACCAAAGAAAAATTTATCTTACATTAATAGAATCAGCCATATTTATATTATAGAATCATGTTTAGGCCCTGCATTTAACACTAGATGGAGGGCTCTCACGGAGATCACAGGCCAGCAACAATTCTATGTTGTTTTTATAACATTTATTTGAATCTGTTCAAATTGTTTTTCTTAGCTTGCAAATTACCAAAAGGACAAGGCTTCTTTGGCAGTAAGTTTTTAACATGATTTCTTTCTAATTTCAATACCTCACTCTTTATGTATATCTTTTCATGTTCTGCATTGCATTTTTTTGTATTGGAATGAAGTAAACCATTTTCCTGTACTGGGATTTTTATTTTGGCACAATATTTGAAATGAATTATTTTTTAAGATTTTATGATAGCTTTATCCAGCTCCACTTGGTTTCAGTAAACAAAAAGTGCAATAAGGAAGATTGTCCAACGACCCTTGTTTTCGATAAATATGATGGTATTTATCGGTATAGCAATGAATTCCAGAAAAAATGAGACAAATCATTAGAGAAATGTTTGATATCGTTCTTCAATTTGGTCTTCCTAACTTGTGTCTTCAAAAACGGATCAAAATGCGCAAGTGTGAAACTGCTCAATTAGACGTCTAATTAATTAAAAGTGCCTTTTTGAGACTTTTATCATATACCAAAACAACTGTGATACTTTTGGTGTAGAGTTGGAACAATTTTAGTTTGATTATATTGACATCCTAAAAGGAATATGGAATTGAGTCATCTATGACTTTGTATTGAGTAGGCATGTTTGTTAGTTCGTTTCGATTCATTACTTTGTTCATTAAACGACTGTGAAGCAGAAACCTTCTTGAAACTACTGTCTCGTTATTACGCGAAGTTTAGATATTGGGCGCGGGAGCAATGCAATATATCAGACACCAGACGACAAATATGTATCTTCTAAAATAGTCAGTGATGGGAACAATATATTGGTCTGCCAAAAACACCATTAGTGTTGCGATATAATGAATAATCTTTTTGCCGCATACGCAAGTGAATATTGGTATCATTTATTCGCTTGCTCTATGCAAATGTATTTTTTACAGATAGGCTTTATCATATCACGCATATTTTATCATATCACGCATATTTTATCATATCACGCATATTTTATTAACATTTCAGTATCATAGCTTTGTAAACACAGCCCCCAATTGATTTACTAGTTTGCATCTGTAAATATCATAAAATAATAAACAAGAGATAATAGTTTTCTTATTTCCTGAATTTTATATGCCCCTTCTCGGCCCTCTAGTCTTGAGGCATATGTGAAAAGTTAGATGGACCATATTTAAGCTACAGTTTTGAAAAAGAAACAGAATAGAGGACATTTGAACGAGCTAGCATTTACTTTTTGTATTTGTCAAATCTTTTTGTGGAGAATCAATTTTGCGTTACCATCTCACTGCTCATCGAGGCTTGGAAGTTTTCTTTGTTTATCTTCCAGAACTTGATGGATGACTTTAAAGATGGCGTGTTAGTTTTAAAAAGAGGCAGTTTTGTCTTTTGTCTTCTATTTTGCTTTTAAAAAACATTAGGCTCATATTATTATTTTTTGTAATTTTTTAGATTTAGGCTCATCTTAAAATGGCATTGTCTTGATAGACATCCATCAACGAAAGTGACACAATGATAAGTTGAGTAGAATAAGTTTGCTGACTTATCAAATCATTTCAGAGTGCCAAAGCAAGGCTCAAAGTGAGAATGGAAGAGCTGAAAAAGCTGGAATGGGAGCATGAAGTATTGAAACAACGTTTTGAGCAGACACAAGAAGAGAGAGACGAACTTTACGGGCGGTTTGTCAAAGCGATCCATGAGGTGCAGCAAAAAAGTAATTTTAAGAATCTGCTTCTGGAGAAGAAGTTATCAACTCTGGCCGATACATTGGAGAAAAAGGTTTGCAATATTTTCACGCTATTCTAATTTAGGTACAAACTGCGTATCAAGGCCACTGCTGGGTCTCGCAAATGTACCTGCGAGGGCCAGCTTGACGGCCAAAGAATAAATGCAATTTATAATTTTGAATAAGTTATGCAATTACCACACGACACGTGCAAAGCAGTTTAGATTAAAATCTACTCAGTCTTTTGGCCAAGGATTAATCGCCAGAAACAAAACCATTGATGACCTTTTAAGATCTCTGGTCAATTTTCTAACTATGATGATGGCCTTATAATCTCAACTGAGTATAACAGGGCATGCAACAGACTTTAGAAAAATGATATTGACAGAGATTGATAATTTTTTCTAATTTCAAAATCTAATTCATTTTCTTTGTTGCAATACCAACCTAATTTTTTCTAAAAGTTTTTAAACCGAGTACCCCTCGTATGATTTTGAGCTTGCACTGAAACTGGTAGCAGTATTAACCTTGTGCCATTCCCCTGATTTTGATGCTTCATCTTTAAATAAAAAATATTATAAAGAACATTTCATATAACCTACATAAACTGTTAATCTTACGTAAGTTTAAGTTACTGGCACACCTGCTCAACTTTCTAACTATGATGATGACGTCATAATTCGCTTTGCTCTTGATCGAAATGATGTAATTATACTATTAACTCATGAACAATTTCAAATTTGCCTATTGCTGCCTGGATGAATCTTGCAGCTGAGAAAACTGCCTTATTCCTTCGTATCAGAATCGACCTATGTCAATAAATGTATTATATAATAATTTGACCTGCTACATTACATAATATTTGTTCTTGGTTGATCTTTATCAAAAAAATTTTATGTTCAAACATTAAATAGGAATTGCTCGCGTTGGTCTAATTGGCCTATTTCTATCCACAACCGGGTTAATATTTTCTCTCTTGGTCTTTTTTATCCTTTTTCTGACGTTTAATACTCTGAAGAGTGTCAGACGAAAAGCTTCAGTATTTTGTAAAATGTTTGATCTTTCAAAACCATTTTCAAGTTTTGTACCGCTAAAAATTGTTCACAAATTGAACACTGAAATAGAGTCGCCAGCGATTAAATCTACCAGCAATGGTAATAAACTGTTTAGTAGTTCACTTTATTAAAGTTTCTTTTTTACATAAACATATAACATACCAATGGATACTGTTAATTATTCTTGCTAAGCCAAGACTCTTAAACTCGGTTCGCGAATCGACAATGCTTGATCTCCATAATTGGAACAACCAAAATGGGATTGGTAATACCACATAATCTTCTTGCCAATATACCGCAATAAATACATGTGCGCAAGAAAATAACATAACTCAAAAGATGGGGAGGATTTTTCAATGGAAAATTGCAGCCAAAATAGATGTGCACCCATCTGCACTCGTTCCCACTAATTTTTCTTGTGTCATTTGTCTTTTAGATTTTAAAAATTTTTGTTATTTCTGCTGGAAACGTCATAGATTTTTGACTTGGAACATGTCAAGCAACTTTGTTTTCGTTAAAAATAATTGAATTCACCAAGGCTTGATTTTATGACGAATAAGTCCATCAACAGCAAGTCATAGCTCAGTTTTAGCTGGACTTTATATCGTTTTTATTAACAATTTTTCGAATCACATTACCTCCAAAGACATTGCAACCTTGAGCTGTGGCCATTGGTTTTTGTTTTTCGTATGACCTTAACAGATGGTGGCCTAATGCAATCCCTTTATGTGTCAAAAGCTGCTTAAAGCAAACTATCCCTTGATACTGTAATAATACTATGTAATAATATGTAATAACGTTTGTTGTTAAAACCTTCGTTTTCTTTCACACAGGAGGCACAATTAAACGAAGTCCTAGCAGCTTCAAATTTGGACCCAACTGCATTGACTGTTGTCACACGAAAACTAGAGGTAAGAGATAATTGAATTACTGGAAGTCATATCATAAAAACATTACTGGAAAATTAAAAAAATTTCATATCTTTAAATATTCATAAAAGATCTTGAATATTCCTTTGTTTTTAATTAAATAGTATTTAACAGATGCCTCGATCTTTTTTACCATAATGTATCTAGAATTTTTTTTTCACCATGAACGACCTATAGTTCATTTGATGTACTGGCAACCAAACCTGGAATAGTGAATTGATCTGACGTATAAACAGATAACGATATATTAAGATGTGTTACAAAATATTTGACATAAAACTAATTTAGCTAATTAAATGTTATACGTATAACAGGAAACTAAATGCGCAAATATTATAATATATAATGGCGCGAAAACCTAGCCGGATTTAAATATGTAATACAAGCGGGAAACAGAATCAATTGTATTAAGACAAAGGTTTAATTCTCATGAGGGAATGAGGGGGGAATTGCCGTTCTCATGAGAGTATGCGTGCCGCGTTTTGAGATGTGTGCAAGAGATGAAGAGAAGCTTTTGTCGTGCTTTTTCATTTCCAGTGTAATGGGTTGCTTTTTTTATGGTAACAACTAACAACTACACTATTTTTATTAGAACCAGTCGAAAGTTCAGGCTGGTTGTTCTTAATTTTCTCCAAAATCTGAGGCTGGATTGTTCCTAACTTGTTCTTAAGATATCAGTGTGTAAGCAGTGCAATTGCTAGTCATTGCGTTCTAGGGAGGTGTTCAGGCCTTATTTGCCAACCAAGTGTGTGAGGGTGATATCCTTTATTTTAGGTTTGGAATTTCATTCCTAAATGGCCGAAAAAAGCACTCCTAGATGGCCAAAAATACCTTGTTTTCCAAATAAAACATTGTTCAAAATTACATTATCCAGGAGCTCAGCCTCAACTTGATCTGGATTTGTTTTTAGCTGGTGTTCTCATAAAAATGTTCTTATAAAGAGAGTGCAGAAGTAGAAAATCCCTTTATTGCTTAGTTCTCCGGTTTTAACATTGTGTTTCACTATTTCCTCAGCAATGTTTTCAGGGGAGTAAAAGTATCAAGCTGACTAAACAACCAGAGTTTCAAATGCTCACGACTGCTTTATCTCTTGTTATGATTGCGTCACAAACCGAGCTTGATAATCCCTTATCTCCGTTGCTGTTTCTAATGTCATCGGTAAATTTCTGGATATATGTGCTGCCAGCAGATTAATATATTTCTAGATTCAGAATATATATGCTTCGCTCCTTTGACAACTTCGTTGAATAAACATAGTCCACGATAAGAAATAATCCCTCCATTATACTAGCAAGTCAAATTATAAGAGGATACCGTCGAGGCCAACTTATGATTGGCTTAAAGTGGCATTGTCGCGCCAAAAGAATACAGTACCGAAGTGTGACGTCATAAAAAATTTATTTCTAGAATTTCTCAATTTTGACCACATAATGTAAAAGAACGAGATAAAAGACCTTTCATAGTGCAAAATCAACTAGATATGTTCAAAATTGGGAGAGATATGGCCAATGAAAGATTTCAAGTTTGCTAGCGGATCACTGTTATTCTGGCCTGGTTCTTAAGGTTATGAGCCAAGACCAAATTACAAAGATTTAATAGGGGAAGAGCCTGTGCTCAAGTGGCCATTTATCAGCCAATTCGTAATGCCTTTAACTGATTTTGCATATTTGGAGGTATTTCATGATGCTGTCTCAGTTTATGGGATTTAAATTCAAAATTTCTAAAAAAGATTTTTTATGACGTCATCACTTCGGTACTCTAATAGAGTAGAGTTTATGTCAGAATTCCTGCGTTTAATGGCGCCGTTTCTCGACATCTTCCAAACCATAAAACTAGAATTTTTTTGTAAATGGCCTATCCATAGCCACGATTTTGACGGGATATCCTGACACAGGAGAGCGAAAATTTTGTCGCTGACATATTTTAGGTTTTTGCCGATTTTATCGATGTTTGATTTTTTTTAGTACAATTTTATCTGTAGCGCACCAGTAAAATTTTCCCTTATCTGCACTCTGCTCAAAATCATATCGATTGTTTGAGTTTTTACAGAAAACCTGTACCTGAAAGTGTCGATAATAACCAAGGAGTGAATATTGATATACGACTGGCTGCATTCTATCATGTTGTTAGAAATTTCAAATTAGCCCGTTGCAAAGGTTGCGAATCGCTTTACATGCTCTTGTCGCTACCCCCACTTTATAATGAACATATTATCACACTGTATTTCTTAAGAACTATGAAAGATCTATGTTATGTTATGTTATGTTATGTTATGTTATGTTATGTTATGTTATGTTATGTTATGTTATGTTATGTTATGTTATGTTATGTTATGTTATGTTATGTTATGTTATGTACGAAATCAGCACAAAAACCAAGAAACTGAGTATTAATCTCAGGATTAGTTTCTTTAAAAGAACCTATGTATGCACCCTTTTGTAGTAAAAGAATTCACTGCTGCGTTTTAAGGTCTTTGTGCTCTTCCTTAAGCCACTGCGTTATTCATCGAAGAAATGAGAACATCGATCAGCTGAAACTGAAATCACTGGGCAAGAGCAGTGATTTGTTTTGTCTTTTTTTACACGCATTTTTATGAGAACACTTTGCTCCAGTTTCAGCCTGGCGTTCCTAATTTTTTTCGCATAATTGCAGTTTCGCGTGTTTGTTTTTTTATCTTAAACTGATATCGATGGTGTTGAACTGGTTTTGTTATTATAATTGTTTCAATGCTATTTTGCTTATCGCAATTTTTGCTGGTACTTTATTTTGTGAGTTTTGTTGAATCTCACCCTGCCTAATTTCATATTTTGTTCTTATTTTTTGATCAAATCTCAGCCTGATGTTTCTTGTAAGGGTTATTTCTATTGAAAAACGTGTAGCGGTCTATTGCTACCTATCACTTAAAAATAAAATTCAAAGTCTGGTTGAATAAGGGAGTTAGTCATCCCACTGTCCAAACAGTTTTTTGCCACTCTTTTTTATTTGATGAATTCTTAGATTTTGTTTTTATACTCAACAGGATGTTCTCGATTCCAAAAACAGCGCCATCAAAGACCTTCAATATGAGCTTGCGAGAGTCTGCAAAGTTAGTTTATTTTTCGATATAACAGTCACCAGTCCTTCTGTATTGACATTTACCAGTTTTATGTCTTTTTTTGGTCTAGTCAAAGAATAGATAGCATTTGTCCTCTAAAAAAACAATCAATATTGCATTAAATACTTGCTCCAACTATCTTTAAAATCTCCAATGACAATTCAAATTGTTATCTTTTAACCATCCGCTCCAAGATCAATCCCACTTCACGATTATCACAAGCTCTTTCAGATAAAGGTCATTGTTAAATTTTATGTATTCTTGTGATCACCTTTTAGTCTCTTAAATAATACATATTGCACCCGCCTCTTCAAAATCAATAGTTTTGTTAAATTTTCTGTATCATTATTATAAACGTTTTGGTTTTTAGAACCCACTGCTCTAAAACGTTTTCTTCATCCTTTTATCGTTCCTGGAATTGGCTCATTTTCAAAATTGCACAAGTTATGTAGATACTTTCATGCAAGACTTGAAACGATAAGATTAAATTTTGACGTGCCAGATTTTAGTGTCCCGCAGTAACCTTTAAAGACCTTTACGAATTGTTGTATTTCTGACAAAAGTGATTGCCAAAAAGCAACCATTATTAAAAACATATTTGGTGAAGCAAACAGTAGTATTTGATGAAAACAATTGTCCTTTTAAACCACATCAATTAATTTCCGAAGTTGTTTTCTCAGCGCAAGCAATCTCCAATATGCAGATCATGTGCACAAACATGAGTTCGACCCTTTGACCCAGTTTTACGAGTTTCCTTAATAGAAAACTGTATGCCTGATTGTTTTAAAGATGAATGTCAAAATACTGCCCGGTGTTGCAAAAAGAGACAATTCAACCACACGCCCATAAATTATTCGACCATCTTTTGAATTTAAATAGAGATACCAGCATGAAATGGCTGACTTTCTGCAATAATGATAACATGATCGAATTTAAACAATTATTCCTACTGTGAGTCCTTCAATGCTGCCTAATAAGGTTTTTGACCTTTCATAGTTATTCATGGCGGAAAGTCTTGAGTATCCAACAACTGGCATTCACGTGGTAAAATGTTCACTGTGGTGCAATCATTTGCCATGTAGTTCATGCATTGCACGCATGAATCATTGATCAGCTATAATTATCGCAGCCATCTTAGTGGGAGTTAAGGTTACAAAGTATTGATAGGGTGTTTAGAAAAGATGGTACCCTCTTGTTAAGAATCAAGTTTAAAATATCAAATTTTTGCAATGAAATTAGAGATTTCACGTGAATAGAGATTGCTGAAAATTTTTTTGGTCTTTTACCAATGAGTATTTTGTAGAAAATGTTTTAACAAGAAGTATTTTGTAGAAAAAATTATGGCAGATACAATTTTGGCCGTAGAGGTTTGTGCTGATGGGTTACATAACTTTTTACCCCTCCTCTCTTTATCTAATTATATTGAATGTGAACATAAGATACTTGAATCAATGAGATTGGTTGCTATTCCTAGACGCCACCTTTTTTAACCGCGTTATTTCTTTATTTAGGCTCACAACGACCTGATACGCACCTACGAAACCAAACTGCAATCCTTTGGCGTGCCAACAGACGAGCTTGGATTCAGGCCCCTAGAAAGCAATGTCACTGGTCAACAGCTTGGGAAGGGGCCTGCGGGGCTGGTGGCACAACCAACATGAACAGAATTGCATTCTCTATTTACTGTAAAAAATATTACATTAAACACGTACCATTTAACTGCTAATCCTTGTAAAATATTTGTTTATATGAAAATAATAGTATTATTCATCTTTGTTCAATTCTATCTATACTGTTTTGGTGACACAAAAAATTCCTTTAAAATTACATCAGGCTAGGGCTCCAAATAGCAAGTGGATTTGTTATGGATTTTGCAAGTGGATTTAGAAGACATTCAAACCAGGATTTCATGTTGGCCGTTAACTTTTGTAAAATGAGTTTATCCCGTCTCACATTTCTTAATGCTAGTTTAGTTTTTAAATTGAGAATCGATTTCTGGTAATCAAGAAAGCTTTGAGTTTTGAAAGATTTGAGGTTGTTTTGGAAGATTTAACTGACAGAGGTCAAATTTGAAAGTAGCCACAGAAATGGCGGAGAGTATTATGTGAGGGCAAATGCCTGTCTTCCTGGCCATTGGATCGGTGTCCTGGAACTTACATTATTGGGTATAAGAATTTGTAATAATTTTGTACAAATCTTGTCTAAAGAGATTTACTAAAATGTGTGTCGCCATTTCAAAGACTAGGGCTATCATTATGAAATATTCTTAAACTGATGCTCATTTCAAATTGCATGTAATGTCTTTGGTTGCAGTACAGTTAAACAGATATCAGTTAGTGACTCGTCATCGAAAAATCACTGAAGTATCAAGAGTTGTTTCCAAGCTTGCGCTAATGAAATCGAGGTTATTATCCCTCTTGTCTCTCCGAGGTTATTATCCCTCTTGAAAGCTGAAGCGAGTAAGAGCAGCAATTGTTCTTTGATGACCTTGTTGTTTGTTAGAGCTTGCTCGATGACCCCTTGTCAAAGAGTGGCACGAGAAAGGAAGCTTGTGGTATAGGCAAAAACAGCGGAATTTTGTCTGCAATCAATATACAGAGTTTTTGTACGAATTGTAATAGTTTCAGAAATCCTCTTGATGAAAAGTCTGTTCTTACAGTCACTGCCCGTGAAACCATGCCCATTCGGTTTCGGGGTGTAGCATCCACAAGACATTAATCTGTGTAGATTTACTGAATGTGAAAAAACTATAATCATTGGCTAGTTTTACAGGACTAGGCTCCTTCCCGCTACCTCCCGGCAACTCAAGTAAAGTTTCATAAAAGTCGATTGGGTAATCTACCCTCAACGGCATTAGATACGACTTTCTCTTATCGTCCCTGTTTTCGGAGCTGTTTTAGCAATAGCTTACTGTGATGAAATCTGATTGACGAAATGACCTTGGGAATTGTGCATATCAAGAAAAAGAATTCATGACCACCCATTACCAAACAGGGTAGCTTGATAAATACGACAAAGAAAAGACAATACGAAAGAGTGGATTTCTTTTTGGCTTGAGCTTAGCTGACCCAGAGTGCGATTACACCCCGCGACTATAAGATTACGTTGGGTTTTCATTTGGGCTACATTTATCATCTTGTTGAGCAATAGTTATGAATGCTTAAAACAAAAACTAATCTGGGCAAATATCATTTGATCAGCAATAGGCCATTCAACCTTGTAACTTCATTTCTTATTAAGGTATGTTTGATATCCCCTACAACATCGATTGGCAGTTATATTTTTAAAGAAAAGTTCCTTCACATAATTTTCATCCGGGCTGGTCCCGAGCAAAAAGACCTATCTCTTGTCACAAGATGGCGACGCACTGTGCCACTTGTAAATGTCTTCCTTATTGTTGTCCCTATCATTAGAAACAGTTGCGCAACAAGTAATCTGGGGCTCCCGGAAACAAGGGAGCCAATTTAATTACACGGCTAAAGATTTTCAAGGGCCCCATTTCTACACAATTCGCTCGGGCACCAAGAGTTCCCCGGGCTTTTTATCCCAATCTTTCTATTCGAGATGGAACAGGGGTAGCGGTTGTGACAAACCCAAAATGGCCCGGGGAATCCGGACAATTCAATACAGAGACAGTGAGAGACCTGAATACCTTCTCAAGTTGTTTAACAATTTTTGTGAAATTTTACGGAGGCTTTCAGCTTGTATCCCTTCCTTCGAACTGACAGCGAAGCAGATATGGCCAGATTAGATGAACAATGCAAAAGTGACTGTTTTTAAAGACTGTTGCACACCTTCTTGATGACTGTTGCACATTGTATATGTATTTTTAACATTACATTAATTTCTCATTGAAAAGTCTTACTCCAGTCTTTTCCAGAAATCTGTGTCGCATTTGACAGAAACATTTTGGAGAATCATTTCAAGACCAAGGAATTATCCAGAATTATGATAGACCATCTCCTTCGCAGAAGTCCACAGGAGGGAATAAATACTCCTCTCTTAAGCACAAAATAGACTTGGAGCAAGTCTAGAGTTATGACGATTCATTGCTTGGTTTTAGGAATCACAGGGGACTGCATAAACTCCGCCAGCCCAACTTCCACTCCGCGGTCCCTTGCCTGGGGCAGCTTGCATTCCAGTTTCTTTTTGGGGGTGATGTACACGAGGATAACAAATGAATTGCAACGATGGCATTTGTGCTTCTCAAAAACGAGATCAAAATTATTTTCGTTTTCAAGATGGGTTAATGTCCCGTTGCCTTCCAAAGGTTTCACTTTCTTCTTTTTCCAACCATAACCACACTGGCTTCAAGCGTAGGCACCAGGTGGGCACAGGCGGCAATCTCCACTTTTCAAAAATTTAGGTAGAATGCCCCTTTGCACCTTACAGAGTTGCCTTTTCTTGTTAGCTGCATAAGCAAAAAATGCCCTTGAAATCCTTATCAAAATGAGCAAAGAAAGCAGGGAAAGACCTTGTTGGGGCCATGATCTAATATTTCTCCATCTTCTTCTGCTTCTAGAAACATCAAAACCACAAACTCACAGCCAGGGCCGGAGGGCCTCTAGGTTTAGGAGGCCTCAAAAGCCAACGGAGTCCATTTCAAGAAAGCAATAAGTAAGACTTCACAAAAGCATGCCAAAAGTACTACAAGGTTTCAAACGATTGCAAGAATATCCGTTTTGCCGTCTTCGAAACCTCTCGGCGGCACAGCTCACAACTAAGCCAGAAAATAATATCTTCACGCTTTTCTAAAAAAGAATCAAGTCTATAAGAGTACCAAGGCTCAAAATTACTGAATTTTAGGAATAATTTAAGAATAATGCGATAAAGAGGAAAAAGTTGTTAACCTTCCTCCAGACAAAAACATCCTAAACCTTCCTCACAAAACAATAGAAAGTGGGCGCGGCTTGGGTGTGTCATAGGAGCTTCTATTGTTTTTTGTGGACCTTTTCTCCGGTCAGTGGCCGTGCGACCGTAATGTTTTCCTGACTCTGTGTAAGGCTCAAGCTTTATAAAGAATTGAATTTTTTTGTCTATTTGAGTATTTTTTTGAAAAACAATAATCTTTGTTTCAAAATGAAAAAATTAAGAATATGGAGGCTCAGCAAAAAATTCGGTATTGTTATAAAAAGTGTGTATCATGTAACATTGCTGCCAAGTAACGTCCTTTTTAACCTTTCTGGGATTTTTGTTAGGTGCCCCTTAAACCAGCTGCCCCCACTTTTTTAAAGCTCAGGGCCTCGGATGAAGGGGGCATGCCCCCCACTTTTTTCCATAACAACAGAACCTTTTTCAAAACTCTTTTGTTATAGCTGTTAAAATTGTCCTTGGCCCCTCACTTGCCAACCTGTGTCGGAGCCCATGATGCTTCCTTAGGCCTTGACCACGTTGAATTCACTAACCGTTAACCAGAAAATCTTTGGGAAGTTAACTCGTTTGAAGTACTTTTATCGACGTCACATGCTCCTGTTCCAAACAAGATTAAATTTAAGCAACAAATAATAAAAGATAACATTATTGAATTCATTTGTGACCTACAACATTGACCTTTTGTAAAATGAAATTCGTTCATCAAAAGAGGTGATCTTGTGACTTTGATTTTTGTTCGGTCTTTCGTTTAGGTGTTTTGTTCAGGTCTTGGAGAGGCAAGCCTGGTCTCGCCTCAACAAACAACACGCGTGACACCATGACGTATCCAGACCGACACACTTGCCAGGTTTGAAGATCTCAATGACATCAATAGTTGCATGATTTTGGCATGGCATGTTCCCCATGGAATACAGCTTGCGAAATTTTGCTATTTGCATAGCGTTATTGTCTAATATTTTAATCTATTCTTGCAATGATCGAATTTTCGATAAACAAACATGAAAAACAAATAAACAATGCTGATGTTAAACAAGGAAGCAACCTTGAAATTAAATGCGTTAAAAGAAGCACGAAAATAGATGCAATGACTGAATGAGCTTATTCTTCTGAAGGTTTACAGGCTGTTTTGTGGCTTTTGTGGATTTAGGAATCAAAAGCGTTTGCCCACTCGAGGCAAGGCACCAGTGTTTGGTTGGCCAGTGTTACGTCATCAAGTTGAAGTGAAAGCCACCGGAAAATTTTTCGCAAGAATTCTGTGTTCGAAATGTGGGCATTCCCTTTGCTCGACGTTGATTGGCTAGTTATGGATGTCCCCCGATTTGTTTCCTTTTTGATTTGCAGTTTAATCGTAAAATGACGCAACTTGATTGGCTGACTGTAATTTATGCAAGACCAATTTTCTGGAGAACAACAAGCGTGAGGCCTACTCAGTCCGAAGTTCAACTTGCATGTGAGAGCCGTGATTTACAGGCAGAGTGAAGTTGATGGCATGGACAAACCTGGGAATGCAATGAAACCTGAGTATACTGCAGGGAAAATCTGGTGTATAGTTACACAGCCTGATGCGATATGTGTTTCGTTGAAATTGCGTGAAGATGCGAAAGGACAGGATCTTTTAGATGAGGTAACGAAAAATTTAGTTTTCTTTTTTATCAAGGTCAAAGTCCAATCACACAAAAGGCTATATTATGGACAAGGTTTTTGAAGAATTTAGCCTTTTAAAAACTCAGTATATCTTTTGGAATTACATAACAAGATATGTATTGGTTGCATGAAATGTTAAATGATTATCCTCCGAAGTTTCATGAAGAGAAACCGATATCTTGAGGCACTAACTTATTTACTCCAGTGACTTGTGTACCAGCGCGACTTTTCCAAATTGCAACAACCAAACTGCTCTGAACTCGAAAATCATGAACCATATCAACCCCCTTCATCCCTCTTCATTTTTATTGCCTTTTATAGGTTTGTGAAAAGCTGGGCATCGTTGAAGCCGACTATTTTGGACTTCAGTACACAAGTAGTCGTGGAGAGATTTTTTGGCTGAACTTGAGGAACAGAATTTCACGTCAGGTTACCAAACCAGAGCCATACTCATTCTTCTTCAGCGTAAAGTTTTACGTTCAACCGTATCAAGTTATCCAGGGTTCTACAAGGTAAGCCAAAAATCTTCACTTTCACAAAACTTTAGCTTTAGTTTTTTTAAACCATTGTCAATTATGACCCGAATCCAATTAATGAGAATAATGATATCGGTTTTTTCTGTTGATAGGCGACAGTTTTTCCTTAATGGAAAAAGAGATTTGGAAGCTGGAAAGCTCAGGCCAAATAGGGAACAATCAGTAAGGATTCAGGCATTGATAGCTCAAATAACCGATGGAAAATTCAGAGAAAACCATATTGCATATAATCCATCAGTTACCCGTGATTGGCCTAACGATTTTCGAAGCGAAGTGATCATGGAACATTGCAGGCTCGGGGGAATGCCCAAAGAATCGGCAGAATATCGATTTCTCGAAGAATTATCCAAACTTGAGGACTATGGTACTGAATATCATTCCGCTAGAAGTGAAGACAACAAACAGCCAATCCTTATAGGTGTTGGAATCGAAGCTCTAAAAATAGGCAAACAGCAGGAAAACAATGTTGAAAGGTGAGACCCTATTTTTCTTAATCGCCTTCAACAACTTGGCACGATATTTTTGGCAGGGCTTAGAATTTGTCCACTTAATTAAAAAAAACAATATCTTATGCGAGATTCAATCTGTCAGAAATTTCAATACTCAAAGCTTTCCTACAAGCTACAGTTGTCCAACTGGCACAAGCCATGCAAACATGTCGGTATTTCGGTACCTAACAGAATTAAACCCCTCGTCCAAAATAATGATGTTTATATTTGCTTTCATTTACATATTTATATCAATTTATCTTTTGTTAATTTAGATTTTTTCTGCTAGTATTGGTTTCGTCTTCCTGGAGACTTTACCGTGTATTTTGTTTTCTTTAGTAAGTTTAGTGTGGTCTCTCTTATTTGGTGTACTTTGTTTCTTGTTTGTGCACGAAATTTGCATATTGTGTGGAAGGCGAATTTCTAGCGAAATATTTGTATTTTTACCTGCAAAAGCCTTTCTTTTGAAATTTGGCTTGTGTTGTTTATCATGCGCACGTGATCCCCAACTGATCGGACTTTGTTTTTTACTATTATATTTAGATGAAGCTAGAAATTTTCGTTTTATTTCAACTTTCAAAGGATAGATTAGCCAGGAAATGAATAAACCGACCGTCTTTTAAACAGATTATCTATGCTTTGTAATTTTGAGGTTTATGAGACACAATAGTTTGAGCAGATCGCGTCACCATGGAAAACATGTTGCAATCGTTATTAGAACCAGATAGACTAGAAAACCTTAAATTATGTTAATGAACACGCAAATGTTGTTCAGATCTTGAACTTCTTTAGTATGTATATAGTTAGAGATGCGTCCTGCTGTCAATGTATCACTGAAGTTATAGATAGGTTTTAGCCTGCTTTGAATTGGTAGTTGAGATGACAGATTTTGGAACTTATCTTTATGGCTATTATATGAATAGTGCAACAATGTAATTTTTTCAGCATTCAGTTGAGAATGTGAATATCCAAACTCAATAAATATTTATGTGAAGATGAGTTGATATTTAAAGAATAGAGACAGCATGGAATTGGAACAATTGGAACTTTGAAACTCAAATTATCTAAACACCTTCAAAAATGAAATTATATGAATGCGCTACACAAGTTCGAACTTTTAAGCAGCCAGCTACTATACTACTGCAAACTATTATCTAGATAAGTATATATATTAATGCAGGTTAATTTTTGTTTGTTTGGATGCTGGCAAATGACTAAAAAGTGCTTTAACAACAATAAACTGTGACAACAATAATTTATTATTAACTTACAAACAGTAAGAATGATTTTACATTGAAGTACATTTGTGTAACAAAGAAGAAAAGGGTTTAGGGGTTTAGGGGTACTCATGGAAAAATTTGAAGCCCCTTAGTAATAATTATTTGCTACACCATTTGTGCACACTGATGCTTAAACTTTTTATCAATTTCCCTTTAGCCTGCCATACAGCTGTTTGCACATGGCAACACACAATGGTAGATGTGTTAAGTTGGATGTTTACTCGAACGAGCAGCGGGACACTGATGCAATCGTGTACAGGCTAAGCAGTAAAGAGGCAGCGTGTGCACTCTACAGGTCTATAACAGAACACCATGCTTTCTTCAGATGTGACAGTATTGGCACTGCTGTTAAGGAACAGGTTTCAAATGACATTTTCGATACTTTCAAGAATTTCTTCTATGAAGAAAGTGCTGAACAAAATTACATTTTTGATACTGTAAGGACTTGTAGAGAGGCGTATGATCATGCTAGAAGGATTCTCTTTAATTTTGGGTCATCAACTGCACAATCAATGGATAAAAATAAGCATGAAGATACCTCTGATGAGGAAAATGGGGATTTATCAAAGACAAATTCAACTGAGCTACAGGAAAAACTGGACTGTCTCGTAGAATCCTGTTTGTGCCAAGCTTGCAGGGACAAACCAATAAACACAGCTTTTCAGTGTGGACATATGTTTGGGTGCAGTGATTGTGTCACCAAACTAACTCATTGTCCTTTATGTCGTGCAGAAATCAAAACTGTTATTCCAGTTTTCTTGCCTGTAGAGTTAGATTTTGATCGGTAGGGTTTTTATGCAGATGGGAAGGGTCGTCACTGGGTTTTTTTTACAACTGTGTATTTCAGATAGATTGGTCAAATCAAAGCATGAATACCATTTTGACTTAAGCTTTTTCTTTCAGCCATCATGACTGAAATATAAAACATGCACAATTGTTGATTTTGATGTTTTATGACGCATATTTCGGTGATTTTGGAACAACTACAATTAGTACTTTATAAAAACCTGCAACCACTTTGTTTAGTTGTGTACTTTACTTTGATTTGACTATTGTTGTTGTTATATATGTTTATAAGTATACACATTTACCTCCTACACACAAATGTATAGACACATGCTCACATATTAATAAGCTTACGTATTAATAAGCTTACGTAAAAGGTTACCACATACAGATATTTAGGCCTTCTTATATCACTGCATTGTCCTAACAGGAAATTTATGTTCCACAACAAATTGTTCAGTAGCTGGGGTTTTGCAAACAGCACGTTTATTATAGAGGTTTAAAGCATTTTGTTATTTTTGTTGTTCACAAATGGTTAATGTTTGGGACTATCACAAATTTATTATATATCATTCACCAGCCTGTCTTAGTAACTCCATTGATTGCATATTCTCTTTTATTCAACAACATTATGGTCGTTTTCCTAACCCTGCTACTTTTAATGTATTTATAAGGTCTCTGGAATCATTTTGGCATCTACACGTCTTGACCATAAGCTGTTTTGATATTTTATACGCCCAGGTAGTTGAATTGTTTAGTTGTTGTGTTGCTTGATTGTGATGCTGGCTTCACACCTAGACCAACTGGCGTTCTCCGAAACAAGCCGTACCCCAGTTCGCATTGTTTACAAGTGTATTCGTTTATATCAATAACGAAGTATCGCGTAACTTGTCTGCTTATGGATGTACTCGCTCAGTATGTCTGTGAGCTCATCGAAAACATTCAGGCCTAGATTAAAGATTATGGGAGCAAGGTCACTTGTTGCAGCCAGAAGATTACGAGATTCAAACAAGACTTTAATATATTTTCGTGAAACTCTTATTCATGCCGATTCTGAGCTCTCTATGGGGCGTTGCATAGATTCTTTTTACAACAAATATGTTGAATCATTTTGAAACCAAATGATCGCGGCCATTCAAGTACCATGAATAGAGCGAGTTTCCCCGTAATCAGCTGATTTGCATCAACACAGGCCGTAGCATAGCAAACGGTTTATCATCGCCACTATATTTTGAGATAACTTCGAGATGTTTCTTTTTAATTATGGTTCGTTTTACATTGTATCTTATTTACATTTTTGCGTTAAAACCACTGTATATATATATTAATTAGTATTTGCGCTCTTATTTGAAATATATTATTAAACACATTTACAAAATTTTGCCGTATTTTTTAATTTGCTCATTCTATATCTGAGAACCTCGTCTGAATTGTTCATTCAAATTAAATTCCCATCCACCACTCCTGGAATATAACACAGTCAAGAAATCTTCCGTTCCCTTGGTTAAGCTCACCTTAATACCAGCGCCCAGATTTTGCTTAAAACAATTTTTGCCATTGAAAAGAGGGGCGCGTCTCTTTGAAAACGTCGGGAGCCAATCAATTCCTGATCGTCCCGGGAGTGGTTAATGCTTTTAATTCTGTTTTTCTTCTGATAAACTCTTTCGGGAGCGCCGCCTAACGGAATATAATGACAGCTAAAAGGGGATGTAATGCTGCTCAATATTAGTTCGAAAGTTTGACATTGAAGTTTGATCTAGGGTAAAGTACCCTGTCGCAAGTTAAATTAAGTGCCAGAAAATTCGGTGCCACAATTTTCAGTGGATTAATTTTCGGTGGAAAAAATTTCGGTCATTTTTTAAATGTTGGTGTATATTTCGGTGAAACTTGAAAATTTTCGGGGAGAAAAAATATTTCGGTGATTCTGCGAATAAAGAAATGAAATTCCTTCTGCAAGTTATTTCTATTTTCAACATAAAATCATCTGGAAAGCAATCATGAAAGTTACAAAATCAAGTATTTTGATGTCAACCCAAAAAATGAAAAAACGAAGCTGACATTTAGAGGACGTCCTTTTTATTTCACTTTTCTAACCCACGGAGGAAGATTAAGTGGAAGCTTTTACAGTTCACCATATTTTCGATCGCCAATCGCAACTAGGGGGTCAGAGAGTCGTTAAAAATTGAGGCGTCCAAATTGAAACTGCTGGAACGTTGGAAAAAATAATTGAGAGAAATTATGATTTGCTAATAGAAGTTCAGCCGATAGAGAACTCAAATTCATTGAATGTAGAGGGCGAGGTAAGAGAAGAAAGTGAAGATGAGATGGATGTCTTGATTGCTGATGACAAAGAAGAACCAGAGAGTGAAATTGATATGTACTGGATGCATAGTAATACTAAAATAATATCAAGGAAAACAAATTTTTGGTATTTTGAGAGGGTACCGGTCTAAAACCCCAGGGGGGCACTCTGCACATAGACATACGGGAGGGGGGGGGGGTAAGTCCAAGAAATTTGAAGGCCACCCAAAAATATCAGCTCATTTTCAATAAGACCCAAAAATATCAGTTTTACTTATATCTTGTACCCAAAAATATCACAAATTGGAATTTTGGGTGAGATAATATGACATAGCTGTAATTTATAAGATCTGCAATTCAAAAAGCCGTAAATAGTTGCAGTTGCCATTACCACACATGGAGCAAATGTTCAATTTGGATATTCACAACAATTGAAACTGAGAATATCTAGTATCACATCATATATCATATCATATCACTTCATATCATAACATATATCATATAAAATAATATCATATAAAATAATAATATGAACACTTTTGAAAAGTGGATTCCCAGATGACTGAAAAAGCAAATGTGAGCTGTTATTTGATGTATATAATTTCAAAAAAATTCCTTGAAAATTTATGATGATAATGAATAACTTCAATTAGAAGGGCACATCTTGCCCCCGCTGCATCTGTTGGCAGAGGGCAGGGGGCGATTGCCCCTGTTGCCCCAATGCTGCAGGTGTCCTTGATGTTTTCAGTCCCTTGGTAAGACATCGTTTGACTTCTCTAGCATATTTCGTGCCATATAAAGTTTACAGTGAGTACAAAAAGTAGCATTAAAACTTCCAAAGAGTATGGTAACATGACTCCCGACGTGACTTGAAGTGGGTAAAATAAACCTCAGCGAATTAGATCCATGAACAATACATTTGATTCGGATATGGAAATCTCACGAATACCCAAAAATATCAGTGTTTCTAAATTTGATACCTAGAAATATCAGAATTGTATCTACTATTTTCGCAGGACCCAAAAAATATCACTTTTGGCAAACATTTGACCAAAAAATATCGGACTGACCCCCCCGTATGTCTGTGTGCCAAGTGCACCCCCTGGGTCTAAAACGAGATTTTTCTAGCGTTTATAAATTTCGCTAGGAAAGTATTTTGGTTTCAATAGAGTTCGAAGGGATTAATTTTCGGTTGCCCTGCTTCACCGAAAATGAATCCCACCGAAAATTTTGGTACTTAATTTATTTTCCTGAAGAAACTCCCTCCCTTCTTTTCAGGCATTATGCTTGTTTTTCATACCCGTTATCCCATGCATTCAACGACTCAACGACTGTGTAATTTTCTATACAAACAAGTCGTTATTTTTATTAATCAAATGTAAATACTGGTCAGAGGTTTGCCATATTTTTATATTTCTTAAACCACCGAATGACTCAGAGGTCCACTTCATTGACTCATCCACAAGGTGTTTTGATCCATTTTGTTTTTCTTTATTTCCCTAATTGCTGAAAGAGCCAAGGAAAGAATCGAAAGTGAAAGTGTATAGTCCTGTTATTACGAGCAAAGCAGAAAATAGAGGCATGTGTTCCATCCACACTTATAATGGCAGGCCAGAAGAGTAACCAACTCAAAAAAAACTGCGCATAAAAAGTACACTGCAAAAATTAATTTTGAAATATTTCTTGCATAATTTTTGACATCTGGTTCTACACTGTGCAGTAATCTCTTCAAAATTTGTTTGTTTCTTAGGGTGTTAATAGTAGCTAAACACTTGCAAACTAATAGAAGATAATATTTTGCTCCTAGTACAGAGCTTCATCAGAGCAAAAATGAATATTTTATAGATATACTGTTAATAAAATATTATACATTAAGGCAAATAAATATAAAAGTATTGAAAGACTTTCAAAAATTGCATGGGTAGAGCACGTTAGAAGGTAGTTTTTTCTATCATGTTTAGATAAATTTTAACCATTTGTTCTAATTTATTCTAGACTATGTAAATTTTTCTTTTATTCTAGATGCATGGCCCCTTGTAAACCGGCATTGCTGAATGGGCAACCATGCTTGGATGCTTGAAAATGTAATATATATGTAATGAAAATTTCAATAGAATGCCAAAACTTAAAAATTTTAAATCTAACCTTCACGAGGGGAATATTAAATTCAAATGGGTGAATAGAGGGCGCATATACATGAGTTGTAGGGATGTTTAAATTTCTGCCTCTGTAACAGGTTCTAAGTCTTATTTACAAAAGCCGTTATTGTTTTCAGGTTTTTTATAAAATTTTATCTTCCTAGTGTAAAGTGAGATTAACTTATATCGAGAAAATGAAACATGGAGTTCTTAATTTTATTATGTTTTTACTCATATGTTTGGTAACATTTTGTTGCTGTACGGTCTACACTAAACGATTAAGCTTTTGACATGTTTTATTCGGCCTAAATATACTGTTCATAGAACCCATGCCTTGCAATTTGATCCAATTCATTAACATCAAATCTTTGATTATAAGATACATATTTGTTAGTCAGATGCATATTGTTTGAAACAAAACTAGTTAGCTTGGAACACACGGAAAAACTCAGCCGAGCCATCGAGCCTTGTGATCCTTGCTTAATTATGTTTTAAATGGTTTCAAATGTAAAAAAAATTAAACGACTGTAAGAGATTATACTAACATCACCAATATGGCGCGTTTATCTGGAGACTAGGGTTTTCGTGCCCGAGGGTCTGAGGACATGTCAACTTGTTCTATGCTTTTGCTAAGCCATCCAGTCCTTTCGGTAGCTATGATGCTACTACCGACTACAAGAAATGCTTTTTACCGAATGGAAACAAAATTTACCGATGGAAACAAAAATATTGGGGGGGGGGGGGGGGTGTCAATCATGAATCGGTCCGAGGTTATCAAGAGTGCAATCCAATCCCCCCATACCCCACGGAAAATCCATCCCTGATTAAACAAGGGAATGGAATTTATTCGATTACTAAGGTAGCGTTGCGGTCTTTATTAGCACCAATAATTAAATGAAAATATTTTATCATAGTGCAACCATGAGACTGTTTACACAATACGCTAGCTGTTCATGTAAAATATTTTTTGGACTTAATTGCACGTTTAGATATTTGCAGACGGGACATCAAATGATTCGACATTACCAACAACATTTAGTACCAAAAATTTTGATGGGATTTATTTCGGTGAAGCAGGGCAACTAAGTTTTTTTGACGCCGAAACATTTTCTTACCGGAGTTTTCAAACGCTAGAAAAATCTCGTTTAACACTGATGGATTTTCAAACAAACAAAAGTATTTTTTGTTGATACTATTTGAGTACTATCATACATCCAATACCTATCAATTTTCAGTTTCTGGTTCTCCTTTGTTATCAACCACCAAAATAATCAGCACATCTTCACTTTCTTCTCTTTTACCCTTTACATACAAATAATTTGAGTTCCCTATTGGCTGAACCGATGCTTCTACTGGCTCCTCAAAATTTTTAACACACAATCTATCAGAATTTCAAATCCCCTCGTTGCGATTGGCAATCGACGCTTCGAATCCATTTTCCTCCATGATTTTAAAAAATGAAACAAAAAGACCTCTTCTAAATAAGAGTTTATGACATTTTTGCATTCTCTTCAGTTCCATTTTTTGGGCTGACATCAAAATAATCGATTTTGCAACTTTTATGCTTGCGTTTCAGATAATTTTATCTCGAAGACAGAAATAACTTACAGAAAGTGTTTTCATTTCTTTACTTGACAAAAATTTTTCTTTTCATCGAAATTGACACCGAAATTTTCCCGCCGAAAATTTATCCACCGAATTTTTTGGCACCAAATTTTTTGGTACTTAATGTATGTTCTTACCTGAGTTGACATTTCACTCTTGAATTAACTTGCTGAATGCCTGTGATATGACTACCTTCCTGCTTATGAGGCGATACAGAATTTATTAGCTAAAAGGGAACTGGAATTTTGCTTAAGGGAGCAAAGAACTTTGAGAAGCCACCGAGAAAAGGTACAATTGCTCCTGGCCCTATCAAGACATGGTCTCAACAGCTTCTGTTTAGCAGCTATATCGTTTTATGATAAGGCAAAGTTGGATTTGACATCAAAAGAGGAAAGAGGCGGGGCACTTAGACTGTCATCAGGCAAAGGATGACCCTGGCTTGAATAAAAAACAGCTATCATCAATTGCATTTAGTTGTGTAAGAAATCTTTTTTTAAAATATATTAATTACACAACTCCCAAAAAAGTTAAGGATGTTTTGCACTCCATTTTTTGACATATTGGAGATGCTTTTGATGGAAAATTATGCATTCCTGGAGCATCAATATTTTTTATGCAATTCATTGCAGAAAAACTGTTTGGTTGTCTTTTCATCCCAAGTTCCGTGGCTTCTTAGAACATCGTAGCTTGTTATGTTTGGGTATTCAAATAGTAATTCTTCTATTCTGCAATAAGATTTGATTTTTTTTATGTTATGAAGGGCTTACGAACATTAAATCATGAATGTCTCTCAAGCCTGAGAAATTTGTGCGCTTTGACTTACAAAACCAACAAAACTATCATAACTATAAAGAAAATAACAGTAATCTGATTTGACCTATTTGATGCACCATAAGTGCCTAATACGCAGAGACATTCTTAGAAGCTTATTTAGCAAACACAAGACAACAGTGCTTTACACCAACTTAAAGTATTGATCAACTTATCCCGGAAAGGCTTCTGCTGTGCAAGCAGGGCCTTTAGAAGCACACATGCAACAAAGATGGTACAAAAGAAAGGAGATGTCACATTTACAGATTCACACAAATTTTATAAACAGTTTTAGCTCAGAATAATAACCCAGTTTCAAAGACATGAAGTTAAAAAGATTAATGGATGATTATAATAAACTAAGTGGCAAAGCATACTGGGATGCCATTGCATCGCGGAAACACATTTCCACTTGATTCAGCGGCCCTTTATTCTATTTCATACAAACCTTTATCAAGAATACAATTCGGGGTTCCATGACCTCAACTGCATTATTGGAAAACGATCCTTTTCCCTTCCTGCTCCCCACAAAATTAATCTGTAAATCAAGTTACAGATTGGAAATGGACTCTTTTATTAAGGGTACCATTTACTTTGTACCAGACCCAAAAACTTTCCAGAGATTTCTTCTTATTTTCGCAAATATATCAATTACAAAAAAATGTTTCCAGACCTATTGCCTTTCATGCTTTTTTCATCTCAATGAGCGTTTATTTTCTCTAACTTGAAGCCCTTAAGCTTAAGCTATGTGATAGTTTTGAGCTAGAGCTGCTTATCAACTTTTGTACGAATCTACAGATAAGACCACTCCTGTCTTTTTCACAGTGTATGTCACTTTTTTACAATTTTTCACCATCTTTTCTTCGATGTCGCCATCTTTATCACCATCATCAACCTTATCTCAAACTTCAAGGGTCGGTTTCCCAGATTCTGTCTCCACCTGTATCTTGTTCGTGTATCTCTATTCTCTTACGACCTTTACGCGGGATCTCTAGATTACATCCTCTCGTCGCAATTTCTACTTTCTATTTGATCTTCTTTTTCTCACTGATAGTTTCCATGCTTCTTGTATCGTCCTTTCCTAGTGCTACACATGCTCAAAATCTCTCTTACTTTCCTTTCTATAATCCTTTGTAACATTCTTATTTTTTTAACTTCTTTGCCCTGTCCTAGAGATATCAGCAACTGGCAAAAACTGCTCTTTGTTCTTTCTTACTCAGGACTCTTTTGCTACGTATCATGCTTTGAATATCCACACTGTATGAATTACAGTGCTGCATATAATTGTCTCGGCTTACACACTTTGCATATAACTCCAATGATTTGTTTCCACTCCACTATCCTATTGTTGTGTCACTCTTTTTTCACCTCAGTTGTCTTCAGTTATTCTGTTTTAAGAGCGTTTACATTTAGTCTTTTATTTTCGTAGCTTTTTCAACATTCTACCGTCTTTTTATGCAGTCGGCAATTATGATAAAGCCATATTTTGGAATGAAACAAAATTTCACAACAGCAGTTATAAATGGGCTTGGGGCTGAGTTAGTAGGCCTATGCAACTTTAGAAAAATTATCGTCTGTTTCCACCTGGCATGTAAATAAAGCTTGCATTCTTTGTGATGCATCCTTGAAAGTTAATTACCCTTTGATTATGCGAAAAGATTAGTCCATCACATCATTTAACATTGGACTTCGCACGCATTGCAAAAATATTTTGGGATAACTCAAAATCATAATTTCTGTTAATTCATTCAGTACATACTTTAATTCCTTTTGTTCACATTATAACAGATTGTTTTGCTAAGTTCTATGTTTTCAATTTGTTATTTGTTTTAGCCAGCTGTTTGAAAACCATTGTTTCATCAACTGTATTAAATCGAGCATAAAAGAAGCAGATCAAAGCTTAAGAAGTGAAAGTATGATTTGCATTTCATAAGGCTTCGAAAACATCAACATTGTAATAGCAATTGCTGTTAATAACAACATAGTTGATTTACTTTATCTTTGTTTTTGGTGTTTTTAAACAAGACTTGTGGCAGACGGGTATATGTTTGAGTTTTCAAGGTCACTTTTGTTCATCAAAAAATCATTTTTATGCTCATGAAAATTTAACAATAACCATACCACGGGGGGCATGAAATTTCACAACAACCCTGTGGCCATTCACATATAACTAGACGTCTATTCCAAAATAGACGCTAGGCTTAGATGGTAAATATACGCCAGGTGAGGCATCCAGGAAGGATTTTGCAAAATAATCCGTGATGCTTTATGAAGTATGAAAAATATCTTCCAAATAGGTTTCTCTAAATTGGTATCTCTAAATGTCACTCTTTAAAGATCTTAGGCAAACATTGACACATGTAGCGACACATTTCCGTTCATTGACAGCATAAAGAAGATAAAAATTCTCCCAAACCAACAGTCAAACTAACAAATAAGTTTTCCAAAGAAAACAAATTCAGGAATCATGCTGCCGTGTTATTGAAAGAAAGTAAATCTAGCTACTTTCAAATTTGGTCAGGCATTAAAACAATCATTAACGCTAAGTCATTCCTTTGTTCAAAAAGGGTTGTCCTTATGTCTGTCTTTAGTAAAATCATAGAGAAAGTAATGTACAAGCGTCTTTTCAATTTCTTGGAACTTCATAAAATCCTATACAATCTACAATTTGGTTTTCGTGCTTCCCATTCTATAATCCATGCACTGATTAGTTTAACTGAATCAATAAAGAATACTTTAGACAACAAAAGATTTGGCTATTGTATTTTCCTAGATTTACCAAAGGCCTTTGATGCCGTAAATCACGAAATACATCTTAATACATTTGAGCATCATTAGAGGAATAGCATTAACGTGGTTTCGTTCTTATCTTAGCAATAGGAAACAGTATGTATCAGTAAATTGCCACAATTCTAATAGACTTAATACTAAATGCGGTGTCCCACAAGAATCTGTTCTTGGTCCACTCCTCTTTCTTATCTATATAAATGATATTTCAAATGCATCTTCTAAATTATCGTTTTACCTCTTTGCGGATGACACCAGTATTCACTTTGAGTCAGGAAACTTATAGCAACTTCAAATGGTTATAAATTGTGAGCTAAAACATGTCAAAACATGGCTTGATGCTAATAAACTTGCTTTGAATGTTGACAATCTAACTTTCTCATTTTTCATTCCCCCAAAAACCTCTCCACGAGAATATTACAATAAAATTTGGTATGCAACATGTAAAAAGCGTCACTCAAGTGAACTGTCCAAAAACTAGCAAGAACATGTGGTATATTCTTTAAGACACAAAATCTACTTCCAACAAATTTATTGGTTTCTTGTATCACTCTCTATTTGCTTCTTTTTTTTCAATATGGAATTGCTGTTTGGGGACTTACTTTTGATGCTTACATCAAACCAATATTCCTACTTTAAAAAAAATTGTACGAGCTATTGCTTTTATAAAAGTTTTTGTACCTTCTAATCCTATTTTTTCCCTCTCCAGCTTCTCAAGCTACAGATCTCTTTGAAATGAAAGTCCTGACTTTCATCTATGAATCTGTTAATAAGCTTTCCACACCCTGTTTTGATGATTTCTTTGATAGGCTTTCGCAAGTCCTTCATCATGATACAAGACAGGCGCGCAAAGGTGACATTTTTATGGCACATTAGACACCCTGCAATATGGTTTGAAATCTATAAGGTATGCAGGTGCAAAATCATGGAACAACATTTCATATGTTATTAAATAAACTGCAACAGTAATGAATTTCTGGCAACAACTGAAGCTCCACTTCTTCGCTACCAAGTTCCAGCCAAAAGACTTCTAATAACCATCCAACACTAGCAGTCAAACTTAAAATACGATATGATTGAATAAATGCAATTTTCGTTTGCCATCAATAAATCTGCAAATTTTTGTTCTTAACCAAGGGGGTGCTCTCTCCTCGATTAGTTTACCTGTTGAGAGAGTTCCTCCTTTCAAGAAATTCCTTGCATACAAATCCCTTTATAAACCTGATAACTTTGCAATCTATTGCAACTAGTTAGTTTACTGTATTATTTTAATGGCATTTGTATGAAGTGGAATTTAAAAATATAAATGAACTGAACTCTAAAACTATATTGATTTATGGGACCATTTTAAAATACATTCAGGCTAAATTCAGAAACATCCGTGACATAAAACAGATGTTTCATACAGAAAAACAGTTTTTATTTTCCACACCAGAAACTATGATAGTTAACTAGAAAGAAAATCGAAAGCTGTTCAAACAAAGAGGTAACTGGCCTATTTTGCAAAGTTGCGCGAAGCCAAAGGCTTGAGCAAAGTAAATTTTGTTCGAAAATTGTGTTCATGAGGTTATGATAACAATTACCCAAGCCTAAAAAATTATCACCCTCCTGTAAACTTTAACTCATACTTTAAACATCAAATAACATTAAATAGCACCTTAGTTGAAGATTTGGTTATCCTATTTTTTAAAGAAGCTTGAGCAAGGATAAGTCATATCATTTGTATAGTTCCTACAAGAGCTGTCTATCTTGTGCCTGATGGCCTACGTATTAAGACAAGATGATTTAATGTAACTCTGTGCAAAATGAAACTCAAAATCAAAGCAAGCCTAAATAAGTCCGTTATAAACACCCTACAATCTACAAAAACCAATCTTCTCTCTGCAAGGGCAATCTCAACATCGATTATTGGCGATAGACTTGGAGTTCAGACCTGGAGTTCAGACGTGGAGTTCCGACGTGGAATTCAGACATGGAGTTGAGACGATATGTTGCAAATGATTATTCCAACATAAGAAACTCCCAATTTCTCAGCATCATAATTCTTCTTTAGTCACGTTAACAAGCTTTCTCAATTTATTGGAAGAACTCGTTGATTTTACTGTAAACAGAAAACGAACCTTTTTACAGACCTGAGATAAAGCGTTATCTGCTGGCAGGGGCGGACTGGCTCCAAATTTAGGGCCCGACCAAATTAGTCGAAACAAATAAATTTTACGTGTATCACCAAAGTTTATTCTGGCAACACTTTCAAGACTGGCTTTAAAGGCTATTGGAATATTGCTATTAGTTCTCATTAGTTACCACCAGGGATGCAGACGTAGGCGTAAAAGTTCACCAAGGGAGCTCTTCAATTCTTGATCTTCGCATCATTGTCACTGAAAATTGAATTCTGACGTAGGGTAAGAGGTAAGAAAAAATCATGCCATTATATTATTGGAAAACTAATTTATCGTTTTCTGGCTAAAGGACTTTTAAGTTGGGAGAGAATGTAGCAAAGGAGTTTTAACGGCAGGTTGTGATCGAGAATTTACCATTATAGTGTATGAATTTCTAGGGCTAAATGTTGCTGCATAATGTATCCCTGTATTGTCTCTAACACTAAATTGTATAACAGCAACAATCAGGGACCTCCCAATTGATTGGTGAAAGGCTAAACCAAACAAACATAAAGGTCCGCAATGAAATAGTATCTTCCCACAGAGCAAATCATAGGCTTAATGAAATGTCTAAGATGTTCAAGAAATATCTTGATATGAAATTTTCAAGTCAAAGCATAATGGATTGATATTCTTCCGATCATTGGTAGAGCAACCAGGTAAAATAATTGGTTGAGCAGCAGCTAAGATGAGAACATCAGCAGCATTGGGCAGGGCCGGTGAAACGTCATTAAAAGTGAGGGAATGCTTTGATTGCTCAGGGGTCTAGCAGAGACCGTCACCATGGTTAGGAATTTTGGCCAAATGGCTAGAAAATGCATCTAAAATATAAACAACATCAAGTTTGACCAAAGGAGGGTCCTGGGCAATACCGGTTAGCTTTCTTTCACAATAATTCCTCATGGTTAAGATTTACTTAATTGTCTAACAATGAGGAATGAGGTGGAAGAAGTGGAAAAGCAATACAAAGGTGGAGAGTCAGAATCATGGCTGCTGACTCTAGGATAATCTGGAATAAAGCCGGGAAGAACAAGTTTTTGGGGCAAAACATTTTGATGCTGATTGTTTCTTGCTGGCATTGCTTTCAAAGTTTTGGAAATGAGTTTCGTGGAGGCAGCGTTTGAGGCTAGAGCCAATCTACTCACATTTTCTTAGTAATTCTATTAATTGACGTCCCTGTTGATAACTTGCTCACAATAACAAACAAGCCAATAACATAATCTCGGCTTTTAACGCCATGCCCAACATTTCCGACATACATAACTTTAATCGAATTTCTAAATAAAGCAGTTAAATATCTTATTTGCCTATAGAAGACAGTAACTAATTGCGCAGCATGTCCTCAGTAAGAAGTCTTCAAAAGTAGTGAGTCGTTCCATTCTGTGTTTAGATTTCAAAATGTGTCTACATTTCTATGAGTATAAAGCTTGTGATGCATCTGAGTCTTCCAGTTGTATCTCGCTTTTTTTCTTGTTCAGTTTAAAATAACAGACATGTGCTGGAGCAAAAATTTTGTCTCTGCTTTGTATACGTTACATGATTCTTATCTGATTGAAGCAAAAACGACGAAGAAGGCTGAGCCCCTCCGAAGTTTTGATGAATACTCTCAAATCTGTTTGGTTAGCATTCAAGTAATCTTCCTATCCAGAAATTGAGAAAAAATTCTCAATTTTCTGACAAAAAGCTCCTTTAAGTCAGATATATTACACAATTTCCTAAAGTTTCTTAATTTAGTTTCTAAAATTTGTCCCTACTTGTAATTAAATTTACACTTGGCTGTGGAAAACGGAAACTTGGTACATCTAATTCACTATTAATGAGTGTCTTACAGAAAAATTCATTGATTTAGGCCAATGTTAAAATATTTAGAACATGTACAACTCTTTCTCTATACAGAATAGAACATTTTATATGACAGACTGATAAGCAGTAACGTTTCTTGTTCTACGTGCTATACATAGGCAAATGGATTTTTTACAATGAAGTGTAATCAAAATTGGGCAATAGTGCTTTTAATTCTGAGTCCATCTTTCGATTAAGCTTGAAATGCAAAATTAGTTTTTATCAGCTTTATATATGGTCAGCTTTTGACTGAATTTTCACTCTGTTTTGATATTATAAACCCCCTTTCAAACTATTCGCCTTCCCGATTCAAACTTTAGTTAGACGTTACGTCCCAAAATGATTTTTTAACATCCAAGCATCTACAAATCACAACGAAGCTTGCTCGTGAAATACTCCAGTTCTTCTGATTGCAGCTTTTGTTGTCAAGAAAAGGCAGAAATACCAACAAGCTAAAGAACTCTTTTTCAAACTATCTGCTTTCTTGAATCTACTTTTAAATCAGATGCTACGTCCGAAAATTATTTTATTTGCAGAGTGTCTACATCAGCAAACTCCTTCGAAGAAGGGAAATCTTTTATTTGCATATATATCAAGCTAATTACATTCAAGCTTTACATTAGAAGAAAGCCTAAAGTTTATTGTTGCATCAAATGTGTTTATGTGCCAACTGAATTTGCTACTGTTTTTCGAACTTTTGATAACTGCCATCCAGTTTTTATTTAAAGCATAAAACTTTATATTGAGGTTATAAAAGTAATAAGAGTCAAAAAGTGAACAATGTTTGGAACATTTAAAAGATTTAGCGCATTTTGGAAAAGCTCAGTTCCAATTCTCACTAAAGAAAATACCTCTAATTGAGGGTAGCTATTCTTTGGGTAAGCTAGATAGGTTCTTACTTCACTTACTTTCCATCCTTTCAAAGTTAGGATAGAATCCTCGCCTGCTTGATACGAAGGCCGACTTATAACAGAAGCTATTGCATTGAAGACTATAAAACGTGGGACCTGCAAATCTATCCAAAATTGGAAACTGACAAAACCAGAACAGAAAATGATAAGCATTGTAAGTTCATTATTCGGTAAATGTATTGTTCCTACAAATAGCCTTTTCTTATACAACCGACCCCAGATTGCATATTGAGTTAGTGCAATTGTATAATTCTTATGCATAATGATGCTAGAAATCTAGCTGTTGATAATAATTTTTGGAGTCACTTCACTTCATATTCGTCATTCAGACTTACGGATTAAATTTATTTAAATTCAGTTATTGCTTGATCAACGGAAGAAATTGATACTGTATTCATGCATGCTTGGTGCAAAACTCGCAACCTTCACAAGCTTATGTAAACTAAATCACGTTGTTTAAATAAATCTAGTGATAAAAGCTTTTTTATGTGAATAGTTCCCATTTCAACATTTGTCTCCTCAAATTTTCGCCATTTTTATTGATCGCGAAGAATGCGTCTCTTTGAAGGAGCAGTTCTGCCAGCTTTCCCACAATGCATTGTATGAATAGTGAATCCCAGAAGGCAACGCGGGCCGGCGAACAAAACTCCACGTTCATTTCTTAACGAGCTCAAATGGAGTCGTCCTTCTTCGATGATTTGTTGAAGAGAGATGTGGACCAAAACGCTGTAAATGCAATTGTTGGGTCTCTCGAGAGTCAGGTTTCATCAGTGAGCAGTTCCAGCAACAAGCTGATTAATTCCTCATCTCACTCGACAACCCTTCTAGCAAATGATGGAGGGAAGATTGCAACGGCTGGACCCATCGATAGCTCAGCAACAAACCACATACAGATCTCTAGTAGGATTGCTCCTATCAATGGATCATCGCAAAACTTATCTGTTGCCAATTCAGTTATTGCTTCTAACAGTATTATCGGCAAACCTACAAGTACTGTGCGATCATCTACCCCAAATAAGCAATCGCCTTCACCAACTATTTCTGCAAACTCTTCACAGGTTAATATCGCGCCAAAGAACGTCCTCTCGAATACTGTTCCTATTGCACCCCGTATGCCGACAACTATAATGTTGACTCCACAGTTATCACAAATGTTAGCGGCACAAGGATTTGCAGGGACTGCCCTTGTACCGAGCAATTTAGTTGGAAATGTGAGAATGGCGGGCACACCGTTGCCACTAGCTCCCAGGCTGACAGGGCCTAACACTGTCACTGCCGTGTCCGGTATCAATTTGATGACCGGACAGATTCCTGGTGTTCAAAATATTGTATCAAGGCTACCAGCTCCACAACCAGTAATTCTAACCCAGAATGCGAAACAAGAACCGAATACATCAACGGGGCGAGGAAATTCGCCAAAGCCAAACACCATTGCAATGCAGGCCCCACTCTCATCTGCTGTCACTATTGGCCTACCATCATCAACCTTGACACAAGTCAAAGGAACAAGCCCTGTTCCTGGAGTAGTTACTTATCGTTTTAGACAAGTAAATCCTGCTGCAGCAGTATCAAACATTAATGCAAGTAATGTTGCTGTCATGAAAGAATCTGTGAAGAAACTCAAAGAGTTCTTCCAAAATTTGATTAGTCTTGCATGTGGACCAAACCAGCCACCTGATATTGGAAGGAGTGTTAAAGAACTTGTTCAAAACGTTATGGTAAGTATGGAAATATAGAGAAATTAATCTCAGTAATTGATTTTGTTTCAAACAATGTGATCATTGACATTATTTTCACTCTGTGCCAGAACAGAAAGTTGGAAACCTGGATCCCTAAGATTTAATTTTGAGCATTTGCTGGTTTTTTTTCCTTGCTGAACAGGAATATGGTTTTCCATATGATTGTTGATATTTTTATTTCCGATACAAAAACATTTTCAGAGAAAATGCAAATTAAAGATATTTTACAAGTAAAGTTTGCTGTATTACACATAGTGTGAATGCTTTTTATGTTGTCTCATTATTGGACTTTTTGATACATATTCAAAACTACCTACTCTAAAAAAGGATTAAACACAGGCATTCCCGGGAAAGGCATGCGATTTCACTCACACATGCTGGTACAGGCATCTCCACACCAAGGAGTATGTTAAATTGCATGCCTATTTTTATAATTTTTCGTTGGTTTTTTAACCAAAGTGCTGAAAACTAGTTAGTTTACATTATGTGTTTTTTATTTTGATGTGTTTCACCGATCTTGTCCACCGTCCTGGGGCACTGTAATCATTTTGGAGAGCTGTTGTGCTACAATTGTATTCAATCAAACATGGACCAAATGACCGTAGCATTGGAGCTAGTAGCAGTCCAGTAAATTTCATTTTTATATCTTAGGCTGCAAAAACCATTATAATACAACAATTCGCAATCATCTTTTAACCTATTGCCTGTGAAAACTAAGTTGCGTTTTTATCATAGACCTGTTTCTAAAATGTACATGTTTCTAAAATACCATTTTCTAATGGTAAATTAGGTTGAATTTTATACAAAAGGCTTTCAGTCTAGACAAGATTTGTGCTGTATTTATTTTAATCTACACTCGTAAATTTTGTCTCTTCAGCAAGAAAAGTAAAAGGATCACAAAGAAGCTCGCCATATTCCTGAAATGGGACAACAATGTCATTTTAGGCTATACTATTTAAGCCTACGACAATAAGCCATATGTAACAAAGATTTTATGCAAGTTGTGTGCGAAATATTGTAATCAGATCATCAGGCACCATAATTCTAAGGAGCTGAAGCTTTTTATGTGAAATTCTTTGCCAATAGCCCATGCTTGAAAGCTATTTGTTTTACATCAGTGATTTCAGTGTCTAGTTCCTGCTGTTAGCTCGGTTAGATATATAAGTGATGTGCAGTGCAGCCCTAAACAATCCTTCCTGAAGAAGTTATTCAGTATGGCATATTTGTCCGAAGGGGATGTCCTGTTTTTCCACAAATAAGTTTTCAAACCGTGCTGTTTTCAAAACTGTTTTCATATACCTTTTGACAGGATATGATTGAAAGTGGGGGCCAAAATATTATAATTTTCAAGGGTTTCAGAAAGCTCCCAATGGTGACAAACTCCCATCACATGCCTAAAACAGTCTAAGGTTGCGAAATGCCATACTTGTGCCAATTTATTCCCCCGAAAGGCCTGAAACCACATTTAATTTCAAGTCCATACCTCGGTCACATGGTAATTTTTACATGCCTGTTACTATATATACGACAAAAATCTCAATAAAATGAACAGTTTCTACAAGGCACGGCCATTTGTTCTTTTGCAGGTGAGCTGGAACCGCTCACCTCATTTGTTTCAGCAAGTTGCATCAAAAACAGATGTTAATTTTTATATATACTTAAAGTGGCCGAGAATTTGACCATAATTAGACAACTAATGCGGTATCATTTAAAGTAATTGTTGTTTGAAGTCCCCTTCAATCTCTGATGTTGACAGTTTTTTTTGCCTGTTTTCAAGATACATCTTAACCAAACCTATGACTCCCATCAAATAGCCAACCCTGTTCTTTTTGTTTAATGGCAGTTTTTTTTATATTTCAACAATAATGAAAATTTTCAGTCACTTATGGGAAAGTTGTATTTTGGTAGCAAATCCTTGGTGAAAGCTCATTCATGCATGTGTTCCCTTTAAATCTTCTATGCAAGTTTATATAATGAAAATGAAGCTTCATATTTCAACCAATGAGTTTTACAGTTAATGCAGTTGTTTTTGGCACTAGGTATTCTTTTTTCAACTAAAGTCTGTCGCATTATACACCTCTAAATTTCAGTTAAGACATATCAAAATTATGATAATCATAATCATATGATAATCCTCACCACATGGTAGTTTTGGAGCTTGTATTTGCTCTTTTTTAACATGAAGTATCTCATAAAACTGCAAATAATCATCTTGGTCATGTCACCCATGGTCACTTTCTATCTGACATTGTTCTTAAAAACTATATTTAAAACTGCAAAGTTGACTTAATGTATATATTTATATAGATATAATCATGAACAAAAGCTATGCTCAAAAGACAGGGAAAATGTTAGTATGCACAATAGCATGTCAAATTGTAGTTTTTCAGCAATGTTTTCTAGTTCAAGTTTTTTATCCCCAGTGTCGCATTCTTAAACCAGTACCGAACTGTAATAATAACTTTTTTCCAACTATGGAACATTTTGATACCTTTTTTCGAAAGAAGGCATGCAGGTTTCTTCAAGCCAAATGTTGAATGCTTATTCCAATTTTTTACTGATTGATAATATAAATATCTGTATGATACATTATATTATGTCTAATGATAGAAAACTGCCTAATAAGGTTGCCAAAATTTTTCTTGTGTTCTTTCCCCTTAGATGATGATATGATTTGTAGAAATATGATTTGTATTTTACATTGTTCATGGGTATTAATTTGTTTTTTGGATGGTATTAATTTGTTTGAATGGTATTATTCATGAATGAATGGTATTATTTATTAAGACATTGTTCATGGGTATTAATTTGTTCCCTCCTTTTTCTACAGTATAATAAGATGAATGAAGAAGAATTTGTAGAAAAGCTGCAGCTCACTCTTAAATCAGATCCACAACCCAATCTGGTGCCATTTCTAAAGGTATGATTTGTTTTATTGTGTTTTATTAGAAAAAAATTATATAAGAAACCAGCAAGTTGTGCAAATCTTTGAGATTTAAAAAACTGCAATTAATTGGTATTCAGTTTGTGTGAGCAAACATTTTTTTTATTATTACAGTTTTTTGACATGTATGGGACACACTTGTATAACTAACACCCTTAATTCCATGTTTGAATTCTAAGAAAACATGTATAGTTGAATCCCATACCTTATCAAGTACTTATAAAGCATGTTTAACTCCAGAATACTAAAGTAGTATTAATTGTCAGTCTTATCTGAAATGCACATTTCTACATAAATGTGTCATTCTCTCCCAATGAGGAGGTCATTATCCCTGGATCTAAATTTTATGATAAACTATCTGTCTTTGAAGCTAAGAGGTGCTGTCAAGTATTTCCTAACTTCAATACTGTTTGTGGCAAAAAATTTTGTTTCCACAATGCTTACTATTTCTTTACTTTTACTATTTTGGGCTGCAAGATCAATTTCTTACAAGTATTTTCTAGGGCTTCCTTTACATAATCTTTTAATTGGGGCATTGATGAATTGACTAATAAGCAAGAATATTGAAAGCATTAATGTCCAAAATGTCTTTAATATGTTATATATCTTAGATGATAATGATTTGAATAAAGAGAAAGAAGACCAGCAATAGTGAAAATGTCATATGCGTAGGCTATAATGATTTACCTTAATAAACATGAATTTCTTTTCAATATTCCAACTTCCATAAATGAATTTCAAAATTTCCTTTTTGTGCACACTTAGTTGAATTCTGCTCCACTTAGCCAACTGCTGAGCTCCTTATTTCAGCTTGGTTTTGCAGAATGTAAAAAAATGATGATTTCTGGTGCACAATCATTTTAAATTATCGTAAATATGTGTACAATTTCCCAAGAACAAGCAATTCTTGTTTATGTTAGTTGAGCAAATCATACCAGTTTTTGAGCAAAGATGATAAACATTGTCATTAGTTTTATGGGTTTTAGAAACGTTTTGCAAAGAGTTTCCATTTTTATATGCTGCAAGGACTTGCTTGCTATACAAAAAGACCTGCTTATTTAATCATAAATTTCTTCATTCTCATGTGAAAAGTTTGTTGAACTGTTAACTGAAAACTCCCTTTGCATGATGTTTTACAAATCACATAAGATATTTGTCCATTGTTTGTCCTTTTTGCTGTAGCTTAACTTGCTTATGTTACTGTTATCTTGCTTCTCTTTATATCAGGAAAGTGGTGGACACCTGGGTGGGTGAGGGGGCAGTCGCCCCCAATGCTTTGGAGGACAATGATCTTTTGTTCTTAAACAACGGGAAAATGTGATATCATCTTATTAAAACTATAGGCTTGCCCCCTCCAATATTTTACCAAGTGTCTGCCCCAGATCCAGGTGCAATTGTAATTTAGACAAGTGATGAATTCTTGTGACCAAGATTTAGACTGAACTTTATATACAATTTCATAAATATCAAGTTTAAGAGGAAAGGCGGAGGGAGTTCTTAGAAAATTCTCATTTCTGAAACTAGTGAAACAGGCCTTGATCTGCATGTGAAAACACAAAGTTGTTAGTTTCCTCAATTTGCATTCTATTTTAGACCCAATTTAGCATTTATCCCAAACATATGTTCCTTTTATATATTCTTTCATTTACTGGCTATGCTTTGTGTCTATGCATAATTAAAGATAATAAATTAACTTTGCAGAGAACCTTGCCTCACCTCAGAGAAACCATGAAACAGCAAAGCAAAGTGCAAACAACACAGCCCATCCAGCAGCCACTGAAAATGCAAGAGGAGTTGCAAAAAGTAGCTCTCAGTACATCTCAAACACAAGTGCAAAAAAGTCAAGTGCAGTCCACTGTAAATTTATTAGCAAACCAAAAGACAACTCCAGCTGCACTGCAAGCAGCCGTTATGCAAATCAATACTAATTCACAACAGAATTTAGCCCAATCTCAGCAAGCCTTGCTGAACCGAACCCTAGCTCTACATCGACAGCAGATGATGCAGAAACAGATGGTCCAAGGTGACAGAATTATACACAACCCAGCAGGTATCGGCAAAGATATCGCAACAGTGATGAAAGCTGTGACGGGCCAGTCTCAGGTGTTGGTGAATGCCACTGCAGCTCAGGCAGAGAAAAGCAAGCACAAGGCAGCCTTTCACTATTCTTCAGCAATGACAAGGTACACAGAAGCAAAAGTTAGATTTTAAATCAAAATTTCAATACCAAGAACCCAGGGGCTTACTTCCCACTGAAAATTTTTCCAGTCTGAAATAATGTCTAAACTGAAATAATGTCAAATTGAGGACTATAGATTTAAGAGATGGATGTGGTCATCAACATTTTCTTGAAACTTGTTAGCCAGAATGATGGGTATTATTTAATTGCAATATAACATCATTATCTTTGCTTACAGCTACCCCCTTGTGCTTCTAGCTTTTTTTTAATTTAAATAGATCAGCTCTATGAAATTCCTTTGCATTTTATTTCTCAACAACTTGTTAACAAGTTCGCAATGAAATTGTTAATATGTCCTAGAAATACATTCTTGTTAATAAATATCCTTATGTTTCATGTTCAAACCAGAATCAGTTTTTTCACAGCAATTTTGTACTGAAAAATCAAAGTTTTGCATTAATTGGAGCTTGTTGTTCCCATTTCTTAATATATTTTTTATGCCTACAGTAACGACGATGATATCAATGACGTCACATGCATGGCTGGGGTCAACCTTATGGTTTGTTAAATACCTATTATTTTTAATCGTTTTTAAGGACTTGAAGAGCCTCTTTAAGTACCTTTTTCCTATTCTTTGTAGTTTCTAGTCATTTTTTGTGGAAATTTCCTGTTTCTTTTTCGTAGCCTGGTATGATTTTTATTTGGATTATTTACTGTTCAACATTACTTGAGTCGGGGCTATCAAAAATGTCAAAGTGTAGGAATTTCGTACAATTAGGGAAGAAAGTCTCCAAAAAGCTATCCAAATGTTTTCCAAAAAGCTAAACAAATGCATTTATAAACAAAGGCTGTTTTTTAAATGCCAATAAATTAATACTTCTTTTTCCTCGTTTGGAAGAAGACTGCTGCGGTAATTCTTGGGCAAAATTACTCGAGTATTTATCAACTGTATTTGTTAATTCAGAGTCTATCAACACAAAGATATTTGATAGAATATTCAAAATCTGGCGGAAAAACCTGTATCTTGTTTACTAAATTGTTTTTCATCGAAACATTCTTAGAAAGATACTTCCTGTATTAACTTCCTTCTCAGCCGATGGTAAGAAATCTGAAGGGCTATTCGCATTAGCCGGATGAAATGTTGATTCTCGGCACAATCAGCCAGTCAATATCGTGTTGATTTGTTTGTATGCAGGTAAAATTTGTAGGTTTCTATAAAGTAAACCAACATGAGACTGGTTTTTGAATATTTACTTAGTGTCATGAAAAGGTTAGTTTTCGTAGGCACTTTTTGAAATGGCTTTGTCATTTGCCTGCAGGAAGAAAGCGCTAAAATTTTATCGACTGGATCTGAGCTGTTGGGCTCTCAAACCAGAAGCTGCAAAGATGAGGTTTTCTTATCAACAGAACCTTTAAAGAGGAAAATCGAAGCCATAGGTTTGTTTGATACTCTGATTTTGTTTATGAGTGACGTAGATTTATTAGAATGGCTGTTTAAGAATTTCTTTTTTAAATGGCTTTGAAAAAAGCAAACATTTTGTAATATAACGTTTTTCAAAGCCATTCAAAGCAGGTTCTGTACCGCCAAAAAACTGTTCAACTTCTCCTTTTGGCATACCAAGCAGAAAGTTTTTATATTTGAATGAAAGAGCAAGTTATCAACTCTGCTAGTATTGGAAACTAAAGAGAAAGAGGAAAACAATATTGTTGATTCATAGTTAATAGAGAACTTTGGTTGAATCAAGGTCTAATTTAAGATTGATTAAGTTTCCATGCTTGATTTAGTTCTGTTTTCCGTACTATCGTGACCCAGGTTTACGGGACCATGATTTCAATTAGGTTTTTCGAAAGTCAGCTATTTTCCAGAAAAGCAACAAAACAGTATTGGACCCTACAGCAGGTGAACGGTATCTGACATGGCATTGTCCATAACCAGTTGTTCATCGGCGAATACGTTTTATGTTCATTTTGAATTCCGTTTTAATTTTTTGTCGTACTTCTTTGCTTTTTTAATTATTTAACTTGCTACTGGGAGATAATTTTTGCCTAAGTTGCTTTTTCTTGAAAACCAGTTACTTAATATCAAGCATTGCTCTTCTAGACCAAATTAAACCATTCAACTTTCCCGTTGTCATTTTTACAGAAGCCTGAATGAAAAAAATTCTTTGATCCCATTTCTAACGATTAAAGGTGTAAGCCCCTGGACCGCAGGATATTGCTTTTGATTTCTGCATTGCATCTCAATTTTCTTTCTTTAAAGTTAAAAAGCACAAGATTCGTGACGCTCAACAAGATGTCATTTCCATGGTATCACATGCCACCGAAGAGAGGCTACGGAACATTATCGAACGACTATCTGTCCTTAGTTTACATCGAGTGGAAGCTCACAAGGTAGGCTCCGTCGGTTATAAAATTGATTAAACGTTTGCTTTGAAGCAACTTTTTACAATCCTCAATGCCTTTTTCAAAATTGTATCGCAATGGACTAAAGTTTGCTGCAAAAACCATTTGATATTGCTGCTTTGCCATGTCTCAGTTTTGACAAGGAAGCTGACCAATGCCATAAGTTTCGTGGTGGTATCAGCTAGCTATGTCATAGACCAAATTGAATCTCAACCACGAAGGGCTCACGGCAAAAGGTTTTTCCATTAGAAAGTGTAAGTTTAAAACTAAACATGGGAATATTTGAGAGTTTTACAAAATGATTGGCAAAATTGAACACAATAGTAATTGTTATTTTCACTTGCGTTTTGTGGCTTTTTGAACAAGTTTTGAAAAAGACCTTGGAAAATTAGCTTGATATTAAATTCAATGGAAAATGCACAGGGCAGCACAAGCTAAAACTAATTTCGATTCAGAAATGCAAAATTAGTAGAGTTGTGAATTATATTATAAGTTTCTTTCGTTTTTCTACCCAGGAGCATCCTTCTTTCGAAGTTGTCTCGGACGTCAAATCACAATTGCGGGTCTTCGAACAAATAGACGAGGTGGAGAGGAAACACAGGGAAGCAAGAGAGCGGGAAATGCTCATGAGGGTCGCAAAGGTATATTGTTGTTGAAATCCCAAAGGCATAGCCTGTTTTGGTTCTTGGTATTATGTTTATCTTTTGTATTACAGCCATGCTGCCAAAATCTTCGTCTCGCATCACCTTAGAGAATAGCCTTTACCTAACATCCCCTTAGAGAAAGGTTTACGTGTATCGGAAAACAATTTAAAAGAATTCTCCGAACGCAGTATTCAAACCACCCTGGGGAAATTTTTTCATTTTCATAGAAACAAATACAGTTCATGATTTGTGTGTGTAGAGTGAACATCTTTGCTCATATTTTCCTACAGCAATTAATGTGTTATTCTTCAATGCTTTCATTGCCAAATTTAGGAAATTTCTCTATTTTGTTTCCAACTTAAATGCCTTTCATTTTTCTAGAAAATTTTCTTTTTCCGTTTCCTTTAAAAGAAAGAAATAAAAGTTCTACAAAAATTGATAAAATAATTCTTCTAAAACTGTTTGGAACAGCCATGAAGGTGCATTTCGTGGTTTTGTTTAGGGCGTCTACTTGAGTTGGTGAAGAGAGTGAAGCATTTCGAAGTGGAGATCGCCATATTTATGAATAGACAACCAATCATGATAGAACGCTTTTTTGTCATCAAAGAAACTCCGTGATATTCGCCTTTGGCTATACCCATCTTCCTATGCAAAATGAATGAAATTTCAAGCTATTTTTAAATTACCTTGATTCATACCTTTTAATTCTCTTTAGCAACGCAGTTAAGTTATGTTGGTTTTTTTATTTTAGAGTCGTTCAAGGACGGAAGATCCGGAGCAAGCAAGGCTGAAAGAAAAAGCGAAACAGGTGAGCACTGAGAATTTTCTTGCAAAACAAGCCTAAATTTTTTATGATTTGCTATTTTTATAGCGAGTCACCTCCTTCGCTAATGTTTTTATTTCAAAGTCTTTCAATATGTCAAAATCGTTTCTTGTTTGCTGTACTCTATAATATCTTCAATTGTAGCCGTTTTTTGCCTCCCTTTGTCGATCCAATCTACATAACATCATGTTTTTTATCCTTAATGTTTTTTTTGTTTTTCACTGTATGACAGTCAACGGGCATAAAGTTCTCTTTGGTCTAAGACCCCAGATTTATATCTCCTTAGATTAAAACTCATATATCAGAATATTATTGCCGATAAAAGTTTCTTCCAATTGATAAATGCTTCATTTTCAAACGCCTTGAGTTACAAAACACCCTTGTCGCGTGAGGTAACAAAACATCTTTCGTCGCATTCCAGGTAGAAGCATTTAAGCAATTTTTCTCTGATGCTCTTAAAGTCTTTTACACCTCAGAGTATCTGAACTTTGTGTTGCGTTCCAAAATAACATATTTCTTTCTTAACTCGTAAAGACATCTTTCTTTTCAGCTTCAACAAGAAGAGGAAGAGTTACTTCGAAAGCGCGCGGCCAACAAGACGGCCTTAGAAGCGATAGGACCCCGTAAAAAGCGGAAGTTAGACGAAGCTTTGGAGTCGCTAAGCACTGCTCATGTGAGTATTCAGTGACAGTTTAATAAAGCTCATGGAAGAATTATTTTGTTTTTGATGTGAGCCCACAGTACAATGTTCCAACGATGGCACTAATGTGTGACAAACTATAAAGGAGTCTCACTCTACTAAATCATTGGGCCGATCAATTATAGTATAAACGAATTCCTGTACTATTGAACTGACAAACAAACGCTTCTACACCTGCTGTTGGTATTTAAGTTACTGAGAGTTGGTAAATTGCAAGCTCAAAAAGGGAGTATGTTTTTAGTAATTGCATTCCGATAAATCCAAATGAGCCATCTTGTTTAAGTATCCATGTTTTGGTATGGCAGACGATTGGCGGTAACCATAGGTCATGTGTCTCCGGGGGCCGATAGATGGAAACCTCAGAACGAACTGCTTAAATTTTTTTAGTATTTATTAGTTTGTGCTTGTTTGAGAGTCAATTGGAATCAAGAATTCCACAAAGGGGTAAATGGCATCCAAAAGAATTTGAAGTTTTGCAAACTGATAACTTTACGCTGCAATGTTCCTCTTCTAAGAGAACAATATCATGCTAAACCAGGAGTCAAATTCTTTGAAATTTAATAACTGCAATGGTAAAATCAAAGTGATAACAGGATGAGAAACGAGAAGTTGTGTTAAAATTTAGTGCAAATGGTCCGATTCAAGAGATTTCAAAGCGCAATGTTGCAGTTTAGGAAACAACAAGTGAAATCATTCGAAAATGTCCTGATTGGATAACCTTTTGGATACAGTTAGGCCCATATTGATTGTTAAATTAGGAACTAGCAACGTGTGAGTTGATGCAGTGAAATATGTCAAAATAATGCAAAATAGCCTTTTTGTGGAATCCAACCAATGCTAGGGAAATGAGGGAGGCAGTATTTTCATAAAAGGCGAATCATCCTCCTTGACAAGGCCGTTTTTACTCAAATTTACCTAACCTTGATTCAAGCAATTATATCTCTTGTTGCCAATGAAAATTATTTGATTTGAAATCCACGAGGTTCTCTAAGGTCCAAACAAGAACTGGCCTAAAGAGGTTATGGCGAATAAAGAAGAATCCCAGTGCATTTCACCAAAATATTTTGTGCATCAATTCTAAAACGATTTCCCAAAGTTTTCATAGCCAGAAGTACCTCCACAAAATTTTTGTTTATTTAAAAGTTGATTTTATTGTTGAGCAATCGCTGTCTTATTAGCGCGCCATTGGCTGAAAAAAAGGGGAAATGGCTTAATCAGTCAACAACAAAAGTTTTTACGTGATCCGCCATTAAACGCGTTCTCAGGTGCTGCATTACTTTGTTCCTGGTATTGTAGATCATTACTGCTTTGCACACCCTTGCCAAGACCCCGAAATTGTTCGGAGAATGAATAAACACTTCTGGACACTGTGCTACATCGTCTTTTCTGCTTTTTTGTTCAAGCGATTACTTTATTATCTCAACAGACATCAGACCCAAGCAACAACGACGCGTCATCATCTTCACAACTTCAGGTATCATTGTTTTTTTCATTTCTCGCCAATGTTTTTTTGATTATTTTTTGCTTTGTTTATGAAATCATAGTATTGAAGTTATCATTTCCGATGAATTACTGGCTTGTTTTGAGAAAGGCGATGCCAAAAGATAAAAAAAAATATGAGTTTGATTTTAATGTTTGAAGAACTGCTCTTTGCTAAGTTATGATTATCAAGATTTAATGGCCTCATCAAGGTAATGAAAATGCAAGGATTTGGTTGAAGTTAAAAGGGTCCAGGTTAATGAACATTATAGAATGTTTACAGAGTCTTGCAATAATGTATAATGTGTTTGTATTACATTATTATACATTATAAAAATGTATTACATTAACGTTACCATGGTGTTATATGAACAAACATGAAATCGAAGCACGAACATTAATTCGAGGCTGGATTGTTTCTATACCGGACAAGGTCAGCCAAAACCCGGTGGACTTGCCTTTCTTCTCGACCGTAACAATTCGCATTTATAGCTATGTTTACATCCCTGCCAATAATAGTACCTTTGCAAAATGTTTGGCTGGGATATGGTTACCCCTGAGGTTAAGAACAGAGACAAATAACAGAAGTTTGATGTGGTAAGCGCCTGTGCTTATCTGGCAATATCTCTGCCAGTTTGTAGCACCTTCAACTGGTTTTGCATATTTATAATTGTTTCACAATGCTTTTTTGGGATATATGGTCAAAATTGAAAAATTCTAAAAATTATGTGTTCGATCCAAATTAGGTGTGCGATAGGTGTGCAGTGCATTTTTGTATAAGTATCAATATGTGTTCAATATATGGTGAACTATTTAAGTTGATAAAATTGACGGTTTAAATGACATATGAATGAAATATTGATCTATGTTTGTTTTTTCGCAGCCGATGCGGTTACGGACTCGACGAATCACGATGCGTGACTTGCAGTTTGTGTTAGAGCAAGACAGAGAGTCGTCAAGGTCAATGCTTCTCTTTAAATCGTATCTAAGGTGATAGCGAATGACCTGGCAGTCGCCGCGGTCGCAAGGCATCATTTCCACATTCATGCAAGCCTCGATACAGTTTCGAGGTCACAGCGTCATTGCATTGCGTTCACAGCACACCGGATGAACGATCATCTTGACGAACTAACATGGTGCAAGGGTATATGAAGTACTGCCTCGTTTTTGAACATTGGGAAGTAACAGTTTCGAAGCTGGTCTTAGTTCGATGACAATGATGACATTTAGCAGTTTTAGAGAATTTAGGTGGAGTTTCTGTAATAAGGCAGATGTAAACCAAATTTGTTTTATATGACATATCTTAGGCATATTTTGCAAAATTTGTTACTTAAAGTTGGGAATTTGCTAGCTACACCATTTCACCTAAGGTACACCAAAAATCGCATCCAACCCGTCGCGCTAGAATGTTGTTTAACGCAAATTTTTAATTAAGTAAATTTCAACCAGTGGACACGTGTATCGGTTGGTGGACGATTATTCGAACGAAATTAACTTGAGATGTCATGTTTTTTTGGATCTGTCATTTAGTCATAATATAAATTGTATGTGGATCTTTGTAGAATCCGATAATTAAATGAAACGTCGATAAAGTAAGTCTTTCTAAGTCTTTCAGATAAAGTATATCTGGCTAGGCTGCTTATCACCAATTGCGAATGGATTCACCCCCAACTTTATGGATGCTCAAAATCTTTTATTTCCTCGCCGCTTTGCTAGTTTCTGGGATAATCCGCTAGCAAAATTTCTCATTTTTGTGTTGTACAAATGTATGGCGTGGTATGATTTTGAGTCAAACTTCAAGATAGCAAGAATTACTCGCTAGTCCACCCATGGCTCGAAAGATCGTTTTCCCACCACTTGTAAACAGTTTTAGAGTTCTATCGTATAATACTCGATCAAATTCTGGGATACAATTTTTTTGAAAAAAAATATACCTTTTATAGACTGGTACACAAATCATCTTGAAACGGCCTCGTTATCAATGGGCTTTCTTTATGTAAGCTGAAGTACGGTATACCAAATTAATCAAGATGTCGTTAGCCACTTTCTGGTTAAGACGCTTACCACGTGACTTAGGCTGTCGTCGTATGTAGTTGGTGAGTGTATTACGGTAAAGTTGTCCATGCACTACCCTAAGCACGAGCCTTTTTAACCAAGTATGTCTCAATTAGAAAACTTCATCGATGTTTAGGAGCCAGTAGAAGTATTTATAAATGTGTTGCTGGGAAGGTCAGTCTTTTCTCTGGGCCGATGAAGAGTGTGATCTGTACTCCCTCCCCCTCTACCCTATGTAGTAAACCCTGGCCTCGTCGCGTTGTAAATTTTGTATTTTAACCAGCACTTGACATTTCCATACATGTCTTCGTGGTAGTGTAAGAGGTCGGAAAAAGGACATCACGCTTTCACAGCTTCCTATAAAGGAAAACAGTTAGATTTGTTATCTTGTTTTTATTCTGTTGATTAGAATTATTGCTGTCGTCGAGTCATGTCTTTTTTATGCCAAATAATTACCATTTCAGTCTCCGCATTTTTTCCAATAGTCTACTCTACATCGTCCTATTTCAAAGCAGTAAACTTTACCAAGCCATCGCTGGCTAGTATAATGGCAAGAATAATTGGAGGCGAAACAACATCATCTCTTCAATTATTGTAGAATGAAAGTACTTGTTTTTTAACTAAAGCGTTCTAAGTATTATAGAAAAATTTTCCCCTATGCAAACTCAATATTCTGTTTCCAAGTAACCTGTTTTTGGAGTATTTTACAAGTAGCCTGGGCATTGTCAGTCAAACTTGAGTACACCGACAGTGCAGTAAAAGACGCTCCACAACTACCACCGGACTTCAGGGCAAAATGGAGCAACATAACTTAGAATCCTTCGTATTAAAGCCCTGGCCAAACGAATAAAACATCGGCATAAAACATCATCCAACATTGTTGCATGAAACATGTTTTATCAAAAATTTCGTAAAACATCTCTTTTGTTCTCATCTTTGATCAACAATGTTGCGTTCTTTGGCCACCCCTTAAAACATTTGTTTTACAAACGCAAGCGCAGTAGGTTAAAGTTTGGCAAATACAACTCAGTAACTGTAGGAAGCTGTGCGGCAGCGCTTTACCATCACAGATATTTCAACATTTGTTTGATTCGTTTGGCCAGGTCATAAAACATCGTCCAACAATGTTGGTACAAAAATGTTTGACAATGTTTTACGGATGTTTTATTCGTTTGGCCGGGCCTTAAGTGGCCTGTAAAGTCCTACATTCCTGGACGCTTCCGTACGTAAGTTATAAGTAAGCTTGAGGATTCAAATGGTAATGTTACGTCAGATCCTGCAGATATAGCAAAATCTTTAATCGATTTTTTATTAATGTTTCTCGTACTACTACAAAAAATATACCAAGATGTACAAAGTCACCTGTAGATATTATGGGAAGTTAATCGGAAGCTCCTTTTTACTGCACCCCCTATATCTCTTGACAAATCTGAGATAATCTCTCTCTTAAAAATTAGAACGTTTCTGGGACCAAACAGCATTCCTATGAAAATCTTAAAACTTTTTACCCTCTTATATCACTTCCTTTGTCCCAAATTATAAATGAATCTTTCTAGCCTGGGATATTCCAAAACAAAATGAAGTTGGCAAAAGTAATACCACCTTTTAAGAAAGATATCCACTTCCAGCTTCTAATTATAGACCTATTTCTCTGCTTTCTATCTTTAGCAAAATAACCAAAAAAGTTATCTATAATTTTCTAAAAGCGATGTTACATACTTTACAACTTGGATTTCGTGATAGCCATTCTATTGACCATGCCCTAGTTAGTGATAAAGCGATAAAGAATTCATTAGACAAAAAGAAGTCTTCTTCTTCTTTAGCATTCCGTCGATAACGACGATGACGTGGGGAGGAGCTAGTGCCCATGCCGCAAGTGAGATGACAGCCCAATTGCTGTCTTGAAGGTCCTGTTGCAAGTTTCACATTTGTAGGCCGCCTCAGTAGGTGGTGCTTCTGGTTCCAGCTTGCGTAGCCTCTTGTTGGTCCATAGTTGCACGTTCTTCTCCTGATGGCACCAGCAGCGCTTGGTTTGCAAAAGACATTTGACACAGTGAATCATGATATTATATTGACAAAGCTTGAACACTATGGAATTAGAGGAACTGTCTTAGATTGTTTTGTCTAATCTCATGAGTAGGAAACAGTATGTATCAGTAAATAGATCAAACCCACAAGGTTCAGTACTTGGTCCGCTTCTCTTCCTAATCAACATTAATGACTTACCTTAATCATCATCGAAACTGGTCTTGTATTTATTTGCAGATGATACAAATACTTACTACGAAGCTGAAAATTTCGATTAAAAAACGGTTAACAATGAATTAAAGTATGTCAAAATGTGGCTTGATGTTAATAAATTATCTTTGATTACTAATAAGACTAATGTTATTGTTTTCAAGTCACCGCAAAATTTCATCAAAATTGGAAACCATCCAGTCAGAAAGGCTCTCTATGTCGAATTTCTTGAGGTACTTTTGGATCAAAATCTTCTAAGGAAGAATCACCTGTCTGGTTTGAACGATTTCGAATTTGATTGATAGTCAAATGTGGGAAGTGTCATGTTTTTTGCCAAAATCTTACGTAATTTCGTTCGGCGTAAGCTGCGAATCTTACGTTTTTTCTTCTTCCCAGTGTGTTCTCTTTTTATGTATGCTTAAAACAATATGAAATATTCGAACGTGTCATCTTCAAATTCATGAGACCGAACTGGCCAACCCGTGGATTCATTCTGCATTCTGACAAAATAATCATGTTTCAAACTTAGTCATCTTTTTATCATAAACATTAAGTTTCACTCTGCATTTGCTTTGAGAAAATAAATAGCAGAGGCAGAAAATACGGTTTCTTATTGTTTAATTAATGTTTAATACACAAACTTATTGTTTAATACTCAAAATCTTACTACAGGGCACCGCAGTAGCTTGACAGGAATGTAAAAGGCAAGCTTCGTACCAAGGACCGCGAATAATATTACAGATTGAGGGGGCTAAAACTTTTTTGGGGGTAGACATGCTTTAAACAAAAGCAAGGGCGATTTCGGGAGGGGGGCAACCAGGGACGCGGCAACACAACTCTTCTGCGAAAGACGCTCCCTATCGTTTTGGATGCTTGAAGTTCAATCGTCATTCCAAGAGGTCAGAAGGTCTGGGAACAAATTGGCCTAGCCACACTTCGTAGTTTGGTTTGTTATGGGTGGAAGAATGAGTCGAAGAAGGAGTGAAAATACCGAAAACGAAGATGATGAAGAATCGTTAGAATGGAGCCAAGCAAGTGCTGCAGATGTAGATAATCCTCTTGAGGAAGATGAAAGTGAAGAGTCCGAGGAAACTGTTCTAAACAGAGACATCGGCGCAGATAGTCTTGCAGCAAGCATCTTGGCATTTATCCTAAGAAACAGGTACTACTTAAATTTTTAACAGTTTATTTATGAGGGTGGTATAAATATTTTGCAAGTGCTCTTCTTAAGTGGAAATTATATTTATATACTTTGGGTGGTACCCTGGTAAATTCTAGAGTGTGCTTTGTTGTTTGTTAGGCAACAGACAGTTGGTTGGAAATGTTTGAAAAGGTTTGAAAAGGTTTGCTTGGGAAAATGGGAAATTCCGGTCATGTCTAATCGCCAATGCGATAGGAGATAAAAAGTAGGTTATGTTCAAGGAGGAAATTTCCCACGAAAGATTATCACCACAAGCCAGGGTTTAATTTTTGAAATGTATTTTTTGCAAATTTTTCAGTTTAACCATTTTTTGGCTGCCATTTTGATCAGATGGCTCAATGCAGCCAGGCTACAAAAATTGCATATAGTATGCTTGCAGCTACTCAGGATTTCTTGTGCTCGCACCTGATTCACAATATCAATAAATTTGAGTATACTATTCTATAGTCTTGAATCCATGATTGTTGTTTGCCTTTTTCCAGATCGCATCTGAAAGTGTGCAGTGTAGCCAAAATCATATATATGTTTTCCAACCTGCTCATACAAGTTACCTAAAACTAAGTAACTGAAAATTAGAGGGTTTATCAAATTTTTTCAGGGGAATGAACTTTGTTATCAAGAAAATGTGACGAAAAATGTTAAAGATTTCATACTTTGAATAAATCCCAGAAAAAAGGGATAGTTTTTTGGCTCAGTGTCAACCAGGATCATAATGATTTTTCTACTTGCAAAAAGTAATGAAAATCTTTTGATGCCAGTCTTAAAAGTATGGTGGGCTCACACCAAAGTTCAGTGCAATGCAAACCAGATCTCAACATAGCTGAATTTGTACACCATGTTTACAAACCACTTTTATGAAAAAACTACCATTGCATACCTTACGATTCGTGTAAGGAGGTTTGCACATACCAAAATTGAACCAGGAATGATGGTGCTCAAATGGTATTGTAGCAGTCTATTTATTCTCTTTGTATTGCCACAAATTTCCCCACGTTAATTTCATATTGTCACTTCTTTTGACATCACACTTTTCAAAAATATCATTTTTTATCATTTCTTCTCCTTTGTTTAGGCTTACATACCTTCCTGCAGGCTTTTATCAAGAGCTTTGTTGATTCCTTCATTAACCTTTGCATGTTAACATCAATAGTTTTGTTTGTTTGAGTTTTTTGGTTTGAAAATAAGGTCCAGTATTTAAGATATATGCTTTGTCATCATCAACTCCAGAATTGTGAGGAAATTAATTTTACTTAAAATTGTTATTTAAAGCTGTGTAATGCTGAAATTGTTTGCTGTAAATGCCCAACACTTGTGTTGATTTGATTTCAGCTATTTTCATGTTTGATTTTAGTCGCCATTCAAGACTGTTAAATGCTGGAGGCCCCTTTAGCTCCATCAACATCGACATTGACAGTGGGGATGATTCAGATGATTCGCATTACATCAGCATGGGGCATTTTCATCGGCCAGCCTCTCCACAAGGTATTTCTATATTTTAGAATCTGAGCCAACCAAAATCAAACAAACTAGAATCTCCCAGAGTCATAACTCAGATCGATACACCATGACATGAAATTTGAGTGTAATTATTATTGCAGCATAATCTGGTGTCTTATATGTAATTGTTATACCACATATGCAATGAAAAGAAGTCAAACAAATACAGAGTAGAATAAAAATTAGATATTTAGATTTGGTATGATTCATTTTTTTTAAATTGGAATGTAACTTGTGTTTATATTTTTTGTAGCTGAACCCTGCCCTGATACATCAAGAATGGAGGTAGAACTAATGGAATTGTCTTTATGAGTGTTTTTTATACTTTTTTCTGCATTCTGGGTGCATTTTAATCACTTAGATATTAAATTATACAATGTTTTATGATTGGCAACTGCAAATATGACGGTAGCATTAGCATTTGTGAACAGCATTTTTAATATGACTGGTCATTGAAGCTCCTTTGACAGTTTACAATTCATAAAAAAATTCAAACTCAAAAATTCAAAGACCCTTTGCCTCGCAATAGGCTTAAATTGTCACAGAAATATTGAAATAGAGATATTCAGGCAGTGAGATTTTTTTAATGTGGCCAGATCGCCAACTGACCTACTAGATCATAGCAACATGCTTTGGTGCTTGATTCCTATTTCATAGAAGCATTCTTTGCTTTAAATTCCTTTTTATTTCCACAGATCTTTCCAACTTTTAGGCCTCAACTATACTTAAAAAAACAAGCAAATAATCTTGTTTTTTGCGTCTTTGCTCCCCAAAATTTTAAACCCCTCATTCATAATTTGCTCCGGGGTCCCTGGCCAGCACTGCACTGTTACATTTGCCAAAAACAGTGTGATTTCTTTAGGCAGCAAGGCTACCAGCCTTCCAGTAATCTTTAAAGATCTTTTATTTACACCCCACAGCTATACATCAAGTAATTTTTAATTACCCATGACTTATAATTGTCATATCAATTGCTATATGCTTATGCTAACTAATTTTAGGATTCACAAATATATCTTGAAACTGCTGTTGCAAGTGGACGACTACTAAATACTGATGCAAATATTGCAAAATGTATCCTCCAAGTAGGTACCTTTCGGTATTCTGTGACATGTCTTAACAAATTGTGTTATTGAATTTGCATTTCTGAATACCTGCTTGACTTGGGGCTATATGCAAATTTATTGGTTAAGTTCCATAATTTTTGTGTAGCCGTGTAATAAATGATTGATCAAAGAAGATTACACGCTCATTTGAATGTAGAGTATACCTGCATTGGAACTCTTGTACATATAAAGAAAAAATGGATAAGTTACAGTTTTTTGTTAGCATAGAGTTTTCAACATTTCGTCTACTGTGATTCAAAGGCGTGTATTTGTTGCTGCTAGCTTCTGAGGTAGCTTTTAGAACAACGAGAAGCTTTGCCTATTGTGCAGGGTCCTGGCCCTTTCTCACGCAACCACACTTAATGATTAATACACCTGAGTGAAAGTTGTGCAAGGGATCGCCCAAGGTAAAATAACCAAGGGACAAGAACCTATATACTTTGGGTGAAACTCAGAGCTGTCCTGGTAAAAAGTTTTTCTAAAGAGCTAAACGAAAATAACAAATTGTTGAGCTCATGATGATCTAAAGTATTGTTATCAGCCCTCACCTTGTTAACAGTTCAAGAGCATTCCAAAGCTACCTTTTAAAACAAGTTACCATTTATTGTGGCACCCTTTCGGCTATCATTAATTTCTGTGAAATGCACTTGTGGAATGCACTCGACTTTCTGCATTAGGATGTCTATTCATGGAAAGCACACGATATGCATAACATGTATACGCTATGTTTGGTGAGAGGCTCAATCCCGCATCCATTTTCTGAATCATTATATTAATAAACCAAATTTTGAGTTAGCGTCCTTTCGAAAGTCGTTAGCTACTTTAGTCATCAATCGGGGAATGTTTTTCCCCCAATTCATCATTAACTAGCAATTAATGAGTGATTTATGCCTGTGTTTGGGTGAAACATTGATTAAAAACTTCAATGTTATTTAGAAACACTATGACGGCTGTTTCAAGTGACAACGTTTAGAATCGGTAGTTCTATACTGTGTTCAATTCTTGATATCAACTCTCCTTGCTGAATTTTATTTGCCTTTTAGAGAGAGTCTAATATTTTCAAAGGAAGAAAGCGATCCAGAACGAAGTTCTGTCCAAGTGATCAAGTTAGACTCCACGACATGTAGGTGACTTTGTTATTACCATCTGTGTCGATTCAAAGATCTAAATTTTATCATCAGCATCACCATTTGGTTTGCGATGTCAGTTTAAAACTAAGGAAAGTAAACATTTGACGATTGAACTTGAGGCAATCATTCCATATTTTCTTTTTTCAAAATGTTTGTTGAGAAAGGTATTGTTTGCAAGAAAAAAGTTCGGTTACAAGGTGAATCCATCAAATCTTTTCGATGTTTTCTTGTTCATTGTTTTTTCGCATTCGTTTGTCACATGTTTTATATTGAAAAAATAACTTGCGGACGTGTTTGAATTGGAAAAGATGAGAAAATTTGAAAAGAACCGAGAGTTTGTATATTTCACAATTGCTAGCTAAGGATGTAATGTAAATAGATCTCTTCCAGTTTATCATTGTACCCTTTTATACATTTCTTTTAATTATATGTATGTTATATAAAAATGAGATTTAAACGTAACTTTTCTGAAGTTTTATAATAAATAATTTGTAGTTAATTCAGAAGGCTATCATTTATGCTTTTATAGATTTATTCCATCTTCTTATTTTCTGTTTGCTGTTAAAAGGAGGTAGCTTTTTGTAACTTTTCTACAGTTTTGTCAGTAAATAATTCGCAGTTTATTTTAAATTCTATCATTTCTGCTGTGACTCTTTTGTATTTCAACCGCCAGCTTCCTACCAAACAGTATGCAAACGATGAAAAAGTTCCGCCAAAAACTGTTCTGTGGGGAATACTCTACCGATGGAACTGTTTTTATGTCAGCGTGTCAAGGTATGCCAACTTTTCAACTTTGCTAGGTCTTCCGTCAGGGGTTCATCTTGCTGGCAACGGTATTCTGCTGCTCTAAGCAATGCTGTCTGGTTGTTGTTGTTTAATGCATTGTACTAAATCAGACAATTTTGCCGTTTAGCATCCGTCGCTGTGAAGCGTTAGTTATCCGAAACATGTCGTCATTATAGAGTTTTGCACAACCTGGGTTGTCTAAAAGATGTTGACCGATGGCAGAATCACTTGCTTTAACAGTGTTTCTAGACCTACAAGATCGAGGAGGCTGTTCCCTTTGAGGGGCAGTTTTGTTTATTATAATACTCTGATGAATGTCTAACGATATTTACTTTTTCTAAACCCAATTTAAAGTCATCTGATCTCATTCGCTTAAAGCCAGTTTATTAGTTTTAATTTATATTTTGAGATTTCAATTAATTTCCTTTTATATTTTAGACCAGCATATTCGACTATACGATACCACAAATGGCAACTTCAAATTATTTCGTGACATCTCGGCAAGAGATATTAGTTGGAGCATTGTGGACACGGCATACAGGTCCGTTAATATAAATTAGATTGATTGAATTCCATTTCTGCAAGCTACTTTTTCCGTTTTTAGTATTTGTCTGACGCCATATTGCTTGATAACCTTTTATGTTTACATGATTAGCCATTTATTTGGTTAAAGTCATCGTAAAAGAAATTCAAATGTTTAAAATGAACTTCTGGGGCATTTACAACTGGGACATTTAACACATGTCACTAAATTTGTTTATCTCATTTAAGTTGGCAATGTATTTTCAATAGTGTGTATTTTGATGTATGTAGCATTGATAAATGAGTTGCAAACAATCTTTTGGTGGTACGAAACTTGAAAATGGCTTTGAAAAAAGCAAACATTTAGTAAACTAAAGCTTTTCGTCTGGCACTCTTCAGAGTTTAAAACGTCAGAACATAGATCGAAAACTCTACGCTAAGAAATATATATACCCAGTTGTGGATCGAAATAGGCCAATCAGAAACACGAGCACATGACTGTAAAGGTTGACCAATCAGTGCCGCTTGTCTATTAGAATGTTACCAGTGGAGTCCTAAGGTGAAAACGAACTCCTTTTGTCTACACAGTAGCGGTTTTTTCGTGCTTATGTAGATAGATTCCAAAACTGCTATGTGGAACGACGATCGGGCTTTACCAATAATCCGAAACATGTCGCCATTGTAATTTTTTGCACAATTTGGATGCCACAATCTTTTTGCACAATCTTTTTTGCACGCCAGACTTCTTTTTATTTGTAAGATTTTTATATTGAATTCGTTAAGTCTGAGTTTTCCTTTAAAAAAATAAATATTTATCTATTTTGAAGCCTGATCGTTACTTACAGAGACACAAGCATAAAAAATATATAACGAAATTATCTCTCGTAGCCCGGATCAAAGATTCCTAATCTATGCAAGTTGGTCGGATTCTAGTGAGTGCACTAATCTTTTTTGCTGCCTTCCCCTTGCTGTTATTTGAATTAAGTATTTTCAAGCTCTTTATTTTGTATGTTATTTTTCCATTTGTCAATTGTAATTTTCTGGATGTGTGGAAGCTCTTATTGTATCTCACAGAATTTTTGTTTACAAATGTTCCTTTTTACGAAAAAAGCTTTGTAACTTCACAATACATTGCCGAGGTAGTCTTGAAACGTTTAGATATGGTCTGTTATTAACAAGTCGAATGTATCATAAGCAATTTCTCGTCTCCCATACATTGCGGTTGTGTTACTTTACACTGTTTTATTTTCTTCTAGTTTACTTATGTAACATTTACGGCGATTATGAGACACATGTACCATTAAATCTTCGGTCAGTACTACTTCGTATATTTGTGACTTTATTTTTTATCTCTACCTTCATGCTAAGATTTTTGTCGTATTTTTGTCCTCTTCAATTTGCTTTGAATATTTTCTGCATCAGTCTCTTGTACGTTCCAAAGTCGTTTCTCTCGTTCTAGACCAGAGGAATCGCGGTTTTGTGCGTTTTCCATTTGCTTCTCGCAAGACAACACGCAGATTCTCGCGGGGTAAGTCTTAGCTTTTGCTCATTGCCTTTCCTGAACTTATAAAAATCTTTGAAAATTTCAGACACCATGCTAAAGTCTTAAGTTAGACACTTTTTAGGATTTCTTATGTAGCAACCGCTTCTTAGCTCCTGTCATTTAAACAAATTAAACTTTGATTAACATTTTTTCTTTTGATTGTATAAAGTGTATTGATTATTTGATGAAGTGACGTAATTTTTTTGTAATATTATCGCTTTCTTCTTGATAATATTTCTCAAATAATTAATTCATTTATGCTGGTGCAATTCAAAGTTTCCATTAACTGCATGAGCAGTAAAACCTATTTCGAATTGTTAATCTGCAGTAGAAGGCCATGGTAAAGGAAATCTCCATAAAGAAAGAGTTTTTAAAATCGTTTCAAGGTGCAGAAGGTTGAAACTAAGACAGGCTCTTGGCATTTCGTAGATTTGATTTGCAGAATTTTGAGCTTTTCATTCTGCAAAAAATCAAAATTGGAGTATAAACCTTGATGATAATACTGTGTGTTTATTTCACCCATTTTTTATTCATATGCTCCAAAGAGCAGTCGGATAATGAAAATCTATTTCTCTTTGATTGATAATCGATTAGGAAGATGTATAGCACGTTTGCACCGCCCAGTACAGCCTCTAAAGAAGAGTAAATTTGAGGATAGAAAGGCGATTGTTTATTAATAATGGAACTGTTTCTTAGCGGAAGATCTTCAGTATCGTTGCTCTGCTGTAATTGACCTATGTTTTATATCTATTCAAACGACTCTGTAGCTTCTCTATAGAAATATTTTGTTGGACATCTTCTGTCCACTAAAGAACTTTTCTCGGCACCAGGCAGCTCGAATCCTTATTTGACTGAAAATAAGTTTCCTCTCTTGTCTGCCTGAATCTGATGTCCTTATTGCAGCTTCTTTGATGCCAAAAATTTCTTTATTTTCCTTAAATCGGATAAATCTATAAAAATGGTTTTTATTTCAAGGGGTAGCGACCAATGTTTGTACGTTTACGATCGAGGGGGAGACAAAAGAACATTAAGGGTATGTTTCATTTACTTTGCTGTGTATTATATAATTGTCAGTCAATATATGCTGATATTGTGATATTTGTTTGACCACTTGTGTTAGACAATATAGCGTCTTTTTTGCCAAAGTATGCCTCGAGCTAGGAACGAGCCTATCTAGTAGCCATCTTAGTTTTAGCATTAACTATGGTTTTAGCATGCGGTGCTCGTCACGTGACGTCCGTAAACATACCACACGAACACACATCACTACACTACAGACACCCCTAATTGTTAAGATACAATAATTTTTGTTAAAGGTTTCGTTATTGTGAAAGAAGTTGGTTTACCTTACAGGATCAAATCATTATGTTTGCTGTTTCTCTTATTTATTAGGCTTCAAGTTCCATTTAAGGCCTATCTTGTTAGCATCAATATTGTAAGTTACAGTATAAGTTTCTTTAGGGCAGCTTTTTTGAAGTGGTTTTGAGATTTGGTAGCAAAGAGCCCCAAGGGGAAAATAGTTTCAAATCTAAGACGACTCCTCCTTATCAAGTAGGAATAAACTATAACTAGCAGATGAGTAGACCATTTCAGCCAATTTATCGTCTGCCTTTAGTGATAATTTAAGTTCTAAACAAACATAGGATTTGCTCTGGACAGATGCATAGAAAAGGGTGTGTGAATTTGTGACGTCTCTATGAATTATCCTTGCAGGTCAGTGGCCACGAAGATGACGTAAACGCGGTCTCGTTTGCAAACGAAACGTCAGACATCCTCTTCTCAGGAAGTGACGACGGTCTTTGTATGGTAAGTAGATCTCATTGGTAATTATACCCAGGGCTGCTAGCATTTGGTTATTTTATCCTGGTCTAAGGAGATGATTTGATCCATAGACTTGTACCAGTGGAGGGTCGCTTGTGGTGAGCTGTGCAGGTCAACTTGAAAGTCTTAGGTCGATGGATCTTGACTCTGCGTGTTCAGGGGCTTTTTGGATTGCAACCCGAAAGGATATCATGTTTATTTCCACTATTTTGGAACAAGAACTGTGTATTTAAATGTCCCTGTTCTTAATTGCTTGTTATTTGAGGGCATGGAATTATTACAGGCGCTATGCGTATTAAAGGCTATCGCAGTCATTAAATCTATTCAATCTAATCGTATCTTTTGCATATCAATGGCTTTGTGTTCCAGGGTCCGTTAGCGAATGGGACAGCCACATAATCCTTTCGCTCTTACTTTATCAGCCTCTGACCAAACCTGGCCGCAACTTACAATTCTTTTGGCTCTATTTGGCTTATGATTTATTTGAGTATCAATTAGCCCAATCTCTTTAAAAGGTTATTGCACGCTGGGTCGCCAATATATCCTTCTTTACCACATGTCTATCAAAAACAGAATCAGAAAATATTTTGTGAAAGAAGAAAGTATGAGTAATCGTCATCCATTTTCTCCAGTATCCGTGTCATTTTCCCAGAAAGAAGCAAGGAATCTGTGATAACAGATCACGTTACATTTGGGTCATTTCACATCAAATCTTCAGATATTTTTAATATCTGCAACCCATAGTCTTAGAACTTCCTGGTTTTTTATCACATAAAGCTACTTTGAAGAAAAAAACACAGCATGCAGGATTTCAGCATTATGTCTCTTATGGTGTCCGTTTTATAGTCATTTCAAAAGTGAACCATTTTAGCCAAATATGCCACACCCAGTTTATCGAACGATGGGCGGGGCTTTCTATCAGTTGCTGTAATTTCTCTATAATTATGCGTATTTGCTTTGAAATAATGTAAATTATGGATTTGATACTGTAAATTTCAAACATTTCATCAAAACTCTAAAATTATCTAAGGTGAAGTAGGTAATCACGTGTTAAATTGTATGGCTTGTTTTGGAATCATTCCCAACTGGTGAATATAAATATTGAAAAATAGTCATATAGTTGGAATCATAGCATAAAAAGCTTGCTATATTTTGAAAGTGTATTTCTTGGACTATCAGAAAATGTTGTTCTTTACAATCAACCATGAACTTCAAAAACACTTCCTCTCTCTCAATAACTTATCCTAAATATGACATCATCACGCTCCACCATACGAAATGCCCACTTACCATGCATTTTTTTCATGCCATCGAAATTAACCTTTGTTGTCTCGGCTTCTGCAAACCTAAGCCTCGTACTATCTTCATCAAAACTCCAGAGCATTGATACGTTTCCTTGGTTTTAGGTTTGGGACAGAAGAGAGCTGAAGGAGAGAGACCCAAAACCAGTTGGTATTTTCGCGGGGCACACCGATGGTGTCACATACATCGATACAAAGGTACCTCACCGTTAAGGTGTATAAGATCCTTCAGCAATCGAGAGAGTATTTTTTATGGCGTGGAAAGTAGGGTCGCTCATTTTGCATAGTCACGGCAATTTCCACCCAACGCTCTTATTACATAGATCATCTGGTGTAACGAAATGGTTTCTTTGGTATACGTCCATATGGTATATGGATTGAAATGTTCCAATTGAATGAAACGCTTGCGTGAATGACTTTGTTTTAACCAATCAGCGCTAACCTTCAACCCCTGAAGCTTTTTTTATGAATGTCTTCGCAGGTTTACAGCTCATCAGGGTTGCTCAAGGATGATTGTAACCAAATCAATGCAAATAGTTTTATGAAAAAGTGTTCCTTTTCTTTAAGTGAAAGTGCTTTATGATAGGAACAAATGTTTAAAATTTTCGACAGTGTATACCGTTTTGAAGGTGGCAATTCACAGTGAAGCCCAACCATGACTTCTTGCGAGTGTCAATCTACACTTCTATGCTAAGAGGGTAATTTTTTATTTTATTAAAGGGCGATGGACGATATCTGTTGTCAAATTCCAAAGATCAGACAATTAAATTATGGGACATGAGAAAGTTCTCCTCGAAAGACTCTGTTCGGGTATGCTGCGTTTTTCAGTTCATCGTTTTTCCTTCCTTAAATGGCATTCTTAGAATACTTGATTACAAGATTTCCCGAAAATGTACAGCATGGTACTTTTACCATAGCATTCCTGATAATGTTCTACATTTTGGGACTATCTTGAAGTTAAGTATAAAAGCGTTTCTAAACACTATAATTTAGAATTACATGTAACAAAGGAATAAGAATAAACAATATAAACAAACATAAGAGTAGGAATGAGAATACATGAGCTGCAAATAAAATGTAGAGGGTTTTTTATGGAAAGCTAAAAAACATTGTCTGTTCGGCGTTCCGCGACAATGTGCCATCTTTAATTGAATCTTTCAATCGTTATATTTGTGGGCTTAGTGAGGCCTAGTTTTACTGAATCAATTTCAATCTAGTGGTGTTTGAAAAAGGTAAGGGTTCGCCGTTCCATAGCTTGTTACTTTTCTTGCTTTTAGGAATGCAAAAGAATTGTTTCTGGTGCAAACTGGGATTACAGATGGGAAAGTGCACCAAGGCGGTGTAAGGCTTGCATTTCATCATTAGCAGATAATTTTGGTCCTTTTGAATTGTATTCTTAGCTTTCTCACAAGGGTTTCTCAAAATCTTGATTTTTTGTATCATATCACAGCAAACAAAAGCCATTGTATACCACTGTAAAAATATCACCTTGCTGCCGGGGGTATATTTTGTCACAAATCAGAAAACCTCTCTCTAAAATTAGACATTTAACCGTAAATCACATTTGCACCAGTGAAGAAATCTGGTGCTCCACTCTTTTGTCCCTAGGAGCCTGCTACTGTGGGATGATTTTTATTTTTTTATGCTTTTTTGCAGCTCGTCGATTGACACATGTCAATGGTGACCCGTCTGTGATGACGTATAGAGGTCATTCAGTCCTGCAAACATTGATCAGGGCCAAGTTTTCTCCACCTCACAATACAGGACAGGCAAGTCGCTTTTGGACCATGTTTTCATGTTAAACCTCAATTATATTAACAACATAAAGAAAACTTTAATTTCGCATTTGACATATTTCTATTGTTTCCATTTAAAGGATCTTGCTTTGTGGGGGCCCCCTTGGGTAATTAATATTTACAAAACAAAAAATGAATCTCAACACTCTTTTAATATTTAGGCAAGCGGCACTGATTGGTCAACCTATACAGTCATGTGCTCGTGTTTCTGATTGGCCTATTTCGATCCACTACTGGGTATATATTTCTTAGCGTAGAGTTTTCGATCTATGTTCTGACGTTTTAAACTCTGAAGAGTGTCAGACGAAAAGCTTTAGTTTACTAAATGTTTGCTTTTTTCAAAGCCATTTACAAGTTTTGTACCACCAAAAGATTCTTTTAATATTTATTAATATGCAGCCCGTAGGCCTATTCGTATTAATTGGAGCCATCTTTTGCATGTAGATAAAAGGATAAATGATTATCCGATGTTTTATATACTGAAAACGTAAATGGCTTTAGCATATGATGAGTATGCTTAAGTTTTAATCGTATGCATAGCAAGGGAACCAATATTTTTGGGATATTTTGAAAAATTGCTCGTAATTGTATTTGTAAACCATTAGTCACTATTTTTAGATTAACAATGCTATTTATTTGAAGAAAAATTCAAAATATTACCGTATTCTGTACTTATTTTGAATTGTATTTGGTTTTAGTTTGCTCCATTTTGTTTACGAATTTTCTTTTTGTTTTCATTGACTATTACTCAATATGCAAAGTTATTTTTGGAGAAGTTTTTGAGTAATCCTTCTTTCAAAAAATGCTTTCAATAATTGTTGTATAGTTTTTGAAAAGTTTTTTTAAGTATACGCTTAAAAAGCCGCAGTATATCGAGCCAATTTGCCAAAGAGTAGTAAAATCGACATAATCTCACTTTGTAACTCCTACTTTTTGGTGTATTTCAGGCAATCTCATTGAAATCGTACCTTTTTGTTTCTCTAATAGAAATATATTTACGCTGGTTGTGCAAGTGGAAATGTTGTCCGTAAGTTCATTTTTTATGAATTTTAGCATATATCCCAGTCGCGCTATTGTGGCATTTAATGGGAGCTTTTACGTGACATTTTAGAATGTCATCTTTAAGCTTTCCAAATTTTTCGCTTTGGGGCCTTTCTGTTGATCTTTCTGGTATCTTTAAGATCGACACTTTAAGGTGTTGCCACTGAGCAAGGTACTAGAGTTTGAGTGCACAGCCATAACACCGATACTGAGGGCTTTTCTTATCATAGAATTATTTAAGTAATATTATTTGTTTTGATTGCTATTCGCTCGTCATCAGGAAACAGTCATAGCGATACGGAAGTGTTTGTTTCTTATTTTCGATGGACTGACTATGATGCCATCTTTACTTGGCTCGCACTCAGCCCCAGGCTCTAAGATTAATGTTAGAGGTCTCGGTACAGGCTTCCAACACTGCATTGAGTTAAAAGGCGTAATTCATGTTTGATGAATAACTTCATTAAATAGGATTTAGGTAAAACTGGGAAAGATAATTTTCGTGCTCTTTTTTCCTTGATGTATCGAAGTTTTTATGCGTTAGAATGTTTAAAATTGTTTCTTTTTCGTTTGCAGTTTATGACATTGTATCTGGAAAAATCGCATCGAAGCTAAAGGGTCATGTATCCTTTGGATATTTTGCGTCCGTTTGTTTCAGTTTTAAAACAGTCCCCCCCCCCTGCGTCCATTTGTCGAATTTCTTTTTTTTGCTATTTGACTTCCAAAAGTTAACTTTAAATTTTCAAGCAGACTTTCTGCGCGATGCTTACATCATTCACGATTCTCTTGTTCTTCTTGGTTTACCGTATTCTCTCGCGTATTCCCGCCCTCTCTAATAATCCCACCTTTTATCTATACTTTCAAATATTAATCCCGCCTCTCCGATATACCCGCGTGCGGGTTTGATTAAAGAAATAAATCAATGGATTGCAATTGTGCAGCAAGGGCAATTGTGCAGCAAGTTTTTGAGCCAATCAGCGTCGTTTTTCCAACCAACTTTCGTCAAAATTCTTCGCAGTTTACATGCAAAGTTTCCGCGCCAAAACACAGATGAACATGGTGATAATTTAAGCCCACTTTTTAAACGCACGTTGAAAAAGTATTCCCGCCTATTTGATAATCCCGCCTCTCTTGAAAACCCGCATTAGATTAGGAGGTTTAACCTATAAACCCGCAGCGGGAATACAAGAGAGAATACGGTAATACGGGGATTTCTGGCGTATGATATTTTTTTACATATTACCTTATCACATATTAGATATTACTTATCACATATCAATCACATATAAATAAAATAATTAATAATATATTAATAATATTGACTATTATGCAAGTCTGGTATCGCCCCGTACAAGTCACGATAGTTTTCTAACTGCCCCTTGTTTGTAGATTATTCACCCTTTGAAGTGCATTCAGTTTTGACAAATTTGCCTTTTCCGAATCGTTTACACATTTTTGTAATATTCACTGACCATAGTTATTAACTTCGTCGAGATTTTTCTGTATCCCTTGCTAGATTCAGATTTCCAGTGTTTCCTTCATACCATCCAGTGGCGGACACTTGGGGGGGCGAGGGGGGGCGACCGCCCCCCAATACTTTAGAGAACAATGGACTTTTGTTCTAAAACAATGGGAAATGTGACGTCATCTTATTAAAACAATAGGCTTGCCCCCCAATATTTGACCAAGTGTCCGCCACTGATACCATCCTAATGATTGACAAACAGTTTTAGTTTTTAAGGCTTATTTCTTAAATATTAACCAATATCTACTTTAAAATATCCCCTTACGCCGTTCCCAAAGTGCCTATATCTGTTGATGCATGTCTCGTCTCCTAAGCAGCCAGATTCTTTCCTTGACAATCATTCAGAAACAATGTGTAAGAGATATTTCATGGCATCCATATGAGCAGACAATCATGAGTTCATCGGTTTGTTCAACTTTTACTTTCTGTTTTGAAACCGTGTTTTTGATTCCCGTATTATCACGTATATTCAGTACACAAGCCTTAAATGAAGCTGTCTTAATTAGACGCAGTCTTAATCACTTTTCGGCGAAAGTAACTATTCTCAGGGTTTTCTCAGGGGAAGAATCACGCTAATATTCTTTTCTCCTTTGTATTCTCTAGGGAAGAATCTCTTATAAGGTATAAAGTTAATTCATATCCCGACTAACTCTGACTTTCACTAAGACGCCGTTTACACAGTGCCGGATAACTACAGTCACGTGACCTGAATCATTCACAGAACGCTCCAAACGAGGTCATCTCTAGGCAAGCAATTTTCAATAACATCACAATTCCCGCCAAAACGCCAAAGGTGCAAAGACTTTTCCGTCATTCTATAGAATCAACTGCTTCGTGTTCAGACGAAGTCCGAGGAAATTGTAAAAGCACATTAGGCCAATATAGTTTCAATAATTCTTTGTTTGAAATAAAACGTCACAGAAATGGCAACAAAGTAGGGAAAGCTGAAAAGGACGCCAATTTCACGTGGAATTTCACGTGCATTGAAATTCGCCGCTGCAGCCAGTCCAGAAAAAAGAATAATCAGCGCTTTTGTGACCTTTTTCCTGAGCTCGTACATGTCCCCGCAAAGTAAAGTCAAAACGACGACGAGGTGCAGATCGGTGAAAACACGATTCTGTTTACGGGAAATGAGATTTGGCGCCACCTCGCGCCACCTTCTTTCTCTTTATTGAAAGAGCCTCGCAGTAAATCAAAATCAACCTCGCAGCGGATGTGGAGAAAATTTATCCGGATAAAACAGTTTACACTGTACCACATAGCTATCTGAACTAATTTAATCCACTTTCCTAGGTGAACTAATTTTGTCCGGATAGCCGCTCTCAAATTCGTGCGGATAGCGTGGGTCTAGTGTAAACGGGAGCCCTATCTGAACTAATTTTGATGCGGATAAAATTTATCCGGCACAGTGTAAACGGGGTCTAAGTCAGAATGATTTTATATTCGCATTGGCTATTCCTATTCAAGTCAAAATTCTTACCCCGGATGAGTGAGATTCGCTAAGTCAAATCCTTTCCTAACCCCCCCCCCCTTGCAAGTCAACTTACCGGGTTTCAAATGTATGTTCAATCATATATAGCTGACGTGATGTGAAAATGAACTTGCAGTTTAACGTTTCAATGCAATCTTCATTTGCACAATTGTGTATCGATGATTTTTATTCGACTAAAGTATCTGACTCCTAGTTCCATTTTTGCCTGTAATTTTCCTTGCCATTGCAACCATTGCAACGACATAACAAAACAGTCATTTGTTTTTCAGTGGGATCAAGTGATTGGTCGCTGGCAGTATTCACGAATGGAAGAGGACCTTGACTGCGACCAGAGAAGCTCCAAGCGAAAGCGAACTACTGGCTTGTCTCAGTTTGTACAGTTGAGAGTGTAATTTCATAGCCATTTTCTACGTGCAAATGAAAGTAGATATGACCCAGCGCCCTTGCCTCGTTTGCATCAGAGAAAGCAAATCAGCATTTCCTTAGCCAATAACCCTGGTGGTTGAAAGAACAGGAGAGGGGCTAGAAATGATCGTTGCGCCTTAGGAGAAGTTGTTTAGAGATTGAGATAACAAGAGACATTTTTAATCGATAGATGGCTTTTGTAAAAACATTTCAGAATCGAGTCGCCAGTTTAGTAATTTATTAACTTAATGATCAACAGGCCAATTCAGATTGGTAAAGGACTAGGATGAATAATCACAATTAAAACGCTGGGAAAATTGTGGATATGCGCGTAATCGAAAGAAGAAAACTTTATCGACTGATTTATTTTTCTGATATTTTATCAGCAGCGATATATTTGAATAAAATATCCTAAATTTCTTCAGAGGTGAGACATGGCAGTGAAGTGTTATCTTAATACTTCTTTGCCTTCCTCTGATGTATTCCTCGGCACGTGACTATAGTATCATCGTAATATAGACAAATACGAGCTTTCCAATGTCTTTTGTATTGTACGTTTTGTTTTTGCTAGCTTATCGCATAAAAACCTCGACACTGTTTTGAGCACAGCACAGATAATTGTTCACCTGACCAGTCCTTGCCCTTCCATGCAAAACGTCACTGGATACGTATAAATCAACAAAATTCTCAGCCACTGCTGATGCAGCCAGCTTACCGATCCTTAAGGTCAATCTTCATTGGGCGAAATTTTTTTTGCTTTTGCGCTGACGAAAAGCGAAAACTACATGGCGCACAACCTCCAGCGCACAATAACTTTGCATGCCAAATAGAAAGCAGAATTTCAAGATGTCGGATGAGAATACACATATAGTCTGATTTTGCTTTATTTGTTGAAGCGTAAGAAACAAAACAGAAATCTGGTTGTAGATCTACAATTATATGACTACCAACTATTTTTTACCTATTTTCGTATGCAATTGTTGTCTTTGGTGGTTCCATACTTAGTGAAGGAATCGAAGTTTCGCCAACCAGTAGGTTCTAAAGAGAGATTATGTGCGACTCTTACCTCGTTGCTGGTGAATCTCATGTATTAGTTGGCATGAGCTATAGGATTAGCCCCAGAACTGTTGATAGGATTATAAAAGAAACATGTAACGTACTAGTAACAAGAAATGTTATTATGTTCTCATCCAACGCGAAGCTGCTTTGGGGCTCAGACATTTTGCTCTATGCACACAGGACGTGAAATTCGCCGGCGACAGAGAAAAAGGTTTAAATAGTTGGGACTTTCAATGCGAACGTCGCACGCAGCACAGGAAGCGAGAAAAATTCGAATACGCATGCGCATAACCTTTCAAAAAATTTCGCCCAATGGAGACTGGCCTTTAGGTTGACCGTACTGTGCCCCATTCTCCCCATCCCACTCACCCCCCCCCCCCCCCACCGACGTTTCCAGTTTCCAAAAACTGTAACCATAATAAATGAATAATTTTTCGATTTGTGTATTGTAAAAAATATCCTGATGATCTATAAATGGTGTGGCCCCAGAGTCTGCGCTCACTACGTATATAACCTCAGCATTATACTCTGAGAGAACATGCTCTTGATGTCACATTTACTAAGCGTTAGAAATGTCGTTGAAAACTGACAACATGAAGCATCATTTGCATAAAAGTTTTTAGTTTATATTCAGCAGCAGATTGTATTCTGGGTTTGTCTTCAACTGGCCGGGGGACAGTGCCCAACAGTCTAAGGATAAAAAGCTTTTAGGGATCAAATTATGATCAGTAACTGAGTTTTTCGAATGTCAGTATATTTTTAGCGGGGTGTTCCCGCGGATTCGACCTTCCGTCCCATTCAAGCCATTGTTTTTACACTGTACTAATATTGTTGACACCAAACACCAGCGAATATTCGCTGTTAACCGTTCAGTTGAAGTTGAATAATATAAAATTGAAAGCATGAAAACTAGCATCAAAAGACATGATTCAGTAAGAAGATTACCTATAAGTGTTAGTTAAGAGTGATTTGTATATAGATATAAAAATTGGTTTATACCATAGATGTTTCTTTGACTGTAGAATTTGTTATATTTCGAGACCCAGCCAGGGTACATTGCCTTAATGCGGAGTATAAAACACACGTTTCTAACTGTAATTAAAGTTACGGTTCAAAACAAAATTATAGATGTTGTTATTAGTTTACGCATATTGTAATTCAGATCTTAATTTTTTGCTGGGGCTGACCATCGCTTAGACATTGTCGTCTAAAGTTTATATTTCGACACGATTAAATGACGTACAAGGATTTTTGTTTTATAAACGTCCTTCTTTGATCCGATCAGCTGTTCGTTTCTAAGCCCTACAGTCCTTTTAGTTTTCAACCTGGATGTTAAGTAAAAAGACGATATCTTGTAAAGGTGTGATTGTGGTGTTGAAAATTTTGTAAAAAATTATTTGAAAACTATATATTTACGTTATTTTGCTTCTTTTTGTTGTTTCTAATTGAATTAGAAAAATATTAATTCATATTTGTCATGAATAAATGGGTTTTTGGATGATTGTATTTAAGGCCTTTGCAACACAGCACTATCTGTCATTGACAGGTCAGGTCTCCTATTACATGAATTGTGCAAAATGTGATACCAGCATGAAATTTGGTAACGATGGGCAGTTTGATACACTGAGAAGAAAAGGATGTTGCCTAAGCTGACAAATGCCCCCTTTTGCTATTTTAGACCGGTGTAATCGGTTCCAGGCCCCCAAGCAAGTTATTGTCATGATTTCTCTTAAACCTATAACACTGACATTAATTTGGTAGAAATTGGCAGTTTGATAAGCCGAGAGAGAATTTGGGCCCCAGCTCAGAAATGCTCCATTCGTGCTAACTGCCCACAAACGACGCAAGCTTCTTTGCATTTTAGCTACATTTTGATAAATGCCATGGATAGTCTTCAAATCGACTATAAGTTTGGAAAGTGTGGTAGCGAAACTCGAAAAATCAAGTTGATTTTATCAAAGGAACAGAGGAACAATAAAAAATTGAAAAAGGGAGGGGATCATATTCCCCCCTAAACAACTCTAAAAAGCTTGTGAACACGAATCGATTCGGTGCTTGCCTTTGTTTCCGCTGCTGGCCCTCCCATTGCTGCAAATGCTGGTATCCTATCACAAACTGTGGCATTTCTCTATGTACACACGGCATTCAGTTGTGGCTGGCCCAATCCGCCAATGACTTTTGCAGTGTTTGTTCTCGTCATCCACCATTGAATGGAGCGACGAGATTTTGACACAAACATGTGATATACCAAACGGATTATTAATGATCTGTAAAATGAACAAACTGAAATAGCCAGATTATCTCTTGGTCATATTGCTTGCTGAGATGGTGGAAGAAAGTGTCACGTGCCTTAAGTCCTTCCGATGCACCTGAAGGTTTGAGAGAGGAGGAGGAGGACGAGAGAGGAGGAAGAGGACTGAAGGGGCGAGAGAGGGGGAAGGGGACTGAAGGGGCGAGAGAGGGGGAGGAGGACTGAAAGTATTGCTCAATGCTCAAAGGGGCTCAAAGGGAACGCAAAATCAGTTCGACTTAGCGAATGGTCGAGTTATCCGAGGTTGCGATGGATTGCAATGAAATCATACTACTTTGAAACTTTAATCGATGAAAAATAGTTTGAAAATTGCTTTGAAAAAGCGAACAATTTAAAACTTACAATTTAACAATTTAAAGATTGAGGTTGTCAATCAAAATTTACACAATTTTTAGCTTAAGTTTTCGATCATTGACGTTTAATGCTCTTACAACCAACAAAATTTTAGCTATACTTTCCTTTTTTATGTTATGTTCAGCTATTAATTGCATTTCTAGTTTTTAAAAAAAATGTTTCAAAAAAAATATGAGGCAAGAACTTTAAAATAGTGTTAGATTCTAGTGAAACCCTAAAGAATTATCCTAAAAGTGATGTCTCTTACGAAAAAGATAAACAATGTTAAGAAAACCACATTGAAACTTTCAGACCCCAAAATATTTGCTAGGCAACTTTAAGTACTAAGCCAGTTTTTCAGATGCTTATAAAAATGCATGCAATAATGATTCTGTCGAGAAGTTTTGTTTTTGATGTGTTTTTCAAGCATTCATAGCAAAAATCTGTCTTGCGTAAGGGCCATTGCTTGCCAAAAACTTTTGGATACGAAAGACTCCAGATATTGGTGAGCAGGGCAGAGTCAAGAAACTGTAGTAGATACTTTTGATATAGAAAATGTTTGCTTTTGTTTTCTATATTACAAAACTAACTACGGCAAGGTTTTGAGCAAAAAGATACAGCCTTACTGTTTCAACGCAAGATCCATTTCTACGTTCACTTTTGGAAAAAATTGTGCTTTCAAGAAAACACGCGTAAAATTACACGATTCCAAGTGTCACGTGCTAGAAACGTTTCCTTTACGTCCCAAGGGAGCGAATCGTGTCCCCAACCAGGCAAGTGTTCGTTATAAATGGATATTTCAATTTTCTAATATAGATAAATGAAGCTGATAGAAATATCCTGACGAAAATTGCCTGCTATTCAGGGAGTTCTAGAATGAGCCCAATGAACTCAATCCATGGAATGTGTAATTCAATAGGGAGAAATGAAAAATCATCAAAACTGAAGATATTAATCGTGTTGTTGTTTTTGTCATGTGACAGAGGCTCACATGAGAGTATTGTTTATGTAAACAAAAGAAGCTATTTTTCAACCAATCGCCATTTAGCAATAGATTCTATAAGCCAATCATCGTCAACGAAGTCGATCCTGAAACAATCCGTGAGGGCCTGAAGTTGGTCGGTGTTACATGTTGGGTTAGAGACATAGCTCGAGAGTGTGCAGAAATCATGTCCTAATAATTTAAAATTCTATGATTTTTTTTGTCGTTAGATCTTCGAAATTAGAGAAGGAGGAACTGAAAGATGTAATTCAAAATGAGTCGTAAAGAGGACTCAGAAGAAGCGAGTGAAGCCGGTAAGTTTAGTTTAGGCCCAGTTCGAGTGAAAGTCACGTATAATAAAACTAATGGTTTTGTCTTTATGTGCTGCTGCTGCTCTCTCCGTCCTTTGTTGGATCAATTTATTCCGATTTGTTTTCTGGATTGAGCGCCAGCAGACTCCTTATGTAAGACAATGCACCTCGTCACTCTGGGGCAGTCACAAGGTGGTTTTGCCAATAATGATACTCGAATTTCTTCCATATATTTTCCTTCAAATCCCCTACATTATCTTAATTTTATCCAGAATTGTTAACCATTTCTGTTAACTTGAATATATTTATGACATAAAAATAGGTTTTTAAAGCGGTAGTACCCTTTGAATATCTCCAGAAACAGTGCGTTTCTACTACCGCCAGCACAGAGTCTTTTTGGAAAATCCCAGACTTGCAAGGTTAAGTTTTTGCAAAGCACGAGAGGGCTTCAAACCAAGAATGGCTTATAATTCGCAGCAATAAATGACGATTATTATTTTGTTCAATAACTTATGCATTATTGAACTCTCTCGCTTTTCTTTAAATCGAAACTTGGGTAGGCCTGGGCCATTTGATCACACACCCCTTCGCGGCTGGTCCTTGAATAGTTGAATCGTTTTTCCCTCCTTTATATTTTTTACTTAGAAAAGGTTGTCATTATTAATGAAAGAGCAAAGGCAGCACATCTCTCAGTGTATTGACGACTGCATTGGCTCAGCGAATGTTTTTATTTACCAATTACTGTCCTTCCTGTTTTGTCGGTGACGGTCACGTAATCGAGTAACATTTTTGCAGGGGAAGATGATATTAGCTTGTGTTTGATTTGTGGAGACCGTGCAACAGGAAAACACTATGGGTCTGTAAGCTGTGATGGTTGCAAAGGGTTTTTTAGAAGGAGTGTCAGGAAAAATCATGTTTATTCGTGTCGTTTCTCAAAGGACTGTATTATAACGAAGGACAAACGAAACCAATGTCGTTACTGCAGGTTGAAGAAGTGTGTCAGTGTTGGCATGAAAAAAGAAGGTATCAGTTGATAAAATGTTTTTAAATAACATATTTTCATCTTTATTTCTAAATAAAGACCAGTTTTTTTAAAAGTCACACTGACCCAGTTTGATAAGAGATAATTTAACCTTAGTTGTTGACAATATTTTATCATAAACTGCTTTGATGACTACCAGTACCTTATCTTTATTTTTGGAGTTGAATATTGAAGTGAGTTGGCAATACTGCTTTCTGTATCAGATACATTATACATACAAAGATGCTTCATGGTAATGAATAAAATCTGAGTAAACTTTATCAAATCTTGTCTATGAGGATTTTAGTTCAGTTGATGTCTATGAAATCTTTGTATCAGGGTTTCTGTTGGCTTTCAGGCCAAAGAGATGACCCACCCCCCCCCCCACGTTTTGCAAAACCAGTCAACTAAGATAAATAATTTGTTTTGTAATGGAAAACTTCCGTTACAGTTAAGTGAGTTATATGTGGTAGGGTCATACTGTGAAAAACTTGGTTTTTTCCTTTATATTTACATTAAAGATAAACAGATTTCAACTTTCCACAGCTGTACAAAATGAAAGAGACAAAATAACAAGAAAATCTTGTGATGAATCAGACAAGTTACTTTCACCGCAAGTGCTTTTGTCAGCAGAAATTCTTTCCAGACCTGCTCAGTCTCCACCAGGTATGGTTCAGAGCTTGATCTTTTTGTCACAATTTTTTTGACAGTTTTTCATCTTTTTAACCTTTGCTTAGCCTGATAAATGCTAATTTTCTAGCAAATCTTTCTTAGCTTACCCAGTTTGGTTTACTCTTTGCAAGCATAAATATAGAGCATAATAGGTGATATCATTGAAAATATCTAAATTAACCTTTTCCTTATTTGTTAAAGCACTATTGTACTCTTTTCACTTTTTATGTTAGAAAGCAATGCATTGATATAAGAAATTGATGTCTTTTTACCAATGTCATTTATGACAGCTACTTAAATCATTGGCCTGTTTGACCAACTTTGATTCAAATTGTCCCAAAAAATATGTGTATCCCAAAAAATTAACAAAGCATTCTCATTGTCACAACCAACATTGGTAATAATTTATCCCTTTTCTCTAAAATTGAATTGATTTATCTTCTTTATTCAAGTCTTCTCTTAATTTTCCATTGTAAAAATCTTATCTTCATCGGTGCATTCATATTCTAAAAAGAAAGCAATATCTAATGTTATTATCCAGGTCACAGCAAAAAGCTGTCTGTGAACATTTTAGTGGCTGATTAAACATTACTGAAACTGACCCTCTTTTTCTTGCAAAGCTTTCTATTATCTGGCCTTTAAACCACTCAGGATGGGATTTAATTGTACCTCAAGGTTCCTACTTGAAGGTTATATCTGATGTTTGCTTAGGTCATGCCTTTAACTGTTTTTCTAAAGTTGATCATTCACATTTAGAGAAGCTACCTTTTGTTGCACAGGAAAAGTATTCCTATTGTTTGCAGCTGTGCCTTTGAAATCCAGCTTCATGCAAAAAAAATTTGGCCGACCAAGTATACCCTTTAAGAAAGTTCACTAAATTAGCCGATAAGCTTTCCTTTAAATGGCTCTGTGAATTGTGGTTGGATGAAACTCATCGAGAGTTTGCTGAATGGACACTCATAATTCTTCATGTTGTCATTAAAGATTAAATTTTTCAGCACTAGTCAACAACAGAAATGGAGAAATTATTTTCTCATTTTCAGAAATTACATTTTGTTAATTTATTATTACAAAACAGTCTTCTATACTGACATTGCATGTTGCATGCATATGATTTCTTTTACCTAGAGTACTATGATATGTATTTTATAATAATTAAGTTTATATAATAATTAAGTTTATTGTTTGCTGGTTTTATTTTCATTCCCATAGATGTAGGAGATATAGGGGCTGGGAGCTATTTGTTGACAAAAATTATTAATTAACTCACAATTTTCAGGTAGTAGGCTATTTCAAATAATTCCAGACAATTATTCCACTTGTTCCATAAGTTGCTTTTGCCTTCTTCACTTGTCAGTTTTTAACATTATATGTCACAAAGTAGCAGTTGTTAGTGTTTTTCCTTTTGTCAGCTGTTCCAAAGCTTACTTTTTCAAAAAACTGTCTTACATACATTTTTAGAAGATGTTTATATCTTTGAAGCTGTTTTCATTCTCAAATTTACAGACAAGCCAATTAAGGTCATTCAAGACATCAAGGAGGTCTTTAGAAATCCCTTTATGGTAGATGGCTGTATTTAACTACCCCCGCTATGCAAAATCACATTTTGAGGCCCCTACAGATGTAAACTTACTTTTTTCAAAAGTTATTTGTTTGAACACCTAGATACATTAAATGGATTAGATTAAACCTGGTGTGAATTATTTTCAAAGATACACCCCAACTACTGTTTCCCTACTTGTAACTAAATATTTCGAATCGCTTTTACTGTTTTTTTATTGAACTGTTTAAAAGCTTCATGTAGTTATCTTAATGACACTAGCATATGTATCGGAAAAGATCGGGGGCGAACACTTGGTCAAATATTAGGGAACAATGTTTTATTGTCTCGATAAGATGACGTCACATTTCCTATTGTTTAAGAACAAAAGACCATTGTCCTCAAAAGTATTGGGGGCGGTCGCCCCCTCGCCCCCCAGGTGTCCGCCATTGGTAAAGGTTGAATAACTTTTTAAAATCGTCTTTGCTGCAGAGTTTCTCAACCTCCACCAGTCAATGTTGTTTGAAAGTTCATTTTCATGAAGATGGTAAAGCGCTTGCCGAATCTTCATCGTTTTTCTTTACAGTGATCATTCAATTTTCAATTCGCGTCAAATACAATCGTAACCTACGCATTCGTTTATTTTCAGATCAACTGAATCTGAGCAGGGAAGCTACAAGCAACGACATTGTCGAATCGATGAAGCAACAACTGCTAGTGCTAGTCGAATGGGCCAAGTACATTCCGGTGTTCTGTGAATTACCATTGGACGATCAGGTATCGTTACTGCGTGCCCATGCCAGCGAGCACCTGATGCTTGGCGTCTCACGAAGGTCAATGGCAATCAAGGATGCCTTGCTGCTAGGCAACGAACTCGTTATCAGCAGAAGCCACCCTGAGGCTGACATACGTCGGATAGCGATCAGAACAATGGACGAGCTGGTGCAGCCAATGGTCACCTTGGAGCTGGATGATACTGAGTACGCATGTCTGAAAGCTGTCATTTTCTTTAATCCAGGTAATTGCATTTGTGGCTAGGATAACAGTTTTTGTAAAGGTGGTTTATATCAGATTGAGGCTGCATTCTTTTGAAGAGGGAGGGGGGGGGGGAGTGTGTAAAGTCGTATTTTCTCAAAGGAAGGTTTTCATGAGAAACTCTGGTACTTTTCGTTTGTCGTGGTACTTTGTATAGAGAGTGTCTGAGCTGACAGTGGAAACATCCAAAATCGGGGAAGTCTCACCCTGGTTATTAAATGGCAGGATTCATTTTAAGGCATTTCTACCAATGACATATTCAAAATTTTGAAGATTTTGGTGTTGCCTTTTAAATATTTTCATGACCACACCTGCAAAACTAACTGTATGTGAAACTTTCGAATTACAACAGCACTCGTCAAAGCCTTACAAGAGATTTCGATAAGGAGAAGCAGTCTAGGTTTAAACATGTTTTCAAGAATAAAGATCTCAAGGGAGAAGATGAAAAGCGAAACAAACTGAATAGCTTCTAGATACTGAACAAATTTTAGAGAGATTTCATAGATTATGATCATTGGTGCTGTTGTGTTCCCGTTTTTAATACTGTAATGCTCTTTTTTAAATGTCTGCTGGTATCTGCTGCGATTTTACTTTTTCAATACCAAATCTCTTTATTTTAGATTTATCATTGCACAAAATTTTAGCTTATCACTGTAAAATTACGATTTATCACCACAGAGATTGGTTGTCACTGCATGTTGAAATAAACCCTGGCAAATGGTGTGAGAAATATAACGTTTAATTTTTGGAATCGTGTATGGCAACCGTGAATACTTCACCTTTTAAAAAGGCCAAAGTCCATTTGTTTCTTGAACTGCCAGTGGAACAGCCAAGATATATCGGGGTAATCTTACCCTGGCGATTCTATTTATTACTTCCTTTAGCTTGCAAATGATGTGAGAAATATAACGTTTAGTTTTCGGAAGTGTCCTAAAGTAAGGTCAAGCCTATTCTATTAAAACGGGTTGTTTTTCTTTTGAAAAAATATTTGGCAGTTAGCAATAGCTGTACTGGAGACGTCTGGTTTGATAACTCATAATGTTCGGTGATTAAAGTATTATCAGGGTCTTAGATGCAGTGTTGGCTTAAAACATGTAATAAATTGTTCGTCGAAAAAGGACCATGTTAGGATTATTGTTCCTTGTATCTTATGCATGTGTCTTTAACGGCAAATTAGTAGCAAATTAGTGAAGTCAGGCCGATACCTCATGACATTTGTCTGATATAAGAGGGATATACATTGAAAGCCGTATACATTGAAAGCCGATTATCCTTTTCTCGATATTCTCATTTCCTGTACGTCGAATCTTCATGTAGCTTGTCTGGGCTAAAAGTTGTGTGAATCATTTCTTCATCTAAAGTTGTTTGCTTTCATGTTTCGTTAAAACTCTGATTTGCAGATAATTTTTAAAAGGCATTCTCGGAAAATCAACTTTACTTTGTCGTTTGTAATGGCCCGTATTTTTCTAGTAGTTGTTTATCATTGAAATAGAGCATTATTAGAAAAGAAAGTTTCCCGAAAGCTTTACCTAGGAAAAATTTGTGTTTTCTTCTCATCAAGGGAAATCACCAGGACACTTTTACAGTAGAATTTATGATCAATTATGTTAAAAAAAGCTAGAGGAATGATATAGAGAGAACTGGGTGCATTGCCCACGAATAGAAGAACTTTGCCGGGTCATTGCCCGTAAAATCCTTGTAGCCCTCTAAAGGTATCGAACTGAAATTTCTTTTCATCAGCCACAGCAGTATCTTTGATTTTAGTTGACACTGCTTCAGCAACTTTGATGATCAATGGTATGGAAACATGGCTAGATGAATGAGAAGTATAAATCTTGATTCAAGGACGCTGTTCCTTGAATTAAATATTGCCATGCGTTATTTATCGAGCTTGAATGCCTTCATCAAGGCCATCACACCCTTGTCGAAGAGAGCTTGTTGGATGGCGATTTTGCGTTCATTGAACTGGTAGAATCAATCAACGTGGCAAACTCTCTTCTATCGTCCTTCGTTGTCTGGCCGATTAAGCGGTTTTTGGAGTTTTGTTTCAAGAAAAACCATAGAAATTTTCACAGACAAGAGTTTTTTAGCAGAAAATCTTTCTGCCTCGTATCAAGGCATATCATGTGATCAATCTTAGGTCAGAGAACTTACTCCACGTGAAAAGCAAATGAGAGTAAAAGAGGCTTATACGTGGAACAATTTGATCGTTGCTCGTATTACAGATTTACACAAAGAATTGTCTTGGAATTCGTGAGGTTTAGTGACGTTTTGCCATTCGCCTTAGATCACATGCTTTTTTGCCAGTTGCGCTGGATTTGAGAAACAATGTTTTATCAATTAAGAATTCGCTGTTAATGTCTTTTAAGCCTGTTTGGCTAATCCCGACTAACGCTCCCTTTTGAATTTATTCAGTTTCGAATACTCTTGTTAATCCATAATCTTCTATGCCCATTTTTATGATCGATGTTTCAGCGTGGTAAATAGAGACTTAAAACTGTTGCCCCTAGATGATGACTTAATATTAAAGAATTGAGAATGGTATGTGCTTCTGGAACTTCAAAGTACACCGTGGATCAAACCCGCTCATAACGATACAAGGCTTTACCAGTTTATCTCTTAATTGTACTTCCGCATTGTTTGATATTTGCTCACTAAATCTAAACTCTTACTGGAATTCAAAAATCAAAACTCACCTAAGTTTGTACATGCCTGGAATATCTAAATTTATGTCCATTTCAACGACATCTGGCTCCAAAGCGTTCCTCATGAAGCTGTTTTAGTAACCAATCAATCGAAAGCCGCTGCCAGTCCCTTTTGTACGTACATTTAAGGGTAATCAAGACTTATTATGAAGATGGGATCAACAACTATTCCTATTTTTAGGAAATATTTTGTATTTCGTATCGAATATGTTCGAATATATACCTGAAAAGACATATCGAGTTAGGAAGGCGACACTTAATCAAAACTTGAAAATTCTTCAGGCCATACATCCTTAAAACGCTTTGATTGAATTCGCCAGTGAATGATTTTTAAGGAGAAACTTCAGGAGCATCATGACTGCGTCTTTTACGAGCTCTTCGTCTGTTTAAATTCAGCTTAATGGTAAATGTATCAATATCTTAGATACTTGAGTTGAGTTGATTTGGATAATTTCAATGGGTTGGGTAAACTCTTCACTGGTACTTTTGTTCCTTAGAAATGTTGCAGCTTTAAATTGCGACAGATTTTAGCATGAATAAATGGCTATCAAATAATCATGTAGATTGCAAGGTTGAATCTAACCAAACAATATGCATCCAGATAACAAGTTATAAAGCTTATATTATCCCTCTCCTAGACGCCAGAGGCCTAAGCGACCCAAAGAAGATAAAGTCATTAAGATTCGAAGTACACACGTCGCTTGAAGATTACATCAACGACAAATGTTATGATGTACCCAAGGGGAAGTTCGGAGAACTGTTGCTGTTGTTGCCTACCTTGCAGTCAGTGGCACTGCAGATGGTTGAGCAATTGCAATTCGCGCGGCTTTTTGGCGTCGCAAAAGTCGACAATTTGCTTCAGGAGATGCTACTTGGAGGTGTGTATATGCATAAAATCCTTTCAAGGACCTTCAATTGAGATGTCCTAAGATGTCCCGTCAAAAATATAGTTTTAAGCCCCTATGCAATTTTTCAGAGTAAAATGAATCTTGTGAAGCCAGTCAGAGGGTTTGTTTACGTCTTGCAGCAATTTAACCAATCAGAATCAGTTGTTCATATGTGGCTTTGTCCTGTTGATTTTGCCAGTGACCCGTGTTGCAAGGTTTTCTTGTGAAAATTTCCAGCGATGCTATGAACGTAAACTGTTTCGGAAGTTCATGTGATTTGTATATAACAAGCTTACCAATATGCAGTGAAACAGTTAACATGGCCATTCTCGATTAAAGTGGAAAATTTGTTGTTCATGTTTGCTGCAGTCAGTGATAGTATATCTATTCTCTAGTCTTGTCTCTGTTTGAATGATAATTCGATGCTTTTATCACCAAGGCATTTAATTTATCTATCAATGGGCTATGATACTGTCATCCGTGACGTCGTTTTTGGGCGCAACAAGAAACAGTAAATGAAAGTCGTGTTTTCTTTAGATATGCGCTGTCAGTTATAAATAAGATCAAAATTGACAGCTGAGAAGAAACAAAATGGTACTGACACATGTAGTAACAAAACTTCGCTATGTTGCTGTTAACCTTGCATACAAAGTTTGATAGCTATTGGGTAATGACCTGCTTAAAAAATTTGAAAATCGCTATTGATTCTCGGTGTGCATCAGTTAATCTCAATGAGCTGTCTTTATCATGCTTTCGAAGCACACTGCATCTTTTCACCGTGTTTTAAACATCAATAATTCAGAAAAAAGCAAAAGGAAAGTAACAACGGGTCAAACTCTTGTAAAAGCGAATAAGTCAAAAGAATGGAAAGATTAACTTGTGAAGAACCTTGCAACAATTTTTGTTGATTTATTCTTTTGAACGTAAGCGGAATACGAAAGCCAAAGAATTCTTATATTGCAGAGGTCTTCAGACGCTTGCCCATTGCAAATGGTGCTTCATGTATGCCTCACTGTAACGCGTGCTTTGGTTGTGAAACTTCTGTTACAAATAATCGACCTTCTTCACGCGCGGCCGATACGCCTCTAAACAGCCTTGAAGCTTGTTCTGCCATTCTTGTCCTTGTGATTTTCCCGGTTGTTGTGCCCTCATGTAATGATTGTTTTATATTTCAGGTTCTGGTGTACAAGATCAGCTTGAGGCATTGTCACTATCACCGCTGCCCGCCGTCATGCCTACTATGGATTCGACAGCAGGAGCAACGAACTTTTGTCAAGGGTGTGCCGCGCGGCAGACTGCTGCGGAGGGAAACGAGAATCGTACAGACGAGGATGATGGAGCGCCCCCTGCAAAACACATGAAGGTTGGCCTGAAACCACAAGAAAGAGTGCAATATCCTTTTGCTAATGGTACAGTTATAAAGAAAGATGTGCCTTGATTGGCTCAGAAAGCGCGAACACGCGTCCGCTACCTGATTAAAGAACGGTGCTGGTGCAGAACTGCAAGCCATATTAAGCATCGGAAGTAGTTTTAGAGAATTAAGTTTTTAACTCGGGCAAGCGCAGGAGAATTTGGCGAAGTCTGTTTTTCGCATTCAAATGTGGTAGCTATCAATTTGAATTTTATTTAGAAGGGTGCTCCATGAGTCACGTGCAACCTTGAGGAAGCGGGAAGTTGGTGGAAAAAATTAATATGGTTAAACAGAAGGTGATTCATTCTAAACGACGTTTCGATTAGAGAACACGATATCCTTGTAACTACGACAATCGCATCTCCTTCCATTACTCATTTAAACACCCAAATTTTTTAAGTAAGGAATAGTAAATCGAATGCTAAATTTCATTGCTTCAAAGTTAATCTCTTGCACGATTATGAACAATTTTTACTATAGAATAAGTAGGATCATGATTTTAGATCACTTTTCTGATTTGAAGCTGTTTCGAGACCCCCTTTTGGAAGCTAACATGGGCCTTTTTGTCAGAATGTTTTTTCAACTTGTAACTGCAAACGCATAATATTTTATTAGTTCCGAATGATGAATGTCTTTATATAGGTCCTAATTTCACCACGAAACACACTGCTTTTCCTAGAAATCTGTTCTAAGATTTCCATAACAATTTTGTCTGTTTAATTTGCCCCTATATAGTCTGTCGGTTTCATCGTGTGAAATTGTTTGCTATGTGTCGTAGTTTCACTTTTTTAAACCCTAATGCGTTAAGGTATTGATGATGCGTTGTAAGCATTCTGAGAACATAATCTGACGGTAATTTGTACTTTCTTCTGATTTAGACTTCCGTGTTCTGTGCATCTTAATTGTCAATTCTGTTGCCAGTTAGAGTCTTGTTAGGTATAGCGATTGCATTTGTCATCAATTATGATTTATATGTTCTTGATTTTAATATTATCTGCAAAATTCTGTATGTACACTACTCCTTAATATCGTGTACTGCAAACTTTGCAGAGGCAGTCTCACAACAATTTACTCCTAGCCAGACATGGTCTTCCAAGAAAGCAAATAACATCTTATACCCTGTATGTATTTTGTGACTTTCACACTTTTATGCATTATTCAAATCTATCATCACCGTCATTAGTATTATTATCAAAGTCAGCATCATCATGATCATCTTTGAACCATTATCGATCCTCTCCAATCATCTCCAGACATCATCGTCTCAAATGAACCTTAAGTCCTCAATTTGATGCAGATATCTACGCATGCCTTGCTGGCTGTGAAGTTTACTGTGGAGTTTCGAAAATTAAGGACGTATAGAGTATTTTAATCATTTTTCACTGTCAGAATGTTCTTGTCATAACAATATATAGCTGACTGCCATATCTAAGATAATCCCAAATTCGTAGGATGCAAGTGACATTTAAATTTCTACTTACACGTTTATTACTTGTGTGGCTATGGTAGACCGTTGTCTTTTTAAACCATTTCCAAGAATTTCATTCCTATCCCAGCATTCGTTGCAGATCATATTTGTAAATAGATATGGAATTCCTAAGTCTCGCTGGCTCCTTTTAATATAACTGATGTGAATAAAACCTTTTCTATTCAAAGTATATTGTAGATTATCGATAGAGATAAGTATCATCAAAGTGATTTGCGAGTTCATTGTTTTTTTTATCAATTTCTCTTCAAATTATTTTGTTTACCCTGCCCAAATCGTGGCAAAACTCATCTTTTTACCGAAAGAGAAACACGAAAGGCAAAAGATATGATTCAATTAATTTGACATTTTTAATCCTTGATTGTGAAACCACAATTACCAGTTGCACGTTTCCGAAGGTCCAGCTAATCATGAGTACCAGTTGAGCAATCTGCAATCTACATATGCTTTTCAATCAAATGAAAGATTTTATTGAGAGATTCCAGTTCCACATTATGGACGGGCATCCTAACCTTTTGTATTGTGTAGAAATGAAACTTAAACGTTTTATTTGGAAAGTTCCTTGGATTCCTTAAGGGTTTTCTTATATTTATTATATGTATCAAACACCTTTTCCTAATTTAACGTTATTGATTATCAGAAGTAATTATTTGAAATACTTAGATGATAGTTTGTGGTGCAGCTCACGAATGCTGTCAAACCAACGTTACTTTGTTGGTAAACTGGGTGCAGGTCACATCACGCTTAAGTTGTTTCTTCAGGCTTTTTTAAATACATCCACTTATGTACGTTCAAAAATGTTAGGACAAATTCGATAATATAGAACTATGGCGTTGCGCTATTCGTGTTTGCAACAGTAACTTATTCAGATATATGCACAGTCTTTTTTAAATGGTCAAGGCCCATCACGTATCCCCAGAATGTGATTAAAAGTTAAAATACACTTCAACCTTGAATTATAACTATAAAAGCATTTTTTTTATACAAATTACCAGTTAATAATAGAAAAATCCTCAAAAGAGTTGTCTGCAAAAGAGATGTTGTAGATATCAAATTTTTGAAGAGAGGTTAAGAGAGAGTTGTCCAGAGAAAATCTGAACTACCGTTATAACACGGTACCATGCTTATGCGCTATTGGGATTCTTCACGAACTTCCTGTTTCGTGATTTTCAGATTCTTTCTAATTTAGGCAGATGTCAGCCTTGCAAAACATTTGTTTAAAACAAATTGTACGGTATAAAAATGATGCAGTATGTATAAGCTTTGTACTCTTGGCTAATCAGATATGAGATGTAAATAGTTAATTGCTAGGCAGATTCGTATTTGAAAATCTTCCTGTCTTGAAATAAATCTAGTTCATTTTGTTTGGGAATATTTCTTCTTTGCAGTCCATCAAATATTCGATTTTTTGGAGTTTCCAGATGCATGACCGTCAATTATTTATCATAAATTGATCCCAACACCGTTGCTTCCTTTTCCGTTAGCATTTCTAAGCTCCTTGCAATGGTTCAGAATTCTTACTATTGTGTTTTTCCCAGTCTACGATACTAGATACCTGGTTTAGAATTTCCTGTACTCCCATATATCTCATTACATGAAATATTCAAGGCTCCAGCGATGAATGGTTTTGAAAAGCATAAAATCCTCCATGTCCATGGAAATATATTCCCTTGCATTTACACCCAAACACTGCTTAAACATTTCACCTTCTGCATGGTACCAGATACTTTTCATTGATCACTTTTTTGACACAGAAACACAGCTATGTTTGCTTAAGATACATTAAAGAATTACGAAGCGGTTCGATTTGAGCTGCAGTTGTAAATCGGGTGGTAAAGGTTGGTTGGAATGATATGGTCTTAAAATGGAGAAGGGGACAAAAACGAGCGGCAATTTCGAATTTTGGGGCACTTTATTCAACCGCCGTGGTGCGGAGCTCCGTAATATAGGCCAGCGGTAATATAGAGAAATGGCTGTTGCCGTAAAATGGGGAAGTCCTCAAAAGGGCTGTAGACGCATGTTTTAGACAATTTCCACTACATTAACGAAAGATCTTCAGGAGAAAGTCTATTGAATAAAGTATCTCCCAGAATTCTCCGCACCACCCGACCTCACTTTATTAGGGTCAGAAAATATATTTCTTTTTCGCAAATCGATTTGGCATTTATATAAATATTCATATATATTGATAAAGATGAAATTTTACAAAGGACAACTATGAAGGCAAAAATATGCATTCCTTCTTCATACACATAAACAGGTAGCTGACAAGATCTATTGGATCCCTGTTGCCTTTGGATAAATGGAGCATGCGCAAAAGAAACAAAGCATGCTTTAAAAAGTCAAAATGGCGACCACTGTAGGAAGAACGTATCCGGCTCGCGGGCCTGTAAGTCGCCTTGGAAGCATCGCGAGGCATAATATTGGACACGAAGCTGCAGTTGAAAAGACAATTAATCTGTATGTGTCGATTTACTATTTTTGCTAAGTAATGTGGTGACTAATTTCAATGTTTTATGCCATCCAAATTATGAATATATTCATAATTTGGATGGCCTAAAATAGTATATCATATTAATATAGCATATCGTCTGCAACAACTTCAGTTCTCCAAACTGACCTAACAGTTATGGCTTTTTGATGCTCTGAACTTTTCTTGGTCAGGCATGAAGCCAAGGGGGGGGGGGGATTTTGAAAAAAATTTAACCTACAAACCAAGAGTATAGATGGCATTTACATGATTCTATGATATCTAAACAATATAAAAAAAGTTAAAGCCAAGAATTATCTCAACTATGTTTTGAACTACAGCCAGTGAAGTTTAGGAATAATTCATATCTGAAGTGTGATGTATTTTTTTGGTTATATTCAAGTTTAAATTTTGAGGTGAATTTGAGCTAGAATTTCTTCAAAGCACATATTTTAAAATATTTTAGAGTATTTTTTTTGGTGGCTTGGTTGTAAATTACTATAATATACTCTATTTTGGAATGAGAAGCATTGTATGCCTTGGAGTAACAAAATTCCTTTCTTTACTTAATATAGTCCTGGTAATATTAGGCATGCGATCACATCCATACACACCTAAAACTCTGTCCTTTTTATCGCATGCACAGTTCCACGTTTTGTATTACTTCTCTTTTTCTTATTTGTTTTTTAGTTTCTTTTTATTTTCTCTAAAGTAATTTTTAATTTCTTTTATGTGGGTTATATTGATGGCATTTCTAGCGGCCCGGTTTCCATTACTCCCTTTTTGTGTGTATCCGTTCTCTCTCTCCGTTCTTTTCACATTTTCTTGAACATATTACCCTGTGCCACTCTGTTTTGGTCAAAACGATAACGTGGGTGTTTTCATTACTCCATATTTATCCATTCTAATATCATTTGCGAGGTCCACACCACAAATTTAGGGGGCCAAGGCTAGAAAAAGTAGGGGGCCCAGGCTTCTTACCCCTTTTACTACAGCTTTAAAACTACTTGATTCGCAAAAAGGTTGGGGGCCATGACCACCCCGCTCTCTGTGGCATGGACCTTTTTTTTCTCAAGCTCTTTTTGAAACTGAGATTGAATGACTTTGTTTTTGCATGTCTCTGTCTTTGCTGTTCCCAATAAAGCGACACATATTCAAATGATTCCATTTTCGGATGACTCCTCTACGAACAGCGTTTTTGAATAACTTTAGTTTGCTATCAAATGACTCTGTCTTTTAGCGTATTGATGGACCCCAAAATCTAAATCAGATTCATTTGAATCCCTTCTCATATGGAAACGGAGTAATGGCAACAGGTCCTTAAAAACTTGAATTCTTTTTGTTAAATTATTTTATTCTCAAGAAACTTATTCTTAAATTCCATAAGAACTTTTTGGTCATACGATTTTTCAAACGGTGATACACACCTTCTAATACAAAGATGACATCAGGTCTTCGTAAAAATTGTAAGGTCTCCATTTTATGGATCACACGTCATCGCATACCTTTGCACGCCTAAACTTTTTAAGACGTGCGATTACCAGAACGCCAACAAATTTCATATTACCAGGACTGCTTTATATATATGAAAAATGTTTTCCTCTGGGCATTTGACAGCCAACTCACCAATATCATATAGTTGAACTATCTCTTTCTGTCCAAATAAGATTGCTGACACAAACTAGTGTTCAATAGAAGTGTCTTTTCAACCTTATAGGGTATCTTAAAAACTTCCTTCTGTTACTTTTTTGTGCTTTTTCCTTCCGTTACGTCATTATCTTTAAATATTTGTAGCTGTTTTAAAATTATTCACTCCTCAATTTATAAAAAATGTTGTCATACAATTTAAGGGTAGTCATTTCCCAAAAACTGTGGAATGCCACAATGATTTCAGTGCTCTGTACCATGTGGCCCTGGCCTTTTAAAGTTTATGTGCATGATTTTCCAAAGGCAATTATTTAAAAATGCATTTATATTCCAAAAATTGTAACAGGAAAAGCAAGATTACTTAATCTTCATGTCTCAGAACTGGCAAATAAATTGGGAAATCCAAAAAGGTGATACTTGTCTTATATGGTATTATGATAAACTGATCAAGATATTGTTTTGAAGGCTTTAGTACATTTCTTGCAAATATTTTCTCACCTATAATGATTCCAAGTGTTCTTAAAGGACAAGTGACACACTTTTCACCCTATCTTTTCTTTTCATTAACTTATAGATCATCGTTTAGAAGTAAGTTTTTCCTGGTTTAGAACAAAAAATTATAATCAGGGGGCGCAGGGGGCGCGATTTCGCTTTTTATCACGTGACCCTATGACGTACATTGTGATAACTCGGAATTTTCCTGTCATTATTAGAGAGTCTACAAAACACGACGCAACAGTTCCAGACGAACTAAATTCGTTTAGAAGCGTGTTGTAAACATTAATATTGCACTGTATACAATAACAAGCAATAACAAATTATCACAATCTACGTCACGGTGTCACGTGATTCATTTCCCGCCATAATTTTAAAAGTGTTTTTAAGTAGGAAAATGAATTCAGAAAGGAAAAATATTTCAACAACACTCTCATACAGCATTTTACTTTAAGTTAAAAGAAAAAAAAAATTTGGCGCCAAAAGCGTGTCACTTGTCCTTTAAGTATTTTTAGCCAATCTTTGAATTGCTTTTTAAAGATTCTTGACAGCCCTGAAAAACTGTAACTAAGGCTTGCACAGATTGTTGAGGGAGTTCAACTTTTACCTACAATAAAGCTGTATGTTAAGATATGCAAGGCATACTGACCTTTGTTAACTTTTATATCTGATGTTACCCCTTGTTTCATCAAAGTTTTTCGAATAAAGTTTGATTTGCACAGTATCAGATCAATTTACTTTATATGCATGCTACAAACGCTTTACTGGTAACTTCCTTGCTTTACAGCATTTTTATGGCATTAAACATCTATCAAATTCCTTCCGTTGCTTTATTTAGCATTTTAAAATGTCCCCAAAAAATCTGTGCACCTGTGCATTCATGTTGAAAACCAATATCAATTGTGTACCAGTCCACACAATGCTTTTCAGCACTGAGCTGAGCAAGGTAGATGCTGCCAACAAAGTACCCTGGCAAAAAGAGCCACAAAATTTTGACCAATGGAAAATCAAGCAGAGAAAAGCAGTATCCCAAGCTACAAAATGAGACTCAAACTTCCTTCATTTTGAACGACGATCTTTGATGTCACTGCAGTTTGATGAGTTTTTAAATCTTTTGGAGTCAAAACCTTGAAAATTATCTTTTGGGTAGATGAAATAAGAAGGCTTGGATATGCCTATCATTATAGCTTATCACCCTTTTACAATTAATTTTTGGATTTATTTTGTGAAATTTGTAATAAAAAACAAAACTTCTAATTGCTAATAAAAGAAAAAAATAAAGAATCTCAAAAAGAATTAATTACATTTCAAAAATTCTTTATTCAGTGCAAGATAATGAACATGTATCAAATTCTGTATCAACTGCAAAGAGTAAATTTTTGAAGGTTCCTCTGTGACTTAAGTTCTTGCCTCCAAATGTAAAAAATCGAGCTCCGTCGCTTTGCTCAGTTCACAGGTTTATCTGTTTCGTTCAGTTTACCTTGGGTGCCAGAACCTCAGAGAGTCAAGAACAGGGAGAGAAGGGCGCATTCCTTCTATACTTTGTTTGTCAGCACATGATTTTTTTCTCACCCTGTAGTATAATCATAAATTATCTTTTTTTAGCAGCTAAACATATTAAGATTTCTGTGGCAGCTCAACTTTCAAATTGTGGCACAATAAATAATTGAAATTTTAGAACTTTGAATATTGAAATAGAAACACAAAAAATCAGCATATGAAATTATTTATCTTATGACCACACCTAAAAAGAGTGAGACACCCTTTTTGTCAGCAAAAAGCAATACTGTACGCCTCCCAGAAAACTTTTTAGCTTCTCCCCTCTTGCCTGTCTTTCTTTTCAAGGTAGAAAGATCTTTTTACTTAAACACATCTATTGTCATAAACGATTAAAAGATTATGAAAAAGAAGTAAAAAGTAAAAGAAGTAAAACGTAAGAAGTAAAAGATTATGAAAAGAATGTGCCAGTGAAGTGTTGCCTAGGACACTGAAATAAACCTGGACCCTGATTGAGCCCAATGCCCTTCTAAATTGGACGGTTATCAAGCCCAGTAGCAGAACAAAGTAACAGGAAAAAATGACATTACATAATTACTAGGAAAATTACATAAAAGGGGGGAAAAGGAGGGCCACAGTGGCTTCTAATTGAGGATGAGTTTGATGAAGTAAAGATGAAATAGAGATTTTGAGGAGAGATGAAAGAGAGATTTGGAATGAATTCATTAAAACGGAATGAAACAGAGTTCTTGGTTGTATTCATACTAATATCAGGGAAGTAACCAGTTTTTAAAGGATTTACTATCTCAAAATATCTTCTTCCTTCCACTGATCTCACCACCCAGGTTTCTGTTCCATATTTCATGACAGTACTCATACGAGCCCTTTTAGCTTCCAAATGTACCCTTTCCCACACAGCATAGCGGAGGCTTACTCTCCTTATCGCAGCTAGTTCACAACCCTGGCTACCATTTATGCTGTCACCTTAGTTAGCCGAAGTTATCCACTCTCTCCAACTCACCAAGGATCTTCTGTCATCTGAACATATGCAAAAAATAAGGTGCAATCCCAAAAGTCTTTGATCTGGCATTATTTTTTTGGCATGACATTGGCATGAGATAAGCATCTGCCTGGATGTGGTCTACACTGACATTTTGTTGGGATGACATAGTGGTGCAACTATGTTTTCCATAATTTTAAATGCAGGTTTTTCTAAACCACAGCAATCACATTACAATATTATTATACATTATAGATTCATTATACATCAAACACACTTTCATCACTATACAATGTGTAATTGCTTTTTAAACTCAATTTATAACAATTATACACTTCTATCCCCATGACAGATGAATGGTAAATTTGTACAACTGTTATATATGTTACAGGGGTTAAAGTTTTGTTTTCTGTATTCCAAAGGTACCCATTAAGCAACTACACATTTGGAACAAAGGAATCTCTGTATGAAAAAGACAGGTGAGAAAATTTCTGCTCAGTAATGTTTATTCTAAACTTTTTTGCAAAGAGTTTTAATTGTCAGCTTTGATCTTACTGGAAGATAGATCAAGCCTCTAGGGGTTTTATTTTATTTCAAAGGCTCTATGGAAAGGGGGCTTAGCAAAAGTGATTTTGAAGGTTTATCACAGAAATCAATTAATTCAAGCTAGTAAAAAATTTTTCTTTGCACATTTGTTGAATGTAAATGCTCATATCCTCCGAGGATGCTGAAAATATCTAAGTTGTTGCAAGAAAATATAATGGCTTTGTATATAATATCAGTTTCATAATTGGATAGAGAAAAGGAAAGTAGAGCTGGATAAAAAATTTGACTTGAATGCAGGTGTTAAGAAATTAGACATCTGTTGCAGAAAAACACCATTTAGCTATCAAAAAATTTTTCAATTTGTTTCTATCATCCTTCTTCACTGGGGACTTATAGAGATGAAAATATAAAGCTTTTGCTGGAAAAGGGGCTTAATGTAGAAGGAGTTATGATATGAAGGCAGGCTAAATGGAGATTTCATAGGAGCTTTCATATAAGTAGTAAATGCTCTTACAACTGATGGCCTTGTGTACTTGTTGCGAATTAAGTAGTATGAAGAGGAAACTTGCCATTTGGGAATGCATTTAATCTAAGCAAGGTAACTGTGACAAACTCCTTGCAAACTCCTAACTCCTAAAATATGACTAATCTTGATTCTTTTTTAGCTCAGTTCAAGCTAGGTTTCAGAGAATGAGGTTAGTTTTGATGGTATTGTATAAATATTTCTCTAATCTTTAGACAGGAATATCCTGAATTAATCACAAAAATAGTCTCGGTTAATCAGCTGTTGCCACAAATGAATTTTTGACTGATGTTTTGTTATAATTTGCCAACAAAGACAAAAGTCAGTATATTTTGAAATACAATATTTTATGAAAATGAAAGAGTTGTTTTGTTTCCCTTTGTTATATCATGCAAAGATGCATAAATTGAAAACAAGGAATTGCAGCATGTTCTACAAATTTTTATGGCTTTGAGTTTAAGTTAGGACATCTTTTTAGTATATATATATAATTCTTTGAGAATAAAGGACATCAGTAAGGTGAGGTAATAGAAATTACCATCAGGATAGTTTTAAGCACAATTATAACTGTTTTTGCTACTTTATGTAATTTTTAATTTATTCTGGATATCATCATCAAAAAATTTCTAGCCATTTTATAGAAAATCTGAAAACAAGAATGCCTTAGAAAAGGAAGTCAAGGACACCTCTGGCAATGTGCATTGATTAGTTGATCTTGTCAAATAGAAAAATAGCATTTAGAATACTGTGCAACCTTTTTCTATGTATCACCATACAATGTCTTTTTCAATGATTTTAGGGAAGAGTATGCCAAGTCAGGGATGCGAAGGACAGTTGAAGGTGTCCTCATTGTGCACGAGCATGGCCTTCCTCATGTTCTTTTACTGCAACTAGGAACAACATTCTTCAAACTGTATGTTCTGCAGTTCTGCAATCTGTCTATATCTTTATTTTGTATTTATATAGTTTGTGTGTTTTTTGTGTCTAAAGTTTTAGAGATCTTCTGAAGGCATGAAAATCCAGTTTTTTGCGTTTAAGGGCATGCTGAAGGAATATTTTAGATTCAATGGAAAAAATATGTGTACATTTGCAAAGCTCCTATGTCAACATTAAACCAACTTGCCGTATTGTTTAATTGATATTTCCACGCATTGTTTGTTTGATGCTGAATTGTTTGTTTCATTTAGGCCTGGAGGAGAAATAACACCAGGGGAGGATGAAATTGAAGGACTAAAAAGAGCAATGGCAGAGGTAAAAAATACACTGTTTATTTATGGTTTTGTTTCAGGCCCTTCGTACATAGAATATCTTGAAATAAAGGTTATATAAAAGTACATAATGCTGATATTTGTGTAAATTTTTAGTTAGCTATATAAATTTTGAACATTTCCAACATATAATGCATCATGTTTTCACATGTCAGCTTAAGAACAAGATAAATGATAGTATCTGTTTCAAAATGTCTAATAAATCAGTAAATTTTTATCACCATTAATAATCAATCTTTTAGATTCTAGGGAGGGCCGAAGATCCTGAGAAAGTTGACTGGACTATTGAAGATTCATTAGCCAATTGGTGGAGGCCAAATTTCGAAGCACCCCAGGTTCGTCTTTCTGTGAATCTCTTTTCAATGTATCGATGGATCGTTTCCATCTTTTTCAATAGATTTGAACATTGTCACTTGAAGTTTGTTTTCCTAAAATGTTGTTTTGATAGGCAAGATTTTTTTGACCTTTTTGCCTTAAAATTAAGCTGATGAATAGTAAAGTATTACGAATTTGAATCGATTAAAGGATGATTAACCCTGTTGAATTTTTTCGCTTTGTCAGATTTTATTGGGAATAGAATTCTTGGACTCCTAGAAGTTCTTTAAGCACCATCCAGGGCCTAAAATGCCTAAAAGTCTGCAAACCATTCAATTTCGAAACTTTGCATTGTACCTTACAATTAAAAACCTGTATGCTCGTCCTCTTGTTTTTAACATGCTGCTTTTCCACAAATTACATTTTATGCTTTTCTTCATCTCTGTCTGCAGCCTATGGACATTGTCACCGACCAATTCTTTGCAGGGTCTTCGAACCTCTAGGGCCCTAAGTTGTTGCTTTAATCAATAACCCGTGAAGCTTACTTAATATGATTTTTTTACCGTTATGTACTGGTAATAAAGGTTTTTAGATCATTTTATATTAATTTACCATCAATTTGATTTTTTTGCCAGTATCCATACATACCTGCACACATCACAAAACCAAAAGAACAAAAGAGGCTTTTTCTAGTTCAACTTCCAGAAAAAGGTAATTTGGCAAATTTCCTTTTTTATTTTGTGTATGTCAATTTAGGTATGTTTCAGCAAACAATTTGTGGCATTAAACCAAAATGCCTTTTTTTATGTATTGTTAAAACTCCGATTGCAAACCTATGCTAGTTAAAAAGAGCAGCCGAGTACACTCCACTTGGTTTAGCAAAGATATTTGTAGGAGATGTTTAATATAGTATTGTATGGAACTCTGCACTCATTGGTTTGCGATCGCGTTAAAGTCAGTGAAATGTTGCTGATCTTTGTAATCACTTTTACTCAGTTTTAGCACCATTTTTTACTGTCTCTTTTTATGAATAATTCCTGGAAGGATCCCCTCCCCTTCCCCACTGAACGACGCCTTCCCTCCTTTTCTCCTACCCTTTTGCTGTCTCTCTTTGCTTTGAAGAAGCCCATTAGCCTAGAAGAGTTCTGCTGGTAAAATCCGCCTCAGCATTTATCACATTTTGCGTCTATTTGTAAGCTGTTTCGCCTGTCGTCAACATTGCATCTTTTAGAAGATACTCTTATTTGTGAGACAAAATAAAAGTGGATTTGGCTATGCAATGTTCACTGTGCAGTGTCAGTTAAACTTTAATTTTTATTTTGTGTCAGCGGTGTTTGCTGTTCCGAGAAATTACAAGTTGGTCGCTGCTCCGCTGTTTGAGTTGTATGACAACGCACAGGGGTACGGGCCAATCATTGCCAGTCTGCCTCAGTTGCTAAGCAGGTAAGTGTCTAACAAGTATCTTCTATTTATGTATTTATAAACGAATTTACAGTATATATAATAACTATGTATTAATGCATGCCTGCCAGTTAGGCGCACAAAGCTCCTGGGTTGGGCAAAACTAGCGAGAAGCTAGCAAAACAATTTTCTGTATTGGAAAGCATCATTCAAGACACTGTTGATTTTAAGCAGCTTTGTTTAAGTTAACACTTTTATAGAGAACACTTAAAAGTGCAAACAGTAATGTTTTTAATGTTTTCTGAAGCCTCCTCAGCTTTACTGAACCAAAAACCTGGCAATACCGAGAAGCAATCTTATTGTCAGCATTATCTCTCGTAGATACAACTTCATATACAACTAGTCCATCCGATGCTGTTTGGCAATGGCAGCTTTCCAGAAAAGGCAGCGGAGGTACTGGGTGGACTTAAAGGATCTATGTTTTGGTACTGGCATTTTCCCGATTGCCTGCTGGAAGACTACAAAGCACTCGACTCAGTTTACAGTAATATTAGTTTGGGAACCAAGACTTAAAACTGAATAAGCAGATCCATAACTGTCATCAGTATTTTATATGGTCGTTTTATGAATGAAATATTGTCGTTTCTCTAAAGTACAATTTTGTATATATAAAGGGAGGTACCACAAGAATCCATGTTGAGATCTATTTAAACACGAGTGTAACTCTATGTATACATTGCTGATAAAGTACCCCAGAACATTTGAGTAAGAGTGTTTGGTGCAAAAGTAGATGAGCTTTCTAATATTTTCTTTCCAAGATACTATACACAGTTTGAAATTACAGTTTTCATTTCACGATAGTCAACATCTTTAGCGTCCCTGGTTTCTGTTCACCTCGCGTTTGCTGCCAACAGACGACGCAGATAATTTGGTGTGACTTTCCTGTTAACCTCACAGGTGTTCTTCTTTGGGAACCTGCTTTGAAAAATGCTAGACTTAATGTCAGCCTTGACACGATATCTATCAATCATTTTCTTGCACCGGGTGTTCCCCTGAATGCGAAACAATTCCATCACAGAAATCTCAATGGTATGGATACTCCACATTCAATACTATTTACTATGGATACTCAAAATAACTGATTCTCGAATATGTATAAATGCAAAAATAATTAGGAAATCAATCATTGCGAAGCACGTGGAATGTTGTTCTCTTTTGAAATGTGAAAGTGATATTTTGTTTCACGTCAAAGATCATTCAGTGGAGAGTTTCTTGCAATATCGCGAGTAAAAATTTCTATGGAATCGTATTTTTAATACGTAAGGGAGGGAAAGTTACTGATATTTTCAATCGTTTTGTTCATGAAGATCCTTGGCTAGTCTGCTGGCTTTTTATTTTAGTTTGTTATTGTGGTGTTCTTTCTATGGCAAGATAGGCACATCACATGTAGGCGTTGCTTCACAGAATAGCGTATTAGGTCGGTGGTAGCATCCGACTTTGATGTGCCGAAGCTGCAATCTCAGACAATAATCTATGTACGAGAAAGCAATTAAGAACGAGTAAACCTTAGACGAACTACGATAAGCTTTTTTAAAACCCTGTTTTAGAAATATGCCTAGAGTGTAAGTTATGGTTGTAGTTGATTTATTATCCACCTTGCGATCAAATCATAAACCCGTTCATAATTTTAGACGACACAGAAAAATTGATAATCAAGAAATCCAAAGGCTTTCTGTGGTAATGGTGATGAAAAACAAAAGAATTTTTGAAAGAAACAAATGTTAACGACCCAAAGAAGAACGCGTATAATTGGATAGAAAAATACAATAAACACGTGGATAAGAATAAATTAATAAAAAGTAACGAAAATTCATGATTTTTCCAGAAGTTAATGTACAATTTAAGCAAAAAGTAGCAAAATGTTCCCTAATCTTTGAGAAAACTGTGACTTCTATAAAACAACTGAAGCATCGTAGGTATACTTTGTTTAACCTTTCAGGTCCTTTTACTCGGAAGACGTTGATTTGTCCCGTTTTGCAGCATTGTGCTTATCATAACCATATTTGGAGCCTCGCAATAATCCAGTGCCGGTAGTTGATTGTGGCGTAATATTCTCGATTCTTTTCCATCAATCGGTTATAAAAGAAGCGAAGCTTTTAGCAATTAATATCAATGTGGTTGGCGAAAGATATGGACGTAGAGGAGTTTGACTTGTTTTCAGTTTGTCAAAGAAAGAAAGTATGATTCAAAGCAATAACGCTCCAGCAAAAAAGCAATACAATAAATAAGCTGAATTGTTTGTCATGGGTTTTGAAATTATTACAGGTAAGTGGATATTATTTCAATTACTTCGTATTTTTGCTCCACATTTTCAGGACCTGTATATTCTAAAAGTAAGCTTAGGTTAAAATGTGCGATTGATAGTTAAGTTCAACAGTTAGTTAAGTAAACTTTATCGATGTATTTAAAGAGTTTACATTCGCCTGATGGTTCATTAAGGGTAAAAATCAGAGTTACATTTGAGAAAAGCCCTGTTCCACATGTTAAAACTCCATCTCTTTGACATCGACCACTTTTCACATCGACCACGATACTTGCAAACAGAAATCTTCATCTTTTAAAAACTTTATTTTCTTTAGAGAGCATTAAACATTTCCAAAAGTACTTCATTTGTTTATCACGGACTTTAGTTTCATTAAATAAAAATTTAATTGTCATTAGATACGTCATTTGTTGATGCCCTTGATTGCGTCTGGATTTTTGCAATGCATTTTGCTATGAAAAGGCATCGAATGTAATATCTTGTTATCACACAGCTTTTGAAGTTTGTTTTTTCGGTCACTAGTGTTTTGAGCCAATGATTTGATCAGATCCCGTATGTTATAAGGCAAATTTCAGTTGGGTAGCTTGGTATCTTCATTGAGATTAAAAGACCACAATTAAAGACAAACATACACGTACATAATTTATTCTCAGAATATTCGCTAACCTCCGGCATTCTCTTTTTCCAGCGAAAATTCTAAAAATATATTATAAACGTATATGTGTGTCTTTAATAATGGTTTTTAAACGTAATAAAGATACCAAGTTACCTAAATATGTTTTTGAAGTTTAAATTATTTCTTCAAGTCTCCACGATATGGAATAAAGATTTTGTAATACTTATCGAGCCTCCTTTTGATAGGAAGGCTTGATCTTGATTGTGACGTAATATTCTCGATTTCATGCGATGTCCTAATTTGACGTTTCCAATCAATAATCTATAAAAGAAGCGTTTCCTCTGCAGTTATCTCAATCTGGTTGGCAAAAGAGACGGACCTGGACGAGTTGGCCGTGCCTGAAGTTTGTCAACGAAAGAAAATATGATTCAAGTGCAATACTGCTTCAAACGAAGAATGTGACTTGTCAATGTTAAAGGTGAGTGGATAATATTTCAAATAAATTTCTTTTGCGGTCCTTTTTCAATTCAAAATTGCTTTATAGCTTTTAGAGATGTGCACCAAAAAAAATTTATTCGGAAAAATGTGTCTAGTTTTTTTATTGTCAAGTGATCAGACAAGAGATATTTGTTATTTTATATGGACAAAACTTTGAGAGCCAACTATATACAGTTTCTTCTAAAGTTTGATGACTATTAATGTCTTAGGACCTACATCGGATTTGGAAAAACTAAAGTGCCTAAATGGCAAAAATTGAAAATTGCAAAAAGTGAAAAGGAAATCTCAAAGCTGTCAGAGTCTGCTATTACTTCTGTTTTGATTTAGGAACTCAAAGTGTTTTCTATAATGTCCCGGTAATTCTCGATTCTTGACTCAGACTTTTCGTGGGGTATGTAAAAATTAAAAATCCTACATTTTGAGATCACAGACAATCAACAAAGACTAGTAATTGACCATTTCTTTTTTCTCAATTCTTCATAGCGAAAAAGATCATTACAAGGTTGTGATTTGAATCCCTGTACAACCGGGAGATCGAAAACGTCCATATCCTATGATTCTTGAGAGAACGATTACAATTTCACCAGGTTATAAAGAATCATGGTTTTGTCACTTTCATGATTCGCAACTTTCATTTTAAAATGATAATAACGGACTTTCCTAATAGTTTTGCCAAATCGGTATACCGGAACGGGCAACTAGAAAATTTTCGAATTTTGATACTTCCAGTTCCCTGGAAAATGCACTCGTTCAAGCACATCTTATTAAAGCAATCCTCCTAATCCTATCGAATATTCTTTTATTTTTGCAAACAAATTGAGCAGCAGATAAAAACAACTGGTACAATTTCGACATCTACACAACCCCGGATATCAATTTGGTGTGATATCCAACAAAAAAGAATGAAAATGTCAAAGAAAATAAAATCAAGTGCATGAAGACATCATATAAAAACAAATAAATTGTTTTTATTTGTTCTGAGATAATTTTTTTCTATTTTTTGTAATTCTATAAAGTAAAAAATATCGTATTCCTTTTTAGAGATGCTTTTGAAGAATTCGGTTCATAATATGTAGGTAAGGAAAGGCCAATAGCTCTCCAGACATTTTGTGCCCTTGTTTGGAAGATAAAGAGCCTCTCTTACGTGCTTTTAGTGTTTTCCTTGCATAACATTTTAAAAATATTTTATCTCTTGCTTTAAATGACAATTTAGGACCAGGTTGAGTAAGCAATCAACCATCTTAATATTTTATATTTTGAAATATGTTTTGAAAATGGCTTTGAAAAAAGCAAACATTTTACGACATGCTAAAAGCTTTTTCGTCTGACAATCCTCAGAGCATAAAACGTCAGAATAGGTTCCGAAAAAACACGATGGAAAATATATACCCAGTTGTGGAACGAAATAGGCCAATCAGAAAAACGCAAGCACAAGACCGGTATAGTTGACCAATCAGTGCCGCGAGCCTAAAGAAAAATTACCAATGGAGTCCAAGAGAGAAAACGAACTCCTTTTGTCTACACAATGACGGCTTTTTCGTTTTTATGTAGATTGACTCCAAAACTGCTAGATGGAAGGACGACCGGGCTCTGCCAATTATCCCAAACATGTCGTCATTATAGAGTTTTGCCCAATCTGGGTTGTCTAAAAGATGTTGACCAATGGCAGAATCACTTGTTTTAACAGTGTTTCTAGACCTACAAGATCGAGGAGGCTGTTCTCTTCGAGGGGCAGTTTTGTTTCGTATGTTGGAAGGAACATGCTGTTTTATCCTATCACCCAATCTTTGGGTTGTGCGTCCTACGTAGCCAGAATCACACTGGCACGTAAATTCATAAATGACGGAACTTTTTTGTTTGGTAGGAACGCAATCCTTTTGAATGGATGGAAGGGCTCTCCTAGTGCTGTAAACAATCCGAGGATTGACAGCAAAGCAAAATTGGGTTATGGCTTGCCTAATCTGACTCTCGAAT